>OW240915.1:78015926-78121175 GCA_933207985.1 Pelobates cultripes
CTATTTATCTATTTCTATATATCTATATCTATCTATCTATACCTTTCTATTTCTATCTATCTATCTATCTATCTATTTCTTTCTATTTCTATCTATCTATCTATCTATTTCTATCTATCTTTCTATCTCTATGTATCTATTTCTTTCTATCTATTTCTAGCTATCTATTTATTTCTATTTATTTCTATCTATCTATGCCTTTCTATCTATCTACTTCTTTCTATTTATCTATGTCTTTCTATCTATCTATCTATCTATGTATATCTATCTATCCATCTTGATCTAATTCTATGTATCTATATCTATCTATCTTTTTCTTTCTTTCTATCCATCTATCTATCTATTTCTTTCTATCTATCAATTTATATATATATATATATATATATATATATATATTTCTTTCTATCTATCTCTATCTATATCAATCTATTTCTATCTATTTCTTTCTATCTATTTCTATCAATCTATTTCCTATTATCTATTTCTTTCTATCTATCTATTTCTTTCTATCTATTTCTATCAATCTATTTCCTATTATCTATTTCTTTCTATCTAGCTATGTCTTTCTATCTATGTCTTTCTATCTATCTATCTCTATCTATTTCTATGTATCTATCTATCTATTTCCATCTATCTATTTCTTTCCATCTATCTATTTTTCTATCTATCTATGCCTTTCTATTTCTATCTATTTCTTTCTATTTCTGTCGATCTATCTATATATCTATTTCTTTCTATTTCTATCTATCTATCTATCTATCTCTGTTTATCTATTTCTATCTATCTATCTATCTATCTATCTATTTCTTTCTATTTCTATCTATCTATCTATCTATTTCTATCTATCTTTCTATCTCTATGTATCTATTTCTTTCTATCTATTTCTAGCTATCTATTTATTTCTATCTATCTATGCCTTTCTATCTATCTACTTCTTTCTATTTATCTATGTCTTTCTATCTATCTATCTATCTATCTATCTATCTATCTATCTATCTATCTATGTATATCTATCTATCCATCTTGATCTAATTCTATGTATCTATATCTATCTATCTTTTTCTTTCTTTCTATCCATCTATCTATCTATTTCTTTCTATCTATCAATTTATATATATATATATATATATATATATATATTTCTTTCTTTCTATTTCTATCTATCTATCTATCTCTATTTATTTCTATCTATTTCATTCTTTCTATCTATCTATGCCTTTCTTTTTCTATCTATCTATTTCTTTCTATCCATCTATGCCTTTCTTTCTATCTATGCCTTTCTTTTTCTATCTATCTATTTCTCTTTCTTTCTTTCTATCTATTTATATATATTTATCTATTTCTTTCTTTCTATCTATCTATGCCTTTCTTTTTCTATCTATCTCTCTCTCTCTATATATATCTATTTCTATATATCTATCTATGCCTTTCTATTTCTTTCTATCTATCTGTCTATCTATTTCTATCTATCTATCTATCTATCTATCTCTATATCTATCTATTTCTTTCTAACTATCTATTTCTATCTATCTAGTTATATCTATCTATTTCTTTCTATCTATCTATGCCTTTCTATCTATCTATTTCTATATATCTATGTCTTTCTATTTATCTATTTATATCTATCTATCTATCTATCTCTATCTATTTCTATGTATATCTATCTATCTATTTCTTTCTTTCTATCTATCTATTTCTTTCTATCTATCTGTCTATCAATTTATATCTATCTATTTCTTTCTATCTATCTATATCAATCTATTTCTTTCTATTTCTATCTATTTGTTTCTATCTGCCTATTTCTATCAATCTATTTCCTTTTATCTATGCCTTTCTATCTATGTCTATCTATTTCTATCTATCTATTTCTTTCTATGTCTTTTTATCTATTTCTATCTATCTATTTCTTTCTATGTCTTTCTATGTCTTTTTATCTATTTCTATCTATCTATCTATCTCTATCTATTTCTATGTATCTATCTATCTATTTCCATCTATTTCATTCTATTTCTATCTATCTATTTCTTGCTATTTCTATCAATCTATCTATATCTATCTATCTATATCTATCTCTATTTATTTATATCTATCTATTTTGTTCTTTCTATCTATCTATGCCTTTCTTTCTATCTATGCCTTTCTTTTTCTATCTATTTCTATCTATCTATCTATTTATCTTTATCTATATCTATTTATTTCTATCTATCTATCTCTATCTATTTCTATCTATCTATTTCTTTCTTTCTATCTATTTCTTTCTATCTATCTATGCATTTCTATCTATCTATGCCTTTTTATTATCTATGCCTTTCTATTTCTATCTATCTATCTATGGCAAAACCGACCTCGCAACTGGGCATTGGAGAAGACTGATTGCCAGCCTCCTGCTATGTGACTATGGCCCCTGGGATGTATTGCCCCTTAAATACATTATTTGGGCTCGGATATAGTGAGCGCTCAGATCCAAGGATAGGTTGAATGTGGGGGTTCTGTTCAATATAATGGGAATGATGTATTTTTGCCATTGTGTTATACATTGTGTTATAATAAGTCACTGTATGTTGCCTGCTATGATTTGACTGTTTGTAATTTTATTGAGTTTTCACAGCAATGTTAATGTAATGACCATATGGGCTAGTCCCAAGTAAAATAAAGGTTTAGACAGTTCTTCTTGATCCCTCTAAATGTAGCCTTGTCTCATTATTGGAGGGAGCTGTTATAATCACACTGGAGATTGCTATGCTCTGCATATTCCCCTGAGCTTGAATCACTTAGCTCTTTTAAGAGCTTGTTCCTGACACGCTCTCCTTGGAGGAGAGGTCTTCCCCACACAGTCCTGGATGCTGGAGATTCATACAGGGTGGAAGGAAGAGGTCTCTCCCACACGGTCCTGGAGGACAGAAGCTGATCCATGGTGGAAGGAATACGGCAAGACTCCAGTCAAGCTACAGCGGTTGCGGAGTCTGTGGTGGTTGTGGTGTCCGGTGCAGTGCTTGTGGTCCATCAACTGAGGGTACTTGGTCGGAGTACAGGGAGCTCCGTTACACTATCTATCGATATCTATTTCTATCTTTATTTATCTATATCTTTCTATTTATTTCTATCTGTTTTTATCTATCTATTTCTATTTTATCTATATCTATCTATCTATTTCTATTTTTATATATTTCTATCTATATCTATCTATTTCTATCTATATCTATTTCTAATTATCTATTTATATTTATCTATTTCTATCTATATCTCTCTATTTCTATCTATATCTCTCTATCTATCCATCTCTATTTATCTATCTCCCTCTCCCTCCCACTCTTTCCCTCCCTCCCACTCTCTCAGCCACCCACTCACCCTCAGTCACCCACCCGCACTCAATCACCCACACTCACTCAATAAGTTTACTTACAGTTTGAATTCTCACGAGATTTAGACAGGGGACCTGCAGGGGAGGTTAATGAGTGTGCTGCGGGCCTCCTCTCCAACACCATGCCACCGGACCACCATGGAACGCGATCTCCCCCCTCCCTGGCCAGGTAAGAAGTAGGGAGGGGGAACTAAAAAAAAAAAACTTTAAAAATAAAATGTTTCTTTTTTTAAAAATGCTTCCCCCCCCCATTTTACACACACTACACAAACACACTGCATTCACTATACACACACACTTCACTCACTATACACACACTACACAAACACACACTGCATTCACTATACACACACTGCACAAACACTACATTTACTACACACAAACACTACATGCACTACGCAAACACACACACTCTGCCTTTACTACACACACAAACACACACTCTGCATTCACTATATACATTGCATCTAATACACCCAAACACTACATCCAATCCAAAAAAACACTCTGCATTCACTTCACTATACACACCGCATCTAATACACCCAAATACTACATCCAATACAAAAAACACTCTGCATTCACTATATACACTGCATCTAATACACCCAAACACTACATCCAATACAAAGAACACTCTGCATTCACATCACTATACACACCGCATCTAATACACCCAAACACTACATCCAATCCAAAAAACACTCTGCATTCACTTCACTATACACACCGCATCTAATACACCCAAATACTACATCCAATACAAAAAACACTCTGCATTCACTATATACACTGCATCTAATACACCCAAACACTACATCCAATACAAAGAACACTCTGCATTCACATCACTATACACACCGCATCTAATACACCCAAATACTACATCCAATACAAAAAACACTCTGCATTCACTATATACACTGCATCTAATACACCCAAACACTACATCCAATACAAAAAACACTCTGCATTCACTATATACACTGCATCTAATACACACAGACACTACACCCACTACACAAAGACAAACACACACACACACACACACACACTACATCCACTACACAAACACACACTCTGCATCTAATATATATCTCATACTTTACACAAATGTACAATATGCATCCAGCATACACACTGCATCCATTACACATAAACACACACACACAGGAATCCGGCGGGAGGGGAGCGATGACGTAGGACGCACGCACGCTTCCGGTGGCGCAATCTGTGCGAGTCCAGCGAGAAAGCGAGGAGAATGTCAGCGGCATAATTTGTATTTGGATTGCTGGTAACCTGGGAGAGTTGGGGGACGGAGGTCTCAAACAAACATTGAAGAAGCCTGCACTGTTAAAAGAGCTGCTGCAATAATAAGCTTTACTTGCCGATTAAATTGACTAAGCTGACTAAGTTCACAAAATCGGATGAGCACTGAGAGAAGGTGCAGGCTGTGGGCTCGCTGCAATAAAAAAGCTAAACCTGCAGATTAAGTTGATTAAGCTTACTGGGAGAAGGTGCTGGCTGTGGGATCAGAACGGGAGAAGAGGAGTTGCATTTTTTTATTTTTTTTATTTTATTTTATGCAGAAGGATGGCACTCCAGAACTCCCTATATCATTTATCACTATACACAGCCGAATATTGTGAGTGAAGGTCCTGACAGGTACTGGCAGTAAGTGCAGTAAGGGCTGACAAAAGGAAAAATAAAGGAAGAAAGGAAGAAGCCTGCACTGATTAAACAGCAGTAATAATAAGCGGTCTTGATAGGACTGAACTTGCTGATTTGGCTGACTAAACCGGCTGGGCGAATGGAGAAGGTGCATGCTGTGGGTTCAGACCAGGAGTAGTGGAGTCTCATTTCGTCTATTCTTTCCATCCCTATAGGATGAACATTAATTGATCACTATAATTAGATGCTCACTGCGAATGAAGGTCCTGGCAGGTTCTGGCAGTAAGGGCTGCTAAAAAGCAATTGAAAAGCATATTAAATCAATTATAGTATCTATTTCATTATTGGTGCAGAATATTATATAATCAAATTGCCATATAGCGAGATATACTGCTATTCAGTAAAAATAATCACTATACTCGCTGGAGACAGGAATAAGTTGGTCTCTTAAAAATGACCTTTAGGAAAAATCCTGAAAACAAATCCCTTAAAAAGGATAAAAAAGAAAGTAAAGATTCAAGACGATTATCGAATTTTTTTACGGCCCAATCTCCTGGGAGAAAGGATGGTGAGGAGGGAACGTCATTTATTCAGGGAGAAGAGGGAGAAATAAAGGCAGTCATGAAAAAAGAATTTCAAGAAGTATTCTCGGAGATACTGGATAAGAGCCAGCAACATCTATGTGATAAATTGACCTCAGTAATACAACAAAATGTACAAGAAATTAAAGAAGAAATTGTTATGTTAAATCAGAAAATAGTGAATATAGAAGAAAAATTAGTTGCAGTAGACTATATGCAGACGGAACTAAAATTGCAATGTGAACTGCTAAATAAGAAATATAATGGGATGGAACAAAAGCTATCTGATTCAGAAGATCGCAGCCGACGGAATAATCTACGTTTCAGAGGCATCAGTGAACAAATTTCAGATGGGAAATTAGAGGAGTACTTGCTAAAATTCTTTGAAGAGTTAGGGCTGAAGATGGAGCCCAACATAAAAATACTGGACAGATACCATCGTCTCCCTAGGCCTAAAGGATTGCCAGAGACTGTTCCTAGAGATGTAATTGCGTGCTTCCATCAATTTTGGCATACAGATCAAGTTCTAAGTAAACACAGAATAAATGTAGAAAATCTGGACCAGTATTTATATATGAACTTGAAACTATTTCAAGACCTCTCCTGGCAAACGAGGCAAAGCAGGAAAGCCTTTGGAACTACTACTAATATCCTTAGGAAGAATATGATAAGATATAAATGGGGTTACCCAGTTAAGCTAATAGTGATGAGGGGTAAAGATATAACAGCACTGGATGAGCCCCAAAAGGCTGCAATATGGCTTCAAAAGAATGATATAAAATAAATTAAAATGTTGGTGAGAGGGGTAGGTGGGGAGGGGAGGAGTTAGAGGAAAAGAAAGGGGATATGATGTTGAGGTTTTTTTTTTTCACTATATGGAGATGCACTAAAGTGTGATAAATAATAAGACTTGCTCGCTTTTGGAATAAAGAATGATAAAATATATTAAGGTGTAGGAAGGACCAATGAAATGGTATTATTGTGATTAATAGATTAATTAATAGAGATATGGAAATTTAGATATACATTTTTTGATTATGGGGTTTTTCATGTGGTAACACAAGATGGTAAAATGTTTATTTTTGCATGATAGTCGATCAACTCAGATGTATTCAGGGTTAAGTAAAAACCCAAATAAGGTATAGGACTATTGGTTAATAACACTGTGGAGGTATTTATAATACTGAATTATAAAGGTAATGCTGGACAAAGTGCATTAAGGTTGGGGGCACTAATTATTAACTTGTCTCTACACATAGTAATTTAGATAACAATTGTGGGATATATATAATAATTTTGTGAAATTAATTGGAATTTGGAAATTTAGGTGATAATATAAATTGGTGGTATCCATTTATAACTGATAAAAGCACTAGAAGAAAGTAGTGGAGCATGTGCAATTAATAAGAAGGGGCATCCATGGCATGAATCACTAAGAGTAATGGTTGATAAATAGTACCAATAACTAGGACACTGTTCACTTAGTTGGGTAAAAAGGTGTCTCAGAGGATTGAAACTGTAATATAATAATTTAGCTAAGTATGATATGTATATATGGATGAGAAGTATGAAGTGTGGGGGAACAACTGTTAAGCGATAAGATATTGTAAATAGATAGAAGAATCCTTTTCTCTCTCTCTCTCTCTCTCTCTCTCTTTCTCTCTCCCCCTATTTTTCAATTTTTTCTCAACCTTAGGATGTGTTCCAACAGAATGAGACTTGCAATGACGGTTTCTTCCATTAGTATTCTTTATTTTTCTAATTTTATTAACCTTAGGATGTGCCCCAACAGAATGAGACTTGCAATGATGGTTTCTTTCAATAGTCTTCTTTATTTTTTGTCTATAATAGATAGGCTATTTTAAGATTACTAACTCGCTGAGATGAGCCAGATTGTTCCACCTAGCTAAGAGTAGCTACGATTAGTAGTTTCAGTACTCTTTGAGAACATGCAGGGTTTGCATGTGGATAGTCCCAATGGGAAGATTAAGGACTATGGGTTTGGGGTTTGTAAAGAGATGGATAGGCTCTTGTTTGTAAGTGTTGTTATGTCTAAACCAGTCATCATAGGAAAAAGGAAAAAGTACGAATATAATTATGGTTAGGATGCTCACAATAAACACCCAGGGTCTCAATAGTCCGCAATAAAGAAAGGCTTTAATAAAGATGATTAAAGAGGAAAGAATACAAGTTTGCTTTATACAAGAGACCCATTGGGTAGAATCTAATAAAGAATATTATTTAGGGAAGCAAACTGCTTTTGTGATTAAAGCTTCTATGAAGGTAGGGAAAAAGAGTGGAGTAGATATCTGGATTGGGAAAGATATAGTTTGGGAAGTTTTGTATCAGGAAACTGACCCAATGGCTAGATACATTATATTGATTTGTAAATTAAATAATGAGATATACACTCTAGCTAATATTTATGCTCCTAATTCGGTGCAAGTGGCTTTTGTAAGAGAAGTATTAGATAAAGTAGATAAAATCTCAAGAGGTAAGGTGATACTGGCTGGAGACTTTAATTGCGTCTTGGACACGGAATGGGACAAAAGAATGAAAAAAGGGGTCAAAATAGATACAGCTTTACAGCGCAAGGCGAAAGCCCTTTCCACTGTTGTGAAAAAGTCTGCTTTATATGATGTCTGGAGAATTTTCCATCCCCAGGAATATGATTTTACGCATTTTTCGTATAGACATTGCTCTTATGCTAGAATAGACATGTTGCTAGGTAATATAGCATTAGTAGGGTCCATTAAAAAAGTATTAATCAAATCAATAATATGGTCAGACCATAATGCGGTAATATGGGAAATACATCAGAAACAGAAACAAATTTATAGACAATGGAGATTAAATGAATCACTTTTGAGAAGTGAAGATAATAAAGATTATATTGCCAAAATGACAGATTACTACTTCTTAGAGAATAAAGATTCGGAACCTGGGAGTAGGTGGTTAGCATATAAGGCGGTTATAAGGGGTCATTTTATTAAGATAGGAGCATATGAGAATAAGAAAAGAAGGAATAACCTAGCAGATATTTATATTTCTTTATATAAACTAGAAAAAAGTAATAAAGAATCTCCAACTAAAGAAAAGGCAGAACAAATTTGAATAAATAAGAACAATCTCAATGCTCTAAATATGAAATGGATAGCCAATAATTTGGAGAAATTAGAATAAAAATGGTATATGAAAAAAAATCGTATAGATAGAATGCTGACCAATAAACTAAAGAAACAGCAAGCTGTTTGCCGGATTGACAAAATAATACATAAAGATAAGATATATAGAGCCCCTAATGATATAGGCCGGATATTTAATGATTATTACAAAGCTTTATACAATAGTGCGGATACTACTCAAATAGGGAATTTGGCAGATTTTATTAAGGGTCTTAATATTACTACTATTAATAAAAAACAACAGGAAGTAATAGATAGAGCTATTGAGGAGGCAGAGGTCGCAGAAGCCATTGACGCTCTGAAGAAAAAAAAAAGCCCCATGACCTGATGGATTCAGGGAATCCTTTTATAAAATCTTTAAGAATAAAATCGTAACGGAACTGACCTCAGCCTTCAATAACTTTAGCAGGCTGGCTAAATGTCCATCGGAATTTCTTGCGGCTAATATTCTTCCTATCCCCAAACAAAATAAAGACCCTTCTTATGTAAAAAATTGCAGGTCGATATCCCTAATTAATACAGACACAAAAATTTTATCATCAATTATCGCTGTTAGATTAAAAAAAGTTGTGGAATTAGTTGTTTCTAAAGACCAAGTGGGATTTGTCCCTGGACGTAGTTCAGTTAATAATATCAGGAAAATAGTGGATATCTTGGATTTGGTGAAAAAAGAACATAAAGAATTGGGTATCCTTGCATTAGATGCAGAAAAAGTTGAGTGGGGCTTTATGATGCAGATTTTAAAACTATATGGCTTTGGTGAACAGCTGTGCAACACGGTCAAAGCTTTATATAGTGCCCCTATAGCCAGAACTATAGGACAACATATTTGTGCTGATTGGTTTCCCCTTGGCAATGGGACCAGACAAGGATGCCCATTGTCACCTTTGCTTTATATCCTAACGATAGAAATTCTAGCAATTAAGATAAGAGAAAGCAACAGTATACAGGGATACCCTTTATCTAAAGGTTAAATAAAGGTTAGTATGTATGCAGACGACATACTGGTGACACTTACGAATCCTTATAAATCCCTGCCTGCCTTACTGGAAGTGATCAAGGCTTATTCAATATTTTCCAACTACAAATTAAACATAGATAAAACTGTAATCATGGGTATCAATCTAGATGATACATCTAAAGTAGCTATGCAGCAAAACTATGATCTATTATGGACAGAAAAGGAATTTAATTATTTGGGAATTAAAATTTCACCGGATGTAAACAATTTAATGGAAGCAAATTTCATGGCCGTACTGAAAGAGATGAATTATATACTTAAAGGATGGAATACTATGTTTATATCATGGTTTGGTAGGATCAATGTGATAAAGGCTTATATTATCCCTAAATGATTATACATATTTAGACATCTTCCCATCCAAATACCGGATAGTTGGTTAAATATGGCTCAGAGGAGCATTTCTAAATTTATCTGGCATGGTAAAAAAACGCGAATAAACTACCGTCATATGGCATATAAAGTAAAGGAGGGGGGTTGGGTATGCCTATTTTGAAAAATTATTATTATGCAAATATGATCAGCCACATTTATTTAATGCAAATTCCAGAGGCCGTTGATGAAAGCTGGTATCATATTGAGAGCCAACAAACTCAGATAAAAGAACTCTCCTGCCTATTATGGAATATTCATTATCCAAACTGTAGGGAAATAGGAGAGAATTGTTTCATTATTGGGCATCTTGGAAAGTTTTGGTCTATGATTAAGAGCAAGATGGGAGGAAAGAATACAATTATTAATAGCCTTAGTATAAAAGCTTTGGAAAATAACTTACATGACCTATCATTAATTACCTGGAAGAGATGTGGCATTGTGAAGGTCTCAGATCTATATAAAGATGGGAGGATTAAAACCTTTCCAAATTTGAATTTAGAATATGATCTCCCTTGTAAAGAGGTGTTTTCTTACCTTAGGGTAAAAGGCTTTTTACAAAACTCTGTTATAAAAGGAGACGATCAATTAACGATTACTCTCAATAAAATATTCTGTGAACATATAACTCCCAAGGTAATGGCCAAATCATATGCTTTAATATCATGCATAACAGCGGGTGTGGAAAATAAAAATAAGTATATGAATAAATGGTCTGAACTTTTACAGATTCATATAAATGAGAAAGATTGGCTGGTGGCAATAAAAAGATTTAGCCGAGACATACATTGTTTGAATATAAAGGAGAACCAATATAAAGTGATGCATTTTTGGTATCTGGATCCCAAAAAAATCTCCAAGTTCTCCTGTAATAAAGATACCAAATGCTGGAGGTGTCTCAAAGATGAGGCAGACTATATTCATATGTGGTGGAAATGTGAAGTAGCAGCTAAATTATGGAATATAACTTATGAAAAACTTCAGGCCCTAGGGAAATTTAAAATAGACAAAAGAATTGAAATAGCAATATTACATCTGGACTGGCCGGTTTTACATCCTAGACAGGCCTTAATGTTAACTCACTTCTTTGGCCAAAAATTGGAAATCGGCGGATTCGGTTAGCTGGCCAATGGTAAAAAAACAAATTGTATTCCAGTGTAAAATGGAACAGGGTCTTAAGTGGATTAATAAAAAGGCTAAGCAGAATAGTAGTTGGATAGCTGAATGGATAGATAACTTGATTGACCTTGAGTGAACATGATATTGGCAGTTGGGTCTTTCCCTCTATGGTATTGATTGAGCTTCCTCCAAACATGAAAGATACGGTTTCCCTTTTTTTTTGTTAAAGGATAAATTCCAAGATGACTGGTGCAATGTTTTGTCAGTGTGTGTGTTATGTTTGTGATATAGGTATTTATATTTTTCTGATATATTAGACCTACTTATGAGCTTCGATGAATTTTGATGGAAAATTTTTGTAAATTTGATGGATGAGGTCTATTAATATGAACAGTATGTTTGTAATATATATGTGTGTATAACTTATAATGAAATAAAAAAATATATTTAAACCATAAACACACACACACCATATCCACTTTACACACACGCACTCTGCATCCACTATACACACAACACAATTAGTACAATCCTGTGGGCGTACTCGGTGGCGGGCCAATGGGCGGACTCTGGGTCGGGCCAGTGGGCGGACTCGGGGGCAGGCCACCGGGGGGCCCAGACCTTGAGCAATTTCTGATGGCAGCCCTGGTTAGATATGGATACAACAGAAAATAAACGCTCACTACACAGTGCAAAAAAGGAATGGGCAGCAGAGAATCTGGGAGACTTCCCAAAAATCTCACCAAGAGAAAAAATATAGTTAGACAGAGTGATAAACCGCACCCTATAAAGTGAATATGCAGAGCTGATAGTGCAAATGACAGAGGTATATATACTTATGTATCTGATGACATCTGTGACTTCAAAGTATCTTGAAAAAAACAGAAAAGATACACACAAATAGTGCAATATGTAGCAGCAATATTTAATGTTTGGTAAAGTGTATAAAGTGCGCACTCACAATTAATTGAGCTACTGAGAGCTCTGCTGATAATCGCCTGAATGGTACAATCCCCGTCTGTGGATATATGTGGATCTACAGTTCTTATCCTCCAGTACATATGGGGAGACACAATAAAAAACTTTATGGTGTAGTATGCACAAGCATAAATAAACAGAATAAAAAGTGTCATCCTACTTACAATATCCAGAGCATGACGCTCTGGTATGGAGAGCGTTGGTGGTATTATCCCCACCCAGGATATGCAGGATACACCAGGAACGTTGATGACAGGAAAAAACGTATATATATATATATATATATATACATATATATATATGTAACGGAACCGCTGGCACCCCGACCGGGTACCTTCCGCCGACGGATGCTCCTAGTGCTTTCCGAGGACTCCAAGCACTCTGCCCGACACCATAACCACTGCAGACCCCACGAACCGCCGCAGCTTGGTTGGGGTCTCGCCGTCTCCACCCACTCTGGACCCAAGACCAGGGTCCAGCTTCCAGTAGGTCGACCTCTCCGAATTCCAGAGAGCAGGAACAGGAACAAGCTCTTGGCAGAGCTTAGTGATTATACCCTGGGGAGTATAGTGATTATAGCAATCCCCAGAGTGTAGTTCTCCAATCCCCCAAACATGAGCCGAAACTTCATGAAGGTACAAGATGATCTGAATTTTAATGACCACAAATGGGACTTAGTCTCTGCGGCTGAAAGTTCAGTATGGGAGAAGGTAGGGCTCAGCGGTGTCCGCGGAAATGTGTAGCCGATTTTAGTTCCATGAATTTGGCTACACATACCGCTGACCTCGTGCGAATGAACAAAGATGGCCGCCGCCACGTGTTCGGCAAATGAACGACGGCCACCCAGCGTTCGCCAATTAAGCTGCGGTTAACCGCAGCTTCTGGGAGGTAAATTGCCGACACACTCCCAATACAGGTGGTCCGCCTGTGTGGTACTTGGTTCAGTAAGCCCCATTTACTGAACCAAGTGGTAAATAGCAAGGAACAAAGGGTTTTAACCAGATCTGGGGACACAGGTTACACTGTCTTAAAGGGGCAGTGTCCCAAACAAGTCTGGGGACACCGTCTTAAGGGGGCAGTGTCCCAATCTTCCCGATGCCCCAAAAAGGTGCTTAAAGGGTCAGCACCAGTCCCATAAACCACAATGCAGGTCTTAAAGGGCCAGCAGCAGCACAATATAAATCCATTAGCCCAAATAATGTTTGTAAAGTGCCATACAACCCAGGGCCGTAGTCATGAGGCAGGAGGCTGGCACTCAGGCTCCTCCAACAGCCAGGGGCAAAGGGCAACTTGTCACCTAAAAATCTAGTGACAAAAGGCATTTCGTCACAATATATATATATATATATATATATATATATAAAATAATAAAAAGAGAATATCTCTTTAAAACTATAGATACTTTATTATATATATAGTAAAAGCAATATTTGTAATAACAGTAGCAGTAACAATACTTAGTAACAATACTTAACGCGTTTCACCCTGTTGGGCTTCTTCAGAAGTATGAATAGTCCTGTCAAGTCCTGGTTTATATATGTAGTGAAGTGGCAATTAGTGCCATCAGATGTGTTCAGTTCATTTCATGGTTTGTGATGTCACCCAGAAGTCATGTGATCCATGTAGTTCAAAGTTCAGAGTTATGAGCATGTGATTTCCGGTCCGGGCGTGGACCGGAAGCAACATTGTTAGTTGTGTTTGGAGCTGTGCATCATAGAACATGTAGTTTCCAGTCCGGGCGTCAACCGGAAGTGACGTATCGCTATTTCATTAAGCGCTTAGGTAGTATGGGGTATGGAGTATTTTATGGATGTCACCCGAAAGTGACACAAATAGTTCAATTTTCTCAGTGGTTGATGGGTACTGTAGTTTACCCTTACTTTTACTAAAAATTAAAGTATAAGTGATGCAGAAAAACTTGTTTAAAGGTTCCACATATGAAAATACACATAAAATAAACAAATGTTATACATAAATAATTAAATAAAAATTATTTTGCATAAAAATATAATTAAAACATTATTGAATGTGAATGAGAGTAAAAAAAGTGAATAAAAACTAGAGAATAATAAATATAGAGGTAGATGGAGAAAAACATTAAATAGTATTATAAATTGTTAAAGGAAGTTATATAAATCAAAATCTGCATTCAGACCATTAGGATGAAGGGTGTCTAAAGAATAGACCCACTCCATTTCTTGTTGTCCCAGTTTTTTAATAATATCTCTGCCCCTCCAATTTTTTGTTATTTTTGCAATTCCCATAAATTTTAAATTGCTAGGATCTTTATTATGTGTGAGGAAATGGGAGGATACTAAATGGTTTTTAAAACCAATTTCAATATTGCGACAATGCTCTCTAATTCTAGTTTTAAGTAGTCTTGTTAGCCTTCCTACATACTGGAGGTCACAAGGACATTCCAGTAAATAAATTAAGTTTTTACTATTACAAGTTATAGTTGTTTTCATATTGTATACTTTCTCCATTCTTTTTTATTTAAACCTTGATGTGCATTTTGCGATTTTTTTTTGTTTTCTTACAAGCTGTGCACATATTGCATCTAAAGAAACCTTTTTTGCTGTTGAAGAAACTATTTATATTATTTGAACAGGTGTGCTTTGTATAGTTTTTTGTTAGTCGTGTCTTTAGATTGGGGGCACCTCTAAATACTATTTTTGCCCCCTGTTCTGGGATAATATTTTTTAGAATTTCATCTTCTTTAAGGAGATGCCAGTTGTTTTTTATTATTTTCTTTAGCTGTTTATTTTTATTGTTGTAGTCTAAGACTATAGGTAAATTAAAGTCACTTCTTATACTATTTTTTTTGCATCGAATTCTTGATTAAGTGTTCTCTCTGTGTGTTTTTAGTTTCTTCAATAATAGTCTCTATAGTCGTGGTATTATATCCCTTTTTGACAAATTTTGCTTTCATTTCCGTTGCTTGTTCATTGAATGTCTCTAGTTCTGTGCAATTTTGCCTGAGTCTTAACATTTGGCTTTTAGGTATGCTGTTAAGCCAGCTGTTATAGTGACAACTGTCTGTACTAATAAAATTGTTTACATGTACTTTTTTGAAGTGCGTTTTGGTATGAATTTCATTATTTTTAATATATATATCCATATCTAAAAAGGTGATGTTGGTGTAACTAAAAACAGCTGTAAGATTAATTCCTTCATCATTGTTGTTTAAAAAAGAGATAAAATCTTGTACATTTTGTAGTGAGCCATTCCATATAAAAAACAGATCATCGATGTATCTGTAATAGGACACCAGGGTTTTTACCCAGCCATGCCCCCTCCACACTGATCTTTCTTCCCATTCTGTCATAAAAAGGTTGGCATAGCTGGGTGCAAACCTGGTGCCCATAGCAGCCGTTTGTTTGTTTATAAAAAGAGTCACCGAACCAAAAATAGTTATTATTCAAGATCATCTTTATTCCCTCTATTATAAAATCTATTTTGTTTTTCAGGTGTGGATCCATCACTTTTTAAAATATTTTCCATAGCTTTACAACCTTTGTCATGGGGGATTATGGTATACAAAGATTGTACATCGCATGTGATAAGGGTATAAGTCCCTACTTCCCCAACAACCAACTGCCTCCACTCCCGCTTCCTGCAAGAATGAAAAGAAGAAAGTGTGTGTGTGTGTGTGTCTGCCTGCCTGTGTGTGTGTGTGTAACTGCCTGTGTGTGACTCTAACTGTGTGTTTCACTGTAGCTGTGCATGTCGCCGTAGTTGTGCCTTTGTGTATATGACTGAATTCAATACACTGTAGCTTATGTTTAGCACTAGTACTATTTAATTTATCTCCCACATTTTTGTTATTAGCGTAGGACCCACTGATATTGGGGTACTTTGAAGTAGTAGTGGGCTTAACATCATATGGCCATATGGTGGAACTAAATCCCCATATTTATTCTTAGATAGGCGTTAGCCTTCTTAGTTATTAATTTACAAGTCTGAGTGCGCCGTAACTAGTTTTTTTTTGTATGAATTTTGGTCACTGCGGCAGCACCTTTCATGTATACGGGTGTGCCCCCAATCTCTCCTTTGTGCAATTATATTTGGAATCCAGACCAGATTCCTTTGGGGTTAAGCACCCCGCCCAGGCCCCCCAGCTTCAGAGACCTCTTTAGAGGTGGCCACAGGTGTGTATAAATAGGAGGAGTTTTATAGTCATGTCACTTTTATTATTTTCTTTATGCAGCACAGATATTATCTGCAAATGTGAGTATACTCATTCAAGCACCAACACTTTAATTGTTTAGTTGTTACACTGTTTTTAATTGCTTTTATCACTATTGTATACTCACTTTGCTCTTACAAAGAAATGAATTCAATACACTGTAGCTTATGTTTAGCACTAGTACTATTTAATTTATCTCCCACATTTTTGTTATTAGCGTAGGACCCACTGATATTGGGGTACTTTGAAGTAGTAGTGGGCTTAACATCATATGGCCATATGGTGGAACTAAATCCCCATATTTATTCTTAGATAGGCGTTAGCCTTCTTAGTTATTAATTTACAAGTCTGAGTGCGCCGTAACTAGTTTTTTTGTGTATATGACTGTCTGCCTGCCTGTGTGTGACTGACTGCCTGCCTGTGTGTGTGTGACTGCATGTGTGTGACTGTAGCTGTGCGTGTCGGTGTAGTTGTGCCTTTGTTTGTATGACTGTCTGCTTGTAAATGTTTGTGTGACTGTCTGCCTGTACCTGTGTGTGACTGTATACAGGCAACTTGGGGGGATAAAGGGGAAGAGCGCAATGAAGACTTTTCCCACAGGGCACCTAATGGCCTAAGGCCATCCCTGAGTGAGACTGTTATGTAACTAAAAAAACAATAATAATAATTAAACTTTCCAAATCAAACTTGAAAGACGAATCAGAGTCTTCATTAAAAACCTAAATGAAAACACAAATGGATATTTATTGTTTAGATTTTGAAAGCACCATTAGTCTATACAATTAATTATTAGTAGAATAACTGTACAATGATTAATGAAGCAAATCCCAAATTTTGTCTTTTTACATCCAAACATAAAAAAAATATGTAATACATTATTTACGGTTAATCAAGACTGCCTGTATTTTTTTCATTTGGTTTAAATTTAATTTAAACATACAAGGCAATAACACTGCGCCGTAACTAGTTTTTTTGTGTATATGACTGTCTGCCTGCCTGTGTGTGACTGACTGCCTGCCTGTGTGTGTGTGACTGCATGTGTGTGACTGTAGCTGTGCGTGTCGGTGTAGTTGTGCCTTTGTTTGTATGACTGTCTGCTTGTAAATGTTTGTGTGACTGTCTGCCTGTACCTGTGTGTGACTGTATACAGGCAACTTGGGAGGATAAAGGGGAAGAGCGCAATGAAGACTTTTCCCACAGGGCACCTAATGGCCTAAGGCCATCCCTGAGTGAGACTGTTATGTAACTAAAAAAACAATAATAATAATTAAACTTTCCAAATCAAACTTGAAAGACGAATCAGAGTCTTCATTAAAAACCTAAATGAAAACACAAATGGATATTTATTGTTTAGATTTTGAAAGCACCATTAGTCTATACAATTAATTATTAGTAGAATAACTGTACAATGATTAATGAAGCAAATCCCAAATTTTGTCTTTTTACATCCAAACATAAAAAAAATATGTAATACATTATTTACGGTTAATCAAGACTGCCTGTATTTTTTTCATTTGGTTTAAATTTAATTTAAACATACAAGGCAATAACACTGTCCATTTTTTTTTACAGTGATCCATATTTTTCTACAGCCATATATCATATATATCCATAGAGTGAACATATGGTGATAACTGTAGCCCATTAAATAATGAGCATAATCATATCACTATATATAAAAAAAAAAAATCAATGGCATATTTTGTTCAGTTTAAAAAGTGAATATGCCCCTAAAATTACTGTACATACAACTAAACATTAAAGTAGGAAAAAAATTACAATATCAAAATAGATTAGAAAAAAAATAAACTATATATATATATATAAAGCATTTTATAATGAAAATAAATAACTACAATTTAAAAAATATTAAATTAATAAATAAACATGAAAATAAATATAATGAACGCAATTCAGTACAATATTAGTAGAAAATAATTGTACTCACTATTTGAAGTTTCTGCCTGCTGTCTCCTGCCTCCTCTCTCCAGACACCACCTGTCTCCAGTCTCCAGTCTTCAATCTCTGCAATCTTCAGCCTTCAGGTCACTGCAATCTTCATCTGTAATCTTTAGCCTTCAGGTCTCTGCAATCTTGAGCCTTCAGGCCATCAGCACGATCCAGGAAGCAGTGTGGTGTGCAGGAGATTTTTTTTTTAATCTCCCACACTCCCACATGGTGCTGACCGCCTCAGGACACAAAGCGCGTTCACAGTGCTCTGTGTGCTGATAGCACGTCTGAAGTATTCACCCATGCGTGAATACGTCAGACGTGAATGAAGCCTTTTTAGGGCTTCTGAACTCGGAAGTCCCTCTGGTGGCCGTCTGATTGACTGCAACTAGAGGTATTCTAAGCTTCCAATGTAAACACTGTATTTTCTATGAAAATACAGTGCTTACAAGAAAAAGGCTGCAGGGAGCTCATTAAGCTGAAGTTGTTCAGGTGACTATAGTGTCTCTTTAAGTCATCTGAAATAATTACCCCTATATCCCTTTCCTCAGATGTTGAGGTTAGGATTCTATCAAATATTCTGTACTCTGCCTTGGGTTTTTACGTCCAAGATGCATTATCTTGCACTATCCACATTAAATGTCAGCTGCCACAACTCTGACCATTTTTCTAGTTTACCTAAATCATTTGCCATTTGGCTTATCCCTCCTGGAACATCAACCCTGTTACATATCTTAGTATCATCAACAAAAAAGACATACCTTACCATCAAGACCTTCTGCAATATCACTAATGGAAATATTAAAGACAATGGGTCCAAGTACAGATCCCTGGGGTAGCCCACTGGTGACAAGACCATGCTTTGAATATACTCCATTGACTGCAACCCTCTGTCGCCTGTCACTCAGCCACTGCCTTACCCAGGGCCGGTGCAAAGATTTTTGCCGCCCTAGGCAAAAGTAAAGTTTGCCGCCCCCCCCATGTGACATCACAATGCCCCACCCATATGATCTGCCATGTTAACTAACCCACAGTGCTGCCGTGTTTACATTAAAAGGCCTGCAGGGACAGGCTATAGACAGCAGAACCACTTCATTAAGCTGCAGTGGTTCTGGGGACTATAGTGTTTCTTTAATGTGAGGTAAATTAGAGATTAGTGCACAAATAATATACTAGATTGCCTACTTACAACCAGATGAGGATGATGATGGGCTCTAGCTGCAGTCTGGCTCCACTGGTCTGGTGTAGAACAGGATCTCTGGAGGCTGTTTGTAACTGTGGTCACAAAAATCAATGTTCTGGGAGAACGGGAAGCAGCTCCATTTTTGGGGGGCCCTTTACACAGCTCAAGGTCTAGGTCCCAGGGTCCACCTTCATGTTCCACCAATGAGTTTGTTCACAGGGGGTTGAGTGTGTAGGGAATGTCCAGATATTTGTGTCAATTTCTTTCTTTCTCCCCCCCTGTCAATTTCTTTCTTTCTCCCCCCTTTCAATTTCTTTCTTTCTCACCCCCCTCCCTGTCAATTTCTTTCTTTCTTTCCCCCCCCTGTCAATTTCTTTCTTTCTCCCCCCTCTGTCAATTTCTTTTTTTCTCCCCCCCTCTCTTTCAATTTCTTTCTTTCTCCCCTGTCAAATTCTTTTCTTTCTCCCCCTGTCAATTTATTTCTCCCCTGTCAATTTCTTTCTCCCCTGTCAGTTTCTTTCTCCCCCAGGCAATTTCTTTCTCCCCCTGTCAATTTCTTTCTCCCCTGTCAATTTCTTTATCCCCCCCCCTCCCTGTCAATTTCTTTATCCCCCCTCCTGTCCAATTTCTTTCTCCCCCCTCCCTGTCAATTTCTTTCTTTTCTCCCCTGTCAATTTCTTTCTTTCTCACCCCTGTCAATTTCTTTTCTTCCCCCTCCTGTCAATTTCTTTCTCTTTCTTCCCCCTCCTGTCAATTTCTTTCTTTCTCCCCTGTCAATTTCTTTCTTTTCTCCCCTCCTGTCAATTTCTTTCTTTCTCCCCTCCCTGTGAATTTTCTTTCTCCCCCTCCCTGTCAATTTCTTTCTCTTTCTCCCCTTGTCCTTATTCTTCTTTCTCCCCCTCCCTGTCAATTTTCTTTCATTCTCCCCCCCTCCTGTCAATTTCTTTCTACCCCATCAATGTCTTCCCCTGTCAATTTCTTTCTTTCTCCCCCCTCCCTGTCAATTTCTTTCTTTCTCCCCTGTCAATTTCTTTCTCCCCCCTGTCAATTTCTTTCTCCCCCTGTCAATTTCTTTCTTTCTCCCCCTCCTGTCAATTTCTTTCTCCCCATCAATGTCTTCCCCTGTTAATTTTCTTTCTCCCCTCTGTCAATTTCTTTCTTTCTCTTTCCTCCCCCTTTCAATTTCTTTCTTTCTCCCCCTCCTGTCAATTTCTTTCTCCCTCCTCCTGTCAATTTCTTTCTCCCCCCCTCCCTGTCAATTTCTTTCTCCCCGTTCAATTTCTTTTCTTTCTTCCCCTTGTCATATTCTTTCTTTCTCCCCATCCCTGTCAATTTCTTTCTTTCTCCCCCCTGTCAATTTCTTTCTTTCTCCCCCTCCCCTGTCAATTTCTTTCTCCCCCTGTCAATTTCTCAATTTCCCATTAAATAATAATAATAATCATATCACTAAAGAGCTGTCCAAGTATGTCAGGGACAAGATTGTAGACACAAGGCTGGAATGGTCTACAAGACCATCGCCAAGCAGCTTGGTGAGAAGGTGACAACAGTTGGTTTGAATATTTGCAAATGAAAGAAATATTAAACAACTGTCAGTCTGGAGTTTCAATGATCATGAACGGTAAGGAATCAGCCCAGAACTACACGGGAGGATCTTGTTAAAGATCTCAAGGCAGCTGGGACCATAGTCACCAAGAAAACAATTAGTAACACACTATGCCTTGAAGGACTGAAATCCTGCAGTGCCCGTAAAATCCCCCTGCTCAAGAAAGCACATGTCCTGGCCCGTCTAAAGTTTGCCGATGAACATCTAAATGATTCAGAGGAGAACTGGGTGAAAGTGTTGTGGTTAGATGAGACCAAAATCAAGCTCTTTGGCATCAACTCGACTCGTAGTGTTTGGAGGAGGAGGAATACTGCCTACGACCCCAAAAACACCATCCCCACCGTCAAACATGCAGGCGGAAACATTATGCTTTGGGGGTGTTTTTCTGCTAAGGGGACAGGGCAATGGCACCGCAACAAAGGAGTGGCTCAAGAAGAAGCACAGGAGTGGCCTAGCCAGTCTCCAGACTCATATCCCATAGAAAATCTGTGGAGGGAACTGAAGGTTCGAGTTGCCAAAAGTCGGCCTCGAAACCTTAATGGCTTGGAGAGGATCTGCAAAAAGGAGTGGGACAAATTCCCTCCTGAGATATGTGCAAAGCTGGTGGCCAACTACAAGAGACGTCTGACCTCTGTGATTGTCAACAAGAGTTTTGCCACGTACTAAGGTCAAATACTTGTTTCACTCATTGACATGCAAATCAATTTATACCTTTTTTGACATGCCTTTTTCTGGATTTTTTTTTTGTTATTCTATCTCTCAGTGTTAAAATACACCTACCATTACAATTATAGACTGATCATTTCTTTGTCAGTGGGCATACGTTCAAAATACTAACGGGACATAGTAATATTCACCCCTTGATACGTCAAATAATTTGTTTGTCCGTTAAAATTAAAGTCCAGTGTGACAGTCTGGGCTCGTGTATGTGGAATGTTAATAAGCATAACTAGCGTTTTACTCTCGGTTTATAATATGAAACAGCCCATATTGGGCCAATGTGAAAATAGGTTTGTCAGTGATGTCAAGGGAGCAATTAAAGTAAGCAACACATCATCTGCAAAAAGAGAGGTGTGATATTCCTCCCCTCCCACCTAACCTGATGCCACACGCTAGGGGTTCCATTGCTAGAACAAACAGTTAAGGAGAGAGGGGGCAGCCATTGCATGTACCATTTGTAATTATGAAAGGGTCAGAGAAAATCCACCATTGTATACTGTTGCCAGAGGAACAGAGTAAAGGGCCAGAGTGCCCAATATGAGTTCTATGAGTCTAAAGCCAAATTTAAGTAGTATCAATAAAAAAAAAAACTATTTGTTCAGCGTCAAGGGCAACCAGGAGTCCTGATATTTCATGAGAACTTAGGGAATTAATCAGGTTTCACAGTTTGCAATTATTGTCTGTTTCTTGTCTTTTTTTTTTTATGAACTCAGTCTGGTCATGATCATGGGCGTCTGCAGGAATTTTTCGGGGAGCATAATTGTAATGACATCCATGCTTGGCCCCTTTATGACAATGTCATGAAAGGGAAGGAGCATAGTCATTTTCACATAAAGCGAGGGTGAATAGCTTTTTTACAACTATGGTGTCAGGAATATATGTTTGTATTCCTGACACTATAGTGTTCCTTTAATCAAATTAAAGGAACACTCTGGTCACCATAACAACTTCAACTAAATGAAAATGCTATGATGCAAGGAGGCCCCTGGGCGCTCTCTTTCCTTTAAGGGGTGATACCACTCTCAAATGGTTTACCCCCAAAGGCTTCCTCCAGCTCCAGATCTCCAGGTCGCTCAGTGGTATTCAGCTTCTTAAAGGGAGTGTCAGGAAGTGCAGATTGACGTCAGGCATGAGTGCCGCTGATTGGCTAGAGTGGTCAGCTGACGCTCTAAGCCAATCGCTAGTTCCCGATTCATAAAAATGTTTTACGTTTTCATGAATGGGGAGCTATCGATTGGCTTAGAGTGCCAGCTGACCCTCTAGCCAATCAGCGGCACCCCTCTGTGTTTCCTGACACTCAGTAAATTAAAGTGAACACATTAACACTGATATTTTTTTTTTACCTGGGGAGATGAGAAGGTCCAAAGTTTCCCTGCCAGGCCCAGGTACCAAAGCCTTATGATGTGGTGTCCAGAATGAAGAGCTCCAATCTCATTTTCTTCTCCTTCATTTGACATAGTCTTCTTTTTCTTTTGAGGCTCCTTCTGCAGAGGCGACTCTAGACTTTATGAGGCCTTAGGTGAAACTCAAACATGAGGCCCCACTAACAAAAAAGTAAAAAAAATAGAGTTGCAATACATAACAACTGTCACATATACACATTGATGCACAGTTTACCTGTGTATGTGCCTGAGAGTGTGTCTGACAGAGAATATCCGTGTGTGTGTGTGTGTGTGTGTGTGAATGTATGTCTCTGTGAGCATGTTTGTGTTTTTGTCTGGTACCCTATGTGTATGGGGTAGCTGCTTAAAGAAGGGGAGTGATAGGGAGAGGGTGATAGTGAGAGGGAGTGATACTGGAGGTAGGAGTGTTGATACTGAGTAGGAGTGATACTGAGTGGGAACTGATGCTGAGGGGGTGATAGTGAGGAGGGATGATAGTGGGGGTGATGCTGAAGAGGTGGTGAGGGGGTGAGGAAATAGCTAAAATGACAATGAAGGGGGAAGTTATCATCATAGGTGACTTTAATCTTCCTGATGTAAATTGGAAAACAAAATTAGCTACTTGTGCCAGGAGCACACATATGCTAAACTCACTACTGGGATTGTCTCTAAAACAAGTTGTTGAAGAGCCAACTCGTAAAGAGGCCATACTAGATTTAGTGTTAACAAATGGAGATTTGGTATCAGATATTACTGTAGGTGAAAGTTTAGGATCCAGTGATCATCAGTCAGTGTGGTTTAATATAAGAACAGTGACTGAGTCACACCACACAAAAACAAAAGTTTTAGACTTTAGAAAAACAGACTTTTCTAAAATTAGAATATGGGTAGAGGAGTCATTATCAGACTGGAGCAATTTAAATGGAGTCCAAGAGAAATGGGATTATTTAAAAGTTGCACTATTGAAGGCAACAGAAAATTGCATTAGGCTTGTCAGTAAAAGCAAAAAATTCAAGAAACCACTGTGGTACTCTGCAGATGTGGCCAAAATAGTTAAAAACAAAAAGTTAGCATTTAGGAATTATAAAAAAACCCAGGGTGAGGAAGACAAAATGATCTATAAGATTAGGCAGAAAGAGGCTAAGCAAGTTATAAGAGCTTCCAAATCACACACAGAAGAGAAAATAGCACAGTCAGTAAAATAGGGGGACAAAACATTTTTTAGATACATAAATGAGAAAAGAAAAGTAAAACAAGGATTAGTTAGATTAAAAACAAAAGAAGGAAGGAATGTAGAAGAGGATAAAGGTCTAGTTGACTGCCTCAATTAATATTTTTGTTCTCTATTTACAGATGAAAATGAAGGAAAAGGACCTCAGTTGAGAAAAAAGATAAATGAGTCATTTATTACACGTGAGTTTACAGAGGAAGAGGTTCTATTTCAACTGTCAAAAGTAAAGACAAATATGTCAATGGGACCTGATGGAGTACACCCAAAGCTATTAAAAGAGCTTAGTGGCGTACTAGCAAAACCATTATTAACAGGAGTAGTCCCAGAAGATTGGAAGTTAGCGAATGTTGTGCCCATTTACAAGAAAGGTAATAGGGAGGAGTCGGGCAACTATAGGCCAGTAAGCCTTACTTCAGTAGTGGGGAAAGTGATGGAAACCATGTTAAAGGATAGGATTGTTGAACATCTAAAAACACATGGATTTCAAGATCAGAGACAACATGGATTTACTTCAGGGAGATCATGCCAAACTAATCTTATTGATTTTTTTGATTGGGTAACTAAAATTATAGATCAGGGTGGTGCAGTAGACATTGCTTACCTAGATTTCAGTAAGGCTTTTGACACTGTTGCACATAGAAGGCTTATCAATAAACTGCAATCTTTAAGTTTGGATTCCAATATTGTTGAATGGGTAAGGCAGTGGCTGAGTGACCGGCAACAGAGGGTTGTAGTTAATGGAATATATTCGAAGCTTGGACTTGTCACCAGTGGGGTACCTCAGGGATCTGTACTTGGACCCATTCTCTTTAATATTTTTATTAGTGATATTGCAGAAGGTCTTGATGGTAAGGTATGTCTTTTGCTGATGATACTAAGATATGTAACAGGGTTGATGTTCCAGGAGGGATAAGCCAAATGGCAAATGATTTAGGTAAACTAGAAAAATTGTCAGAATTGTGGCAACTGACATTTAATGTGGATAAGTGCAAGATAATGCATCTTGGACGTAAAAACCCAAGGGCAGAGTACAGAATATTTGATAGAGTCCTAACCTCAACATATGAGGAAAGGGATTTAGGGGTTATTATTTCTGATGACTTGAAGGTAGGCAGACAATGTAATAGAGCAGCAGGAAATGCTAGCAGAATCCTTGGTTGTATAGGGAGAGGTATTAGCAGTAGAAAGAGGGAAGTGCTCATGCCATTGTACAGAACACTGGTGAGACCTCACTTGGAGTATTGTACACAGTACTGGAGACCGTATCTTCAGAAGGATATTGATATCTTAGAGAGGGTTCAGAGAAGGGCTACTAAACTGGTTCATGGATTGCGGGATAAAACTTACCAGGAAAGGTTAAAGGATCTTAACATGTATAGCTTGGAGGAAAGACGAGACAGGGGGGATATGATAGAAACATTTAAATATATAAAGGGAATCAACACAGTAAAGGAGGAGACTATATTTAAAAGAAGAAAAACTACCACAACAAGAGGACATAGTCTTAAATTAGAGGGACAAAGGTTTAAAAATAATATCAGGAAGTATTACTTTACTGAGAGGGTAGTGGATGCATGGAATAGCCTTCCAGCTGAAGTGGTAGAGGTTAACACAGTAAAGGAGTTTAAGCATGCGTGGGATAGGCATAAGGCTATCCTAACTATAAGATAAGGCTAGGGACTAATGAAAGTATTTAGAAAATTGGGCAGACTAGATGGGCCGAATGTTTCTTATCTGCCGTCACATTCTATGTTTCTATGTTTCAAATCAGTCTGATGTAAGCATGGCATCCCCTTCCTCTCCCTTGATGGAATACATTGCAAGCGCTAGGTTCGTTACATGGTAGCAACCCACCCATGTGTACATAATGCACCAAAAATACAAAAGAAAAATGATGAAGAGAAACTTAATACTAGGCATTGGATTTCATGGATCTAAACAAATTGAGCATGAACACAGCTCTTGCAATTATTTAAGGAAAATGAGCACCGGAGCTTGTAACAAATTTAGACTGAAACTCAACAGCCTGACGCTAATTGCTTATTAGTATTCTTCTAAAACTTAAGGAAGTTAAAGTGACACTATAGTCACCAGAACAACTACAGCTTAATGTAGTTGTTCTGGTGTCTATAGACTGTCCTTGCAAGCTTTTTAATGTAAACACTGCCCTTTCAGAGATTGGGGGCGGAGCCAGTGCCAGCAGACTAACACAGCGCTGGAAATAAGATGAGTTTTTCCTATTTCTAAATGGTAAGAGGTGAGGGGGGGATAGTGTTTTTAACACTATAGGTTCAGAAATACACATTTGTGTTCCTAATCCTATAGTGTGCCTTTAAGTATGTAAGCTCTTTTTTTTTTTTTTTACATTAAGCAACATTGATTAAGGCAAAATAGCCTGAGGAGTGAATGCCACTGGAGGTGTCCCTAGGGAGCAATGTAAACACTACTATTTCTCTACAGGGACAGGGAGTAGACACCAGAACAACTACATTAAGCTGTAGTTATTCTGGTGAGTATAGTGTTCCTTTAAGGATGTATATTGAAAACTGGTTTCAAAAAATGTAGGCTAAAATAGCCAAAGTGACTATAGCCTAGCATTTTTCTAAATCAAGATATATAAGCCTATATTTTACTTAATTCACTTCAGTTTAATTTTTAGACAATAGAACTACATATCACAGTCAATACACAGTCACATAATATGCATCATATGCGTGTCACAGTCAGAGAATGACATCATAAAGCTCTTATTACTTATGGCAATGTGTACTGGCAATGTGAACTTGGTTAAATCTGAATGAGCCACTGGACCTAAAGGGTTACAATTTTTGGCACTAAAGCCTTCATACACAGAAATCTAAAATATAATAAGAATTAAATAGATTGAGACAGAAGTCTGAAAAATATATATGTTTATTATATTATAGAGTTGGTAAGATGGAGAACTTATTAAATAGAGTAGATTTAAGTATATGGAGTGAAGTGAAGATTAACAAAGATATTGTTGTAGAGTGATTTAAATAAAGTGCATAGATAAATGTAATTGTAAAAGAAAGTTGAAACGTGAAAAATTGCATGTTTTTTTGACAGCTCTGAGCCATTAAAGTGTGATCTCCCTGTACACCATAAGTTAACTACTAAGTTTATCTTAGACCATTATTACCAAGAAACAAATGAAATATATTTTGTGTTAATTCTGAACTTTTTTTTAGTTGTTATTATAATTCCTACATTTTATCAGTAGGATGTTTGATATGAATTAATTAACATAATATATATATATTTAAAAATGTTATTCTTATAAAATAGATCCTAATCGCTGTAAGTATTGCCAAACATTTCCACAATCAATATCCTAAATGTGCTCACTGCTCCATTTAATAATCATGATGATCCGTGCTCATGCATTAGAACCTATCCCTCTTTTGAACAGCTTTCTAAATTACATTGCCATGTCAATCTTGCCGAGTCTCACTTGCTCTTTTTTCCTCCCACTCACCCTCTTAATATCATTTGTCTTCTCCCTTTCTTTCACGCCATGTAACAGATTTACAGTTCAGCACACTCATAATCTCGTTGAAAAATACTAAACACTATAACCACTACAGTGTGCTACAGTGGTTATGGTACCAGGAGTCCCTTAGTGCCTTCCCACAGTAAGCGCTCAAACTATATACAAATGGTTTGATGCTTATCTTGTATCGGGTGCCTGCAGTCTTTCAATTCTGATATGCTAAAAGAAAAGTTAATTCCATCCAGTCTTAGAGCTGCCAGACTCAGAAACTAAATAATGTTCAGAGTTGATAGGGTAAACCATTTAAAGAGATACACTAAGCACCAATGCATCTTTAGCAGAATAGATCATACCCCTGCAGTCTTACTGCTAAATTCTATTCCATTTAGGAATTAAAGGGTTACTCCAACTACCATGATCACTTCTGCTTTTAGAAGTGGTAATGGTGGTAGGAATCAGTATGTGCAGTGTTTCTGCTTGAAACAATGCACAAACTGAGATATTGGCATGTGTGTGCTGGGGGGGGGGGCTAGTTGCACACATGAGTTAGGCATGCCAGAACGCTGTTCGGGGTTGCCTAATGTCAATTCTGTGCATAAAATATGTCTGTTGTCAGTGAGCACTGCACGTTGAGAACAGATGTATTGAGCTTCTCCTTTGTAGGCAGAGCCTGCAAGGGGAAGCCTGGATATTCTCTCCTTCCCTTCTTCTGTGCAGCCATCTCATCTTCCAATTAGCTCAGTTTCAGAGCAGATTAAATGTTCTAATCAAAGGCTTTTCTATGAGACGGACATGCCAAAAGTAGCATGTAAAGTTTTGAGCTTCCCCCAGTGCTGCATTCCAAATAAGTAATAACTTTTTTTTATAGTTACGAATAATAGGGCAGCGTTAATGACAAACATGCATTAAAAAGGGTTGCAGTAACCGTTTGAATCACTTTCCCTAGAAGTGACACACAGCCTCCCTGCACACTTCCTGAAAAAGAGGTCTAGTTTTTGTTAGCTTCCTTTATTGAACAGAATTTAATTTAACATTTCTTATCTGTTAATTTCCTACTAGAGTGTACAGCAACCTCATGTATGTGATTAAGGGCCAATTAATAGAGCAGTTTATACTTTTAAAGTAAACTCACTGTGCTGTAAAAAAAAGTAAACCCTTTTCATAGAGGCTGTGTGAGTCACAACTTAATTTAATTGGCAAGCCCTATATTTAATCTCGTAAATTTTCAAAACACCATTAAAACTTTACATGGGGGGTATTGTTATACTCGGGAGACTTCGCTGAACACAAATATGAGGGTTTTAAAAAGTAAAACTTATCACAGCGAAGATATCACCAGTAAAAGTACAAACTTTGGCCAGCGTTTGTGACTAAGTGGCTACTTGTCAGGATTACTAGTTGATCCAAAATGTAGAATTATATCACACGTAGGACTAAAGGTAACGTCTTACCAGGCCTTAGAATGGCCAGACTTAACGTACCATCAAATTGTCAGAATACTTGCTAAGGTCAGGGACACAGAAGGAGACACAATGATGAGAGAAGGCCAAAAGTCAAGGATACCAGAATACAGGGAAGTCAAACGAAGCCAAAGTCAATAGTCAGAAATAAATGCTCAGAAACACACTCTAGGACAACCACTAAAGGAAACCACTACAGGGCAATGAGGAAATGCAAGAAAGGATTTTAAATAAGTCTCCTTTAAATCCGATTGGCCGTACCCGGCCTCTGACCCCTGAAAAAGTGCGCGCGTCCTTTTGCGCACGTGACGTCATACGCACGCCGACGTCATTAACACCGCGGGTGTACGTGGGCCAACAATTGGGCATAGGTTCGCAGCGGCTGGCATCCTTCAACATGCAGCAGGAGTCAGACACCACGGTACAGGTCTGCCAACCAGCATCTCCACCAATGCCCAGAATGTAGTTATCTCTAGAGACACCACAAGGTGACACTACTACAAAAGACTGGAAATACCCAATTTGAATACCCTGGGTTGTCTTCATTTGAAAATGGTATGCCATGATGAGGTTAATTTACGTTCTTGGGCTACCATATGATCCCAAAAGGCAACATAGACCCAGCAAACCAATCTGGCAAACTGAAGTGGGCAAGCCTTATATTGACCCTGTAACTTTCCAAAACACCATAAAACCTGTATTGTTATACTCGGGAGACTTCACTGAACACAAATAAGAGTGTTTTAAAAAGTAAAACTTATCACGACGATGATATCTGCAGTAAAAGTCCAGTTTTTGTTTAAAAAAAATGCAAAAAACAAATATGAACGCTAACTTTGGCAAGCTTTTGTGGCTAAGTGGCTACTACAAAATACTGGACATACCCCATTTTGAATACCCTGGGTTATCTATGTTTTCAAATGGTATGTCATGGTGTCATTTTCATTTCTGGGCTGCCATACTGTCTCAAAGGCAATATAGCCAATCCGGCAAATAGCAATTTACAAAAAACAGAAATTGTCAAATCTTATGTTTGACCCTGTAACTTTCTAAATCACCATAAAACCCGTACTTGAGGGATACTGTTGTACTCGTAAGACATTACTCTACACAAATGTTTGTGTTTTAGAGCAGCAAAATGTATTATACTGATAAGATCATCGGTGAAATGGCATGTGTGAAAAATGCAAAAAGAAAAATAGAAACAATAATTTTGGCCAGGGTTTGTGACTAAGTGGCTACTAAAAAATACTGGACATACCCCATTTTGAATACAGTGTGTTGTCTACTTTTACAAATGGTATGCCATGATGGGGTTAATTTTCATTCCTGGGCTGCCATGCGGTCTCAAGGGCAACATAAGTCCAGTAAACCAATCCGATGTGCAAACATAAAAAAGGGGAAAGCATTTGACCCCTGTAAGATTGCAAAAAACCATTGGAGGTACTGTTGTACTCAGGAGATGTTGCTGAACACATATTGGGGTGTTCTTTGTCAGTAACATATAACAGGAACTGAGAATCCATGCCTAAAGTACAACGTGAGAGAAAAATCACACAAAAAATGACTACCCAAATGTTTGACAAAGACTGGTGGTAGAATTAGTGTATGGAAAGTGTTTTAATACCACCAGTTGAAATACCCTAGGGTGCCTACTTTTATAAAATATATGGTTTGATGGGGGTAAATTACATTGGCCCTCTTCAAAAATGTCCCAAATAGGATATGGGTGCATGAAGACCAGATGTGAAAATTTCAAGCTGGAAAACTGGAATGCGCAACTTCCAAATAAGGTCTTTTAGCCCCCAGAGAACCCAACACACCTATACATGGGTGGTATCACTGTGCTGGGGAGATGTTGCTCAACACATATTGGGGTGTTCTTTGGCAGTAACCCTTAAAGACCAATTATTTTCTTTTAAATTTGGCATAGATTGGTGGTAAAATGGTTGCATGAAGAGAGTGAAAATACCCCAAGTTTAATACCTTAGGTTGTCTTCTTTTAAAAAATATATACATGTGAAGGGTTATTCAGGAATTCCTGACAAATATCAGTGTTACAATGTAACTTTCGTTAATAAAAAAAAAAAAATGGTTTGGAAATAGCAAAGTGCTACTTGTACTTATTGCCCTATAACTTGCAAAGAAAAGCTAAGAACATGTTAACATTGGGTATTTCTAAACTCAGGAAAACAATTTTTAGAAACTATTTAGCACAGTATTTTTTGGCAGGTGTAGATGCGTAACAGATTTTGGGGGTCAAAGTTAAAAAAAGTGTGTTTTAAAAAAAATGTCATCATATTTAATATATTTTTTTAATAGTAAATTATATGATATGATGAACATATTGGTTTCTTTAGAAAGACCATTTAATGGCGAGAAAAACTGTATATAATATGTGTGGGTACAATAGATGAGTAAGAGGAAAATTACAGCTAAACACAAACACCGCAGAAATGTAAAAACAGCCGTGGTCATTAACAGTAAGAAAGTTTAACAACGGTCTGGTCACTAAGGGGTTAAGATTGCTGAGAGACTGTAGCTGTATGAAACGGAGGATATGTGCTGAGGACATAGTCTGAACATTCTTTGCTTTTAAAGGAGCACTCTTGGCACCCAGACCACTTCAGCTTAATGAAGTGGTCTGGGTGCCAGGTCCCTCTAGGATTAACCCTTTTTTTTTTATAAACATAGCAGTTTCAGAGAAACTGCTATGTTTACACTGAGGGTTAATCCAGCCTCCAAATCCTCTAGTGGCTGTCTCACTGACAGCCGCTAGAGGCGCTTGCGTGATTCACACTGTGAAAATCACAGTGAGAACACGCAAGCGTCCATAGGAAAGCATTATGAATGCTTTCCTATGTGACCGGCTGAATGCGCGCGCAGCTCTTGCCGCGCGTGCGCATTCAGCCGAAAGGGAGGATCGGAGGCGGAGAGGAGGAGGAGAGATCTCCGCCCGGCGCTGGAGAAAAGGTAAGTTTAACCCCTTTCCTCTCCCCAGAGCCGGGTGGGAGGGCGACCCTGAGGGTAGGGGCACCCTCAGGGCACTATAGTGCCAGGAAAACGAGTATGTTTTACTGGCACTATAGTGGTCCTTTAATATTTATTCAAAGTAGCAGTAGCTGTATATTGTAATTTATTTTCTAACAATGATTTAGACAGTAGCATGCTTAGCTGTTTACATTTGAAAGGACTGTGACTATCAAATCTCACATTAAAAGGTTCTATTAAGAAAGAACATAGACCTACATTACTTGTTGATGGCTAAGCTATCATTGCATTTGATTTTGTAGTTTTTGTACTAAGCTTGGGAAGTTTTGTAACCAAAATCTAGGCCAGAACACAAACTCTGTCCATGCAACCATTCTAAATTATTCTCAGCATTGTTGCTGTGTTATTGTAGGATAGACTAATGGTGAACTGAAAGGGTTCTCTTATGAACATCAAGGTCAAAATGAGAGATTGATATAGGAAGTGGCCAATATAGATCGAAACCATGATGCTAAGTAGATAAGGGTATGGCAAAGTAAGAACCCAAAAATGCAGAAATACTTAATGGAACACTGCTGGCACCATATCCACTTAAACTGATTGAAGGCACTGGATCAATGTTAAATAGTGTACTTACCATTTAGCAGAGATGATGAAAATGTTGCAAATGTAGATTTTTGCTCTACCTCTTGCCATACCAGGGGTAGAGGGCAGTGATATTACTGCCAGAAATATCCGTCATGAATCGGTAGGGTGAGAGGTGAAACATAATTCCACCTCTGCCTTACCATATTTGAGGCTGTAGACTGACCAAACAAACCTGCTAAATGGTGAGTAAATCATTTAACATTGAAGAAGATCTCTGCACCAATCAGTTAAAGTGACTATGGTGCTTATATTATTATTATTATAGTTTATTATTTATAAAGCGGAAACAAATTCTGCAGTGCTGTACAAAAGGTAGACTAAGAGACAAGTATTTGCTAGAAGATGAGTTGGACATAGAACAGAGGGTGTTGAGGGCCCCGGTCAAACAAGCTTACATTCTATACTATTCCTTTACTGCAGCAATCAGGCTTTTACAGGATACAAGCTACAGGTCAGATTATGGTTGCTAAGAACAATGAATAGAACAAGGCACTCTTTATCATTGGGTGCCCAGGATTTTATTTGTTCATCATTTTGCAAGGAAATAAAGTATTTGCTTTTTAAAGAGTTGCAGATGCCTTTCAACAAAGGGGACAGGGACTAATATAGTGGAAGTGTTCAAGAAATCTTACAGGGTAATCACGTAAACAGCCGAATGGTTTTGCCCCATTTGGTACAGAGCCATTCAGACTGCAACATTTGGTCCGGATTTCAGCCAGACCAAACGCCACCTAAGGTCGGAAATCCGTACTAAATGCTTGAAAATAATCAAAAAAATCTTGAATATTAAAAAAATTTGAACTGTTAGTCTGCTGGCAGCAAGCAATTACTTAAAAGAACTTTGCCGCCACATTAAAACAGTAAAAATAAATAAATAATTTAAAAGCCTATAAGGGTTAATAAGCCCTCATATTACTGTAGGGGAAGTTTTAAACCTTCTTTTAAATTGATTTGCATGTCAATGAGTGAAATAAGTATTTGACTCCTTCGACTTAGTACTTGGTGTCAAAACCATGTTGGCAATCACAGAGGTCAGACATTTCTTGTAGTTGGCCACCAGGTTTGCACACATCTCAGGAGGGATTTTGTCCCACTTCTCTATGCAGATCCTCTCCAAGCCCTTAGGGTTTCGAGGCTGATGTTTGGCAACTCGAACCTTCAGCTCCCTCCACAGATTTTCTATGGGATTAAGGTCGGCCACGCCAGGACCTTAATGTGCTTCTTCTTGACCCACTCCTTTGTTGCATTGGCTGTGTGTTTTGGGTCATTGTCATGCTGGAATACCATTTTCAATGCCCTGGCTGAGGGAAGGAGGTACTCACACAAGATTTGATGGTACATTGTCCCGTCCATCGTCCCTTTGATGCGGTGCAGTTGTCCTGTCCCCTTAGCAGAAAAACACCCCAAACCATGTTTGACAGTGGAGATGGTGTTCTTGGGGTCATGGGCAGCATTCCTCCTCCTCCAAACACGGCGAGTTAAGTTGATGCTAAAGAGCTCAATTTTGGTCTCATCTGACAACAAAACACTTTCACCCATTTCTCCTCTGATTCATTCAGATGTTTATTGGCAAACTTCAGACGGGCCTGTACATGTGCTTTCTTGAGCAGGGGGACCTTGCGGGCACTGCGGGATTTCAGTCCGTCATGACATAGTGTGTATGGCAGACCACACACGACTGGGTGCCTTTGCCAATCGATGCTCCTAGTGCTCACCGAGTACTCCAAGCACTCCACCATCAGCACTGTAGTCCCAACTTCCAGCGTTACAATTTGGTTGGGGTCTCGTTGTCCTCCACTCACCCTGGACCCAAGACCAGGATCCAGCTTCCAATGGGCAGACCTCTCCTCCAAGAGAGTGTAGAAATATGCTCTTAAAAGAGCAAGTGATTATAATCCCAGGGGAGTATAGTGATATAGCAATCTCCAGAGTGAATATAGCTGTCCCCTCCACACATGAGACGAGGCTCTATGTTGAGGGTGAAGAGGAATTCAATTATTGGCAGCCACAACTGGCCTTATATGCAGGTCCCCATAAAAGAGGCACTCCCCCCGTCTATACCTGAGAGTAGACTACAGTAAAAACATACACACAATTTCATTGGCTCTCAGGTCCAGGACACTCCCATACAAAATAGGTCAATCCCTCCCCTGTGCCTGGAGATAATTACTTGAGTAGCCAAACATATAATTAAATTATCTCTCAGTACTAGAAACATGCAATACAACAACACCCCAAAAGTACCACTAAAACACATGAAAACCCCCCAAAAGTCATATCCCCCGATAGCCCCGATCTGGGGGACCAACATATCCAAAAATCAACCAGCTAAAAGACACCTGTTCACAGAAGCAATCCATCAGATTACAAACTCTCCGCTATGACCAAGACCAAGAGCTGTCCAAGGATGTCAGGGACAATATTGTAGACCTACCCAAGGCTGGAACAGGCTAAAAGACCATCGCCAAGCAGCTTGGTGAGAAGGTGATAACAGTTGGTGCAATTATTCGCAAATGAAAGAAACACAAAATAACTGCCAGTCTCCCTTGATCTGGTACTCCATGCGAGATCTCATCTTGTGGAGTTTCAGTGATCATGAGAACAGTGAGGAATCAGCCCAGAACTACACGGGAGGTTCTTGTTAATGATCTCAAGGCAGCTGGGGTTCTAGTCACCAAGAAAACAATTTGTAACACACTATGCCGTAAATGACTGAAATCCTGCAGTGCACGCAATGTCCCCTTGCTCAAGAAAGCACATGTACAGGCCTGTCTGAAATTTGCCAATGAACATCTGAATGATTCAGAGGAGAACTGGGTGAAAGCGTTGTGGTCAGATGAGACCAAAATCGAGCCCTTTGGCATCAACTCAACTCGCCGTGTTTGGAGGAGGAGAAATGCTGCCTATGACTCAAAGAACACCATCCCCACCCTCAAACATGGAGGTGGAAACATTATGCTTTGGGGGTGTTTTTCTGCTAAGGGGACAGGACAACTGCACCGCATCAAAGCTACAATGGACAGGGCCATGTACTGACAAATCTTGTGTGAGAACCTCCTTCCCTCAACCAGGACATTGAAAATGGGTCGTTGATAAATATTCCAGCAGGAGAATGACCCAAAACACACAGCCAAGGTAACAAAGGAGTGGCTCAAGAAGAAGCACAGCCAGTTTCCAGACCTTAATCCCATAGAAAATCTGTGGAGGGAGCTGAAGGTTCAAGTTGCCAAACGTCAGCCTCGAAACCTTAATTACTTGGAGAGGATCTGCAAAGAGGAGTGGGACAAAATCCCTCCTGAGATGTGTGCAAACCTGGTGGCCAACTAGAAGCAACGTCTGACCTCTGTGATTGCAAACATGGTTTTGCCACCAAGAACTAAGTCGAAGGAGTCAAATACTTATTTCACTCATTGACATGCCAATCAATTTATAACTTTTTTGACATGTGTTTTTTTTTTTGTTTTTTTTTTGTTATTCATCAGTCTTAAAAATATGTTCTTCTTTGTTTGTGTTGTACCTTTTTCTGCTAGTGAGAGTTGTATATGATTATTTTTTATTTAAAACATGTTTTTACATATTAAACTGTGGAATTTTTCAGTTTTTCTTTTTTTCATGCTTATAAAGTTACTGAACACCTGTCAGAACAGTGAATTTTACTTTGTTGACTACACGGGAGATATTGATGAAACAGCAAACAACAGATGGCAACTACAATTACTGGATCTGCATATCAAGCTTCACAAGAACTATTTTTAGTGCTAACAGGATACCTCAAAATGTAACTTCAGATCAACTTAATTTTTATCAATTTTCTTCTGCTCTGTTTGAATTTAGATTTTTTTTTAGAACATAAAATGCATTAGAACTCGCACATAAATATTAATGACATGTATCTACTTCCTTGATAAATGTTAGCTGTAAATTTACTTAACCCAACCAATGTACAATTCAGCACAATATATATCTGTTATAGATCACGATATGCAGTTAACTTCCGAAACCTTTGTAAAAACCATGATACAAAGCTGTGATTAATAATGATGGTTATATAAAACACAAACGTTAGTTGCAAAGAAATAAGCAAGAAGAATAAAAAACAGGGGTAGAATGAGTTTACATTTGAGATGAGTTCTGATGAGTCGATTTCCCATTTCATGTAGTCCGATGATGTTCCCGTGATATGCACTGTATCATCACCATCATGCTCTTATATTGATTTTATATATTACAGGGTGAATTGCAGTATTTAAGGCCTTAACATAATATAGGGAGGATCATATAAATCCTTCACTATATCTAATTCAGTATTATTTGGGACCATGTGGAAAGCCTTTATTTTTCATATTAGGATGATATGACCTCTTGAAAAGTAATTGTGGCCGGCAAAAAAATTGATTCGTCCCAATCATTTCAACCCCAAAATGTTTTTGTTCAGAGGTTGGAAAGTCGGTCATAGGACATTTCGATTTGGCTAAATATGCTCCATGCAAAAGGTTAGGGAAATAAATCAAGGGCAGAAAAAAAATGGCAAAAGGTGTTTATTGATCAGAAGTTGCACAATTATATTATTATATGTGTATTAAAAATTAGTAAGTCATAGACCTTTGTTCAGCATTTTTTTAAATTCAAATTTTTCAAAAATATACAATATAAAAATAGGTACAAGAAAATATATTATCAGAAAAAGGGCAGCTACATACAACTGCAAGCGACTTAAATGAGTAATAGACTCAGAATAAACAAAGTGGTATGTGTGCTCCTAATTATGAGACAATGAAAATAAGATAAAGTAAATATAAATCTTTAATGATGACTTCTTAAAAACTCATAAAATATTGTCACATCCTTAGTAAGTAATAAACCCAGACTGTAATACTCAAAAAAAGTTACAGACGGTTATAAAAAATAGATATAAGATATGGCAACAATGTGCAACAATTATGAACTCTGTGTGATATCCATACAAAAAAAAAAAATTAAACAATTGATATGATAAGTAGCAAATGTACCAAAGACAGTATATAAACAGATAGACACTGTAAACAATAAAAATCTTAATATATTTCCACAATATTTGCCTATAGGTAGATGGACATAATATACAATAAAAATAATAACTAGAAAACCAGTAAATATATATAAAAAAATAAATAAAAATAAAATGTACCTGACCTCGGTGTGGGCCCCCACCAGAGGTAAAACTCTAGATGAATAAAAAAAAAAAAAAGGAATAACCAGAAGAACCTGCACGCCACTTAGATGGACAAGTGATGGAAGGTAGCAAATACCATGCACTTTATCCGGAACAAACCTACGCCTTCATATCGCGGTCGTGATCTTCAAAAAAGATCGCGGTATTAACTAGATGATAGGGAACCAAGGACATAAGGTAATACCTGTAGACAAATGCTGCTCACAAATGGTGAAGCCTTCGTCAAATTACCGCGGTCGGGAACTTCACAAAAGACAGCGGTAATAGGGTGTAAGCTGTCAGATGGTGGGTTCAAATGGAGATAAGGAAACAGCCGACAAGGGTGTGTGCATAGGTCAACGCGTTTCGTCCCACCTATGGAACTTTTTCAAGACAACTTGATGCTATACACACGGGGTTTAAATACCCTATCTAATTGAAAGGAAAAGTGAGTATGCAACAGACAACACACTGAAACCTTCCACCCTGAGAAGAAGAATGCTTCCCCACACATTCAGTATGTGAGTAACCATCCTTCAGTGCAAAAACACAATGCCTTATCAGCTTGTACCAGCTGTTAGATTTAACAATATTTTTACAATTTTTTTAACTTTGAAGTGAGAGGTGAGTGGCTAATTTGATCTCAATTATCAGATAATAAAGCCTCAAGTATTTATTGAAGAGCAGGGTAACCCAAGTTGAAGAGATGGCACTTAAGGAAGGCTATTTGCTACATCAATTGCTGGTACATTTGTGAGTGTTGTGAATTCAGAATGTTCCTTGCAACAGAAAACACTCACTCACTTTGGAGTGGTCCACTGGGATTCCAGGAAATTTCCTGGTGGGCCGACTTATCTTTGAGCTGGTGCATGGCCGCCTAGTGCCTGGTGGGATTGGGTGGGGCTCAATTGCTGGGGAAACACTCTCCTCCTGCTGGCCACTTCATGTATCATGGTCAAATGGACCACGGTCAAATGGACCACGGGTAGAACAGCTTCTGTTCTCCTACTAGGCTTGACAGGATCATGCATGAGGTGAAGCTTTTGGGGCTAATGCTATGAATGTGGGTCTTTTTAGCCCCAGATAACTTTGTGCAGTATTTCCTTATCTATGGGCCATGGGTATGAATCTGTTGGTAAACTACACTTTTTAGCTCTGGCTCAAAAAAGGTTGGAAGGCGCCAAGCATCTGTCATAATGGCTGCACTCTGTGATTGGAAAATCAATTAACCTCTGATCTCTGAGGTTTTGGTCAAATAATGAAGAGGTTGTATCTGCAAAAGATGGAGAGTGAGTATACAAACGATGGCAATCCAACTTATCTCAGACCCCAATACCCAGCGACAACATGGGGAAACGAAAAAAGAAATTAAAAACTTACCCAGAAGAAGGATTCCAGAAAATAGGCAATCTTTTTCTGTCGCGGCCTAAATCTAAAATGGTGGCAATCCCAGATCCTCAAAGCTCATGCTTGAGAGGAGGACACACTTGATGCCCCAGACCCCATACCTGAGGCTACTGACCCTCTATAAAACCTGCCTCTTGGAGACCTGTGAGCTCCAGCTACTAAAGGAGATATCCTGAATATCCTGAAAAATGTGCACACCCTGTTCCGCACAGATAATCCCAATTCTACAGGAAGAGATAACTGTCACTGACAGGGTGAGGGCTACCGTAGAGGACGTCAACTCCATGGCTCAACGCCAACAAGGTACTGAGGAGAAGCTATAATGCCTCCAGTCCTCACACCAGGCCCTACAGGCTCGGATGGATAGCCTGAACAACACACGTCGACGTACTAATATCAAAATTAGAGGCAAAGCCGACTCTGTTGATGACAGTGAATTGCCTCAATTCATCCAATGCCTACTATCAACATTACTCCCCACCAAGCAGGCAAAGACTGCATCACTGGAAGGTTTCCACAGGCTTCCCAAATCCTCCAGAGCTCCGTCGGAGGCCTCCACTTCAATCAATGTGGGATAAGCTGGGTGTTATGGCAGCACTCAACAACAAGACCCCCTTCCAAGGGTATGTAGCTCATGTTTCTGCATTGGAGACGTTCCATTCGTTGGGCCACCGTGACTCTCAGAGAAGTGTGAATCAAGTTCCAATGGGACCTTCTAAGCTGATAGTCACACAGGGAGCACCTACCTATCGACTGATGTCAACAAACCACTCCTGCTCCTTCCTCAGTAGACTGGGCCTGGATAAACAACAAGTACAATAAGCTCTAGTTGTTCTGGTGACTATAGTGTCCTTTTAACTTACCATTGTCAGCAGACATAAAACTGGGTGTAACAGAATGGGGTACAATCCTTTCTATAAAAGTGTACAAAGTCTGCTAGAATAAAAAAATAAAAGAAGGAAAAAAAACAGGGCAGTCCTTGGACTGTGCTTGAAAATACAAATTGTGAAATTATTCATTAAGGGAGCACTAAAGGGCAGGGGCGTACCTAGAGCATTTGGCACCCGGGGCGGATCCTGTGCTTGGCACCCCGCCTCCCCCCCCCCAAAAAAAAGAAAACTTTAAAAAATGTTAAAGGTTTTCTTTCTTTTTTTTTACAAGTAAAGTTTGCCGCACCCCCCCATGTTACATCACAATGCCTCACCCATATGATTTGCCATGTTAACTAACGCCAGTGCTGCAGTGCCGCCGTGTTTACATTAAAAGGCCTGCAGGGACAGGCTATAGACACCAGAACCACTACATTAAGCTGAAGTGGTTCTGGGGACTATAGTGTTTCTTTAATGTGAGGTAAATTAGAGCTTAGTGCCACGAATAATATACTAGATTGCCTACTTACAACCAGATGAGGATGATGATGGGCTCTAGCTGCAGTCTGGCTCCACTGGTCTGGTGCAGAACAGGCTCTCTGGAGGCGGTTTGTAACTGTGGTCACAAAAATCAATGTTCTGGGAGAACGGGAAGCAGCTCCATTTTTTGGGGGTCCTTTACACAGCTCAAGGTCTGGGTCCCAGGGTCCACCTTCATGTTCCACCAATGAGTTTGTTCACAGGGGGTGGAGTGTGTAAGGGATGTCCTGATATGTGTGTAAGGAATGCATTGTGTGAAATTGTGTTTGTATGTGTAAGGGCTGCAAGGTGTGTTTCTGTGTATGTATGGGATGCATTGAATGTGTGTAAGGGGTGCATTGAGTGTGTGTAATGAATGCATTGTGTGTTTCTGTGTGTGTAAGGGATGCATTGTGTGTAACGGTTGCATTGCTTGTGTATGTGTGTCTGTGTGTGTAATGCATTGTGTGTTTTTCTGTGTGCAAGGGGTGCATTGTGTGTATGTGATGAATGTCAATCTCTCCTCCCGCTCCAATTTCTCTTTCTCCTCCTCCCAATTTCTCTTTCTCACCCCCCTCCTAATTTCTCTCCCCCTAATTTCTCTTTCCCCCCTCCTAATATCTCTTCCCCCCTCCTAATTTCAATTTCTCTCCCCCCTCCTAATTTCTCTTTCTCACCCCCCCCCTAATTTCTCTTTCCCCCCTCCTAATATCTACCCCCTTTCTCTTTCTCACCCTCTTTCTCACCCCCCCTCCTTTCTCTTTCTCACCCTCTTTCTCACCCCCCTCCTCTTTCTCTTTCGACAGCATGGGAGCAAGAAATTAAAAAGCTTGCAGAAGGAAGGATTCCTTCTCCTCTTTCTCACCCCTTTCTCACCCCCTCCTTTCTCTTTCTCACCCACCTTCTCTCTCTTTCTCACCCCCCCTCCTTCTCCCTTTCTCACCCCCCCCTCCTTTCTCTTTCTCACCCCCCTCCTTTCTCTCACCCCACCTTCTCTCTCTTTCTCACCCCCCTCCTTTCTCATCTTTCTCACCCCCCTCCTTTCTCACCCCTCCTCTCTCACCCCCACTTTCTCCTCTTACTCACCCCCCCCTCCTTTCTCTCAACCCCCCTTTCTCCTCTTTCTCACCCCCTCCCCCTTCCTTTGCTGTAGCGTGGCCGAGCACGGTATAGTCAGCGGGTACAGGGAGCTTTTGTTTCCTGTACCCGGCCGGTACCCGGCGGACTAACAGGAAGTGCACACTCAGTGTGCACTTCCTGTTAGTCCAGCCGGGTACAGGAGACAGCTGCTCCTGTCCCGGACTATCATCATGCTGCAGGGCTCGGCCACGCTACCACAGCAGGCTGACAGGAGGGAGCGCTGAGCGCTCCTGTCAGCCCTCTCTTCAGGCTGTGCCCGGGCGGTGCGGTCCGCCCTCATGGACGCACCGCCCGGGCAAAGCTGCAGCATGGGGGGGGGGCGGCGGGGCTGGTCATGGCACCCCCCACCCTGGTGGCACCCGGGGCGGACCGCCCCCCCCGCCCTCCCCTTAGTACGCCACTGCTAAAGGGTCAGGAAAACAAACTTGTATTACTGACCCTATAGTGTAAAAACCAACATCTAGCCCTGCTGCCCTTCCCTACCTCCCTAAATATACTGTGAGTGAAAGAAAGTATTTGATCCCCTGCTGATTTTGAATGTTTGCCCACTGACAAAGAAATGATCAGTCTATAATTTTAATAGTAGGTGTATTTTAACAGTGAGAGACAGAATAGCAAAAAAAAAATGCAGAAAAACGCATGTCAAAAAAGTTATAAATTGATTTGCATGTCAATGAGTGAAATAAGTATTTGATCCCCTATCAATCAGCAAGATTTCTGGCTCCCTGGTGTCTTTTATACAGGTAACAAGCTGAGATTAGGAGCACTCTCTTAAAGGGCTTGTTACCTGTATAAAAGACACCTGTCCACAGAAGCAATCAATCAGATTCCAAACTCTCCACCATGGCCAAGACCAAAGAACTGTCCAAGGATGTCAGGGACAAGATTGTAGACCTACACAAGGCTGGAATGGGCTACAAGACCATCAACATGCAGCTTGGTGAGAAGGTGACAAAAGTTGGTGTGATTATTCGCAAATGGAAGAAACACAAAATAACTGTCAGTCACCCTCGGTCCTCGTGGAGTTTCAATGATCATGAGAACGGTGAGGAATCAGTCCAGAACTACATGGGATGATCTTGTTAATGATCTCAAGGCAGCTGGGACCATAGTTACCAGGAAAACAATTGGTAACGCACTACGCCTTGAAGGATTGAAATCCTGCAGCGCCCGCAAGATCCCCCTGCTCAAGAAAGCACATGTACAGGCCCGTCTGAAGTTTGCCAATGAACATCTGAATGATTCAGAGGAGAACTGGGTGAAAGTGTTGTGGTTAGATGAGACCAAAATCGAGCTCTTTGGCATCAACTCAACTCTCTGAAAAGACAGTATTTACTGCAAAAAACCAGAAGGGAATGATTCTACTCACCAGAACCATAAAATAAGCTGTAGTTGTTCTGGTGACTATAGTGTCCCTTTAAATAGGTTACTCCAAGCACCCTGAACAGTTCAGTCATTTTAAGTGGTCATGGTGCTTGGAGGTCAAATATACAGCGTATCACTATGACACACACATACAGAAATATAGCCCTTTGCTGATGGAGGTTTCACTCCACCTCCAACATCATCATTAGGGTGTCATTTGCCAGCCTGGAACAAAAGATTCATGCTTGCTAATGTCAATTCTGTAAAGAACCCATAGTCCACCAGACTATGCAAAAAAAACATTTTATTAGTACACCAAACAGTTAATTTAAGGTATAAAGTGCATGTATATTAAGTGCATAACCAACACATGTAAACACCGTAAGTAGATGGTATATGATATATAATGTCATACATTGCACTAGGCTGACACTCAGCCAACAAATGACCTATAGCTTAGGCGTCTGTCATCTGCAGAACCCAGATGCACATCATAAGGATGTTAGGAGACTTGGCTCCTGGAAGGACCCAGGTAAGGGGGCAAACCAATGCAAAACAGTTTGCCTCATTAACCTGGAATGCATACCTGCCTAGTGTCCCTATTTTAGTGTCCTTCTTTTCTGTCCTAATGTCCCTCTTTTCTACGAGCTGCATATTGTTGGTGTGTCTGAATATATAACAGAGCTCCACAGCAATAATATTCACACTAATGTATCATTAAATTACAGTAGGTATGTTTAGAAACCAGTCTGTGTAAATAATATACATTGTTCTTGTTCTAAATTACATTTTAGTTGTATAAGAAAGTCACCTAGTTATTTAGTTCTATTAGTAAGTCGCCTAGAATTTCTCAAAACAGCCCTGCCCCAGGCCACACACCCACTAACACCTGTTGGGACGGTTAGGAATGGCACCAGAGTAATCCTAGCATCTTAACCACTAAAACAGGCTGTAGTGGTTATGAGACTTAGAGAAACCCATGGCAAATACATGGAACAGCAGAAGAAGAGCACAAACCATTTTATTATTTTCTGCAATATGTTTTACACATCCTTGGGTTGGTAGAGCTTTCTCTCCGGATTGATCAATGTGGATATTAATAGAATAAAGTTTGCTTTTACTAGGATAGTCATCATTGTTGAGGTTGGCTTTGCGTGTGAGACCTCCTGTTGAGCAAGCACCAAAAACTATATCAATTAATAAATGATATTCAAGTTTCCCAACTAGTTTAAATACTTGTAAGTTTTAGTTTTTTTTTAAATGTTGAAAAATGCTTTTTCCCCTTCTTACAGAATTTAAGAAGAGTTATGTTAACCACAAAATTTTTTCTTATCTGTTCTCATAAGCTATATTTATATTTGGAGAGTTACAGTAGTAAAAATTACAGAGGTCCACACCATGATGGCATTGAAATATATAATTTTTCTGAATAAAAACTATCATATACTGTGTCCCCAAGCATACAAAGTCAGCTTGCAAACACTGTAATTTTTGTAAATGTTGGAGTAGCTGGGGCATGATGGTCACAAAAGGAGTATGTGTTATAAATGTGAAAGTTACAGGAGGGGTGGTTTAAAATTTGAAGAAAACACTGCTTTCTTTTGTAAAAATAAGGATTATGTATAAGCATTGAATCAATCACTATGGAAACTAATAGAATGTTCCCTTTTTGGTTATGTATTTTTTCTTTTTCTTAATATAGATAGAACAGGATTTCCTGAATGCAAAACAACATTTTTTAAACAGATATCTATAAACCATAACTACAACAGGTCATGATAATGGGTATTGTACAAATAGTCTGTGGATGCCATTTGGCAATTTTTTTTGTCAAGCCTGTTAAGAAATAAATGTACCATATCTTGGCAACCAGAGTCTTTTTCTTTCCATCCGTACTGAATTTACAGTTCTTTCTGATTGATTCCATGGTGGAATGCTGAGAGTGCTAGGAGTGAGTTACCCTATCAGGAACATCCAAATTGAACAGTATTATTATTGATAATAAACAGGGGAAATTTCCAGATTGTTAATGCAGCTGAAGGGGGTCAGTGTCTGGGTGTCAAGGAAAGCCCTGATTTTAGTTAAACTGCTCACAAATGGTTTGTCAAAACAGTGAGACAACACCAACATAAACTTGATACCATAATCACTGCACTGAGCTATGGTGGTTAGAGATTGTCCCTTTAATAATCACCATATCCATCACCATAATCACCATGTCCGGTTAATAATTACCATGTTCCTTTAATAACTTCCATGACAGCTGGTCTTGCCTTTTGACTGTCCAGACTTGCTTCCGGTGTTTCTACTTTCATTGTGGTGTGTTGGTACACAGGCCTGCCTCATGCCAGGATTGACTGTAGCTTATCTGTCACACCAGCTCTGCAAATAAATGTAATTGGCTTGGTGTTCAGACACTTTTTTTTTCGGTTACCTTACTTTTTCCCTCTCCCTATGAACCCAGATCACAGTTAGTCCATGGTGTATTCTGTTACTCGCTAAGATGCCTTGTTTCTGGAGCTACTGCAGGTACCATTTGTGTTCCTATATACCTACATCTTGTTTGCAACTTGTATCACTCTGAAATCTTGAGTTGTGTTTTAGTTTTGCTCTGTGCTCTATTTATCTTCCAAGAACTTCATTGAAGCAGCAATATTATACGATTGTCATGTGGACTGACATAACAGAATATCACAGATGACATACAATGTATGACAGTCTGAGAACTGAAGGTAAACCAAGAATGTTCAATAAATATTCAGCAATATTTACCATCAGCAATAAACAGTGGGTTAAACAGATATAAATGTAGATTACCAATACCCCTACCCATTTTACATTGATGTAGTTGCATATATGTGCGTTGCCTGTGCAGGGTAAGGGAGAGGGCTGCCATGACATTTTAACAACTAAAGGATATATTTCAGTTTCCAACACAGGTTAGAACAGGGGTGCCATAGAGGTTAGAACTACAACTCCCATGATGCTTTGCACACTTTTAGGATGCCTAAAATGACAAAGCATTGTGGAAGCTGTAGTTTTAAAATATCTGGGGATCTACTTTTTGGGCACCCCCGGACTAAACTGTGGCACTACTGCAACACAGAAATTACAATTTATTTTTCTTATTTTTCTTGTGTGTATGAAAACAAACATTTGATCTTGCAGTGCCACAACAGCAACTGCAGGCTTATCTTGAACAGTAAATTGATATGGAATGCGAGAATCGCACAATTTCATGGTACACTGCTCAAAAAAATAAAGGGAACACAAAAATAACACATCCTAGATCTGAACGAATAAAATATTCTTCTGAAATACTTTATTCTTTACATAGTTGAATGTGCTGACAACAAAATCACACAAAAATAAAAAAATGGAAATCAAATTTTTCAACCCATGGAGGTCTGGATTTGGAGTCACACTCAAAATTAAAGTGGAAAAACACACTACAGGCTGATCCAACTTTGATGTAATGTCCTTAAAACAAGTCAAAATGAGGCTCAGTAGTGTGTGGCCTCCACGTGCCTGTATGACCTCCCTACAACGCCTGAACATGCTCCTGATGAGGTGGCGGATGGTCTCCTGAGGGATCTCCTCCCAGACCTGGACTAAAGCATCTGCCAACTCTTGGACAGTCTGTGGTGCAACGTGACGTTGGTGGATGGAGCGAGACATGATGTCCCAGATGTGCTCAATTGGATTCAGGTCTGGGGAACGGGCGGGCCAGTCCATAGCATCAATGCCTTTGTCTTGCAGGAACTGCTGACACACTCCAGCCACATGAGGTCTAGCCTTGTCTTGCATTAGGAGGAACCCAGTGCCAACTGCACCAGCATATGGTCTCACAAGGGGTCTGAGCATCTCATCTCAGTACCTAATGGCAGTCAGGCTACCTCTGGTGAGCACATGGAGGGCTGTGCGGCCCCCCAAAGAAATGCCACCCCACACCATTACTGACCCACTGCCAAACCGGTCATGCTGGAGGATGTTGCAGGCAGCAGAATGTTCTCCATGGAGTCTCCAGACTCTGTCACGTCTGTCACATGTGCTCAGTGTGAACCTGCTTTCATCTGTGAAGAGCACAGGGCGCCAGTGGCGAATTTGCCAATCTTGGTGTTCTCTGGCAAATGCCAAACGTCCTGCACGGTGTTGGGCTGTAAGCACAACCCTCACCTGTGGATGTCGGGCCCTCATACCACCCTCATGGATCTGTAGAACAAAATATGGATCTAACAAATGTAGATACTGGTAAATATATCTTCAACACTTTCATGTATGAATACACATTATTACAATTATTCAGTGGGTTAAAGCACCAACATAATATTTGAATCTGCTATATACTGTAGAATATAGTTCTATTAACTTCCAGTTTTACACTCTTGTGGTATTATTATTGTGTACTTTTAGTGAATCTTTTGCAACGTTGGTCTTATTTCAAAGATTACTATAAAATGAAGAATTTTCTGAAGCAACAGTCGCACTTGAGATTCTTACAGCACTTAATGTGGAATTTTTTTTTTTTTTGGGATTTAGCCACAAAACTCTTATATTTCTAAAGCCAATTTATTCAGCAATTCACTTCAGCATTAACTGCTTTACAATCAGACAGCATACATTTGTCAGGCAATTCTTATCAAATGGCCTAGATAAAAATCAACTGCATTCGAGCATCTGAGCTTCACTTTCAAGTACCACCTTTTTTTTTTTTTTATTAAAAAAAGTGTTGCTGGTTCGTTCTTGCTGGCGTAAATCTTTCAGTAAAAACAGAATGCTTATTTTTTTACAGTTCAGCAGCTTGATGATCAAATTGTAAATGAAAAAAAAAGAAGACATTAAAGAGCTTTTCAAGTAGATTTAATAAAAACTGCTCACCAAAGAAATATAACAGAAATGTGATAAAAGTATAAAATTAGATAATTTACATTTTTAGGTCAAGGAGCGGTTCACATTCCTTAAGAATCTTTAGGCTCACTGTTGCGTTTCTTTCGTTTTTGTTTTATACACATTATGTCTACTGTTGTTTGCGTGAAATTTGTATAACCCTATTTGTAAGAAAGCCATATACATGCTACCTCACAGCATTGTGCTAGCATCTCAACACAAAAACCACAGTATGACAAGCATACTTATTATTACTATCGTGATATGCATTGGATTCTCTAAATGTCTGTTCCCGTATTGTGCTATGCCAAACTCATGTCAAACTACGGCAAAAAAAATAAAAAAATTCAGAAAATTAATTCAAATCTTTAGATTGGAAAGTAATTAAGTGAGGATCATATTAGCTACCTAGTAATTTATCCAAACTATACCTTTGCTAGTCTCCCATCTAAATCACCTTTCTGTCTTCTCCCTCTCTGCCTGTCTCCTCTATCATCTCCTGTCTCTTTATACATCTTTCCTGTCCTCTTAGCCTTTGATATCCTCCCCACTATGCAAAGCCATGACATATGCATAGCCCAAAAAGACTCCTTTTATTTGGGAAAATTTATCACAGCTTTAATAAATGTAAAAGATAAACACGTAAAGATTAAGGTCATTGTCAACATACTTAAACATAGTTACATAGTTACATAGCTGAAAAGAGACTTGCGTCCATCAAGTTCAGCCTATAATTTTGCAACAAAATAGGAAAAAAAATCCTTCTTGACCCCAGAATGGCAGTCAGATTTATCCTTGGATCAAGCAGTTACCCTGCATTGAAAAATTATAACCTTGAATATTCTGTTTTTACAAGTATGCATCTAGTTGCTGTTTGAACATCTGTATGGACTCTGATAAAACCACTTCTTCAGGCAGAAAATTCCACATCCTTATTGTTCTTACAGTAAGAAAAACCTTTCCTTTGCCTTAGACGAAATCTTCTTTCTTCCAGTCTAAACGCATGAACTCATGTCCTATGTAAAGTCTGGTTTGTGAATAGATTTCCACACCATGGTTTGTATTGGCCCCGAATATATTTGTATAATGTTATCAAATCCCCTCTCAGGCTACATTTTTCAAAACTAAAGAGGTTTAAATTTGTTAACCTTTCTTCATAGCTGATATGTTCCATTCTTTTTATTAATTTTGTAGCCCGCCTTTGCAATATTTCTAGTGCCATAATATCCTTCTTTAGAACAGGTGTCCAAAACTGCACAGGATATTCAATATGTGGTCTTACCAGTGATTTATAAAGAGGCAAAATGATATTCTCCTCCCGAGAATGAATGCACTTTTTCTTGCAGAGTTTTGTATCATCTGCAAATACTGAAACATGACTTTCAATGCTTTTTTCAAGATCATTTATAAGCATGTTAAATAGAAGGGGTCCCAGAACAGAACCCTGAGGGACACCACTTGCCACCTCTGTCCAGCTTGAAAATTTACCATTAATGACAACTCTTTGTATTCTATGTTTAAGCCAATGATCTACCCAAGAACAAGCATTTTCATCTAGACCGATTTCTTTGAGTTTGAACACTAATTTATTGTATGGAACTGTATCAAATGCCATGGCAAAATCCAAATAGATCATATCCAATGCAACACCCTGATCAATACTTCTACTTACTTCTTCGTAGAATGCAATCAAGTTAATTTGACATGACCTGTGCTTCATAAAACCATGCTGATTTTTGCTGATAACCATGTTCTTCTCAAGGAATTCTTGAATATTATCCCTTAATAACCTTTCAAATATTTTCCCAGCCACAGAAGTTAAGCTCACAGGTCTATAATCTCCAGGCAAGAATTTTGAACCCTTTTTGAATAAAGGAACCACATCTGCCTTCCTCTAATCCTCCGGTACACTTACTGAAAGAAAAGAATCTTGAAAGATCAAAAACAGAGGTTCACTTATTTCTACACTTAGTTCCTTAAGTACTCGTGGATGAATATCGTCAGGCCCTGGAGCTTTTTTATATTAACTTTCTTTAGTTGCTGCAGCACCTTGTCTTGAGTTAACCAATCACAATTTTTCTGCAAGTTTTTAGCAGCAATCATTTGCACATCTATTGCCACTGGTTCTTCCTTAATATATACAGAGGAGAAATAGTTATTTAAAATTTCTGCCTTTTCCTGGTCTTCATTAACTAACACCCCCATTCCACTTTCATTTTTTTTTATTTATTTTTTTAGAATTTATGTACTTAAAGAATGCTAATCGCCTTTTTGCACGCATTATTGGCTTCCTTATATCTTTTATAGGATGCATCTGATTTGTCCGATTTAAATGCTTTAATGCCCTTTTCTTATTTTTAATCTCTGGTTTTACTTCTCTACTAAGCCACATTGGTTTCAATTTGTTTCTTTTATATTTATCACCTAATGGTACATACTGAGAAATGTACCTTTCTAATATTTTTGGGAAGATGTTCCATTTATCCTCAGTGTTCTTTTCACTAAAGAGTTTATGCCAGTCAATATATTGTAAAGCTGCCCTTAACTTATAGAAATTTGCCCTTTTTAAAATTATATGTTTTAGTATACCCAATGTGCTTTAGTTTTTTTGAGTTTATTTCAAAGGAGACTATATTGTGATCACTATTTCCCAAGTGCTCACCTACTTGAATGTTGGTCAAAAGATCAACGTTGTTTGTTAGAACCAAGTCCAGACAAGCGTCCTTTCTAGTTGGTGCTTGTACAAGTTGTGACATGAAGGGGTCATTTAACAAGTTTAAAAACCTACTAGTCCCTCTGTCCCAATTTATGTCCGGGTAATTAAAATCTCCAATAATTAAAGTTTACCCAGATTTGCAGCTTTCTCAATTTGCTCAAACAGCTGTTGTTCCTCGTCAATAGTAACATTAGATGGTTTACAACATATCCCAACCAATAGTTAATTGCCCTTCTTTTGCCCCAAGCAGATATTTACCCATAAAGCATCCACATTTTCTTCATCACATTCCACTTGCTTAAGGTTTGGCTTTAACTCATGGTTGACATACAAACATACCTCACCACCTTTCCTGTTTTTTCTGTCCTTCCTAAATAGTGTGTACCCATTTAAGTTAACTGCCCAGTCATGTGTCTCATTCCACCTCATTCCACCATGTTACAGTTATACCTATTATGTCATATTGACATATCAACCCCAATATCTTTAACAATTCTACCCCAGACAATGGCCCACATGAACAATGTAGGGGTATACCAAGATACTGTCAGGATTACAGTATGATCCAGCATGTAGAATTGTATAACACAGAGGACTGATAGGTAACGTATACCGGACCTTAGAATGGCCGGACTAACGAACCAAAGAATAGTCAGAAATAGCCGAGGTCAAGGGATACAGAAAGAGACACAACGATAAGGAAAAGCCAGGGGTCAGGGATGCCAGAAAACAGGGAAGTCAATATCAATGATAAAGTCAAATAACCAGAAAAAACATAATCAATAACGTGCTCTCGGACAACCACAAGGGAAACCACGACAGGGCACAGAGCAAGAGGAGAACTGGGCCTAAATACCCCGCCTGTGGATCTGATTGGTTGTAACCAGCCTTTGACCTCAAAGGCAGTTACCAGGTTCCTATTTGCATGATTGCTGCTCAGCACAAACCCTCCTGTGGATTGATTGCTGCTCGGCACAACTTTTCCTGTCAGGACAGTAAATGCCATTTATCACATTTTTATGTGCAGATGAATACGTGACAGATACCCCTACACAGTTCAGGTTCGGAGATACCAACGAGCTTGAACCTACCAATATCATTACAAAACCTAACTATTCTTACTGAACTAAAACTATCCAACATATGAAAAACAACCTACCCCCAACTTTTCTATCCATCCCCTGCCACCGTGACGAAATGGGAGCTAAAAACAAAGTCTATAATTGGTACAATAACCTAATATAACTCAAAAGGTGAAAATATTCCTCAGTGAATACTAGAATGGAGGTTTTATCCTAATCCAAATACTGAACATTCAATTTTATCCACTTTAACATGCATAGGGAGTGTACACCATTTTGTAGTAATTTTGATAAACTCAGAGTGGGTGCAGACATACGTAATTGTATTATTCCAAGCCTGAGCTGTAGGCTTTGACCTTGTGCATTGAAGTCAAAAGGCAGAATGGCACAGAAATTACAAATAGAAATTGTTGAAATTGAGACGTAATGTGGCTAAGTAATTTTCTTTTTCATTCTACCATCAGCGAAAGCTATTTTCGCTGCAGAAATTTCCATCTGAACAAATTACTGAGCCTTTTTATTCTTGAAATTATGGAATATGTTATAGCTATGAGTTGTACTGTATTCTGAAAAAGAAATATGACTGTGAAATATGAAAAATTACTGATGTTAAAAAAAAAAAAAAAAGGCAACACGGCCAGTGTTGTTTAAATAATTAGTTTAATGCAATGTTAGTAGAGCAATGTTTAATATTTGTAGAAAGGTTTGCAATAAATTATCTCCATGCATTTAAATTCCATATGTAATGTTGGTGAATTACTTTGAGACAAGAACTCACCTTATCTGCCCTGAGAAACCAAAGGCACAGCAAAGCTAATTAACTTATTAAAAGGTTAATGTAATCTATTTCTGAAGAATTACAATCAAAGCAAAAGTTGAAAAGCTGCCTTCAGCATCAGAGAACCTAGAGAAGATCCTTTCCTTTTAAAAATGTAATGGTCATAAGATGAGTTCCTTATATATTAAAATGTTGAAGCTTCATATTTAGCATAAATCACTGCTTTGTAGATTATTCGAATCAAAATGTAAATGAGAGAGGATTTCTGGAAAGAATTGTCACATTTACAGTCATATCTACTAGTTACTAAATGTTCATGAAGGTTAAGTGTATCTTGACAACTTCAGAATTCTTCTAAAATGTCCTTCAACTAAGACATAGATGCCCTATGGGAGACCCTAGACCAGACTGCACCTTAAAGGACCAACAAAGGCACCCAGGTCACTTAATCTCTACAATGGTGTCTGGGTCCAGTGGACCTTTAGTTTTAACTCTACATTGTAAAACATTGCAGTTTTATTAGCTCATTTAAAGTCTACCTGTAGCTCAATTAAAGTCTACCTGTATTTGCGTTCCAATTAAGATAGCTCATTATATTTATAATTTCCCTAGGATGAAGATCACCAGTTATGTTTGCAAATGTTTATCATTAGTACTTTTTTTGTATTATAAGTGTTCAGTTTAACCTTTTTTTAGAAATTGCAAAGTTTCCAAAAGGAAAACAGGATTTTCATAAAACACTGGTTTTGATGACAGTACCATTTCGGAGGTGGTCTGCTACCCCTAGATGCTCTATGGGAGAACCTAGACCAGACTGCACCTTAAAGGACCAATAAAGGCACCCAGGTCACTTAATCTCAACAACGTTGTCTGGGTCCAGTGTCCTCAGGACAGCCACTAGAGCACTTCCCTGTGAGAACCCAGTCAAGCTCACTTCTCAATCAAATGCTTCTCCTAGGGCAGCATTTTATTGGCAAAGTGAGGCAATTTCCCTTTGTGGAAGCATTGAATGTGCTGAGATCATCAGGACTGTTGATCTCAGCCATGGAAGCCGGGCAGCCGCAAAGAGTGAGAGAGACCTGCAGTGCTAAATATATTGATCATGAGAAAGGGTTGTAAAATAGTTAATAAATGGCACAAATTGGAGCAAAAGTTAGATTGCAAATGTCCAAGGGATCACGTCCAGTACCATAACCTTTACAGCACATTGTGTCCACTCATTTTCTGTCAAACTGCACTTGAACAATTTTACAAAAAAACTAAATTCACTCCACCACCCAAATGCTTGCCTTCCACTCCCCTCCACCCCATAACTGCTCAAATAATACAGAAGATTCAATTCTACATTATCTATCCAGTTATGGATGGCTATGATAAGCTTAAATTGCTAGCCTGACTCACTTCCCAGTGTGTGAATCTTTCCCAATATCTAAGAGGCTGGAGAGAGACTTATTTCTTGTCAACTTATTTAAAAGTGGCTTTTAAAAAGGTACGGGTGATCTGTATAGTGCCCTTGTAATTTCAGACTGCATATAATATTTCCTGGTCATGCCAAGGCTGCCATGTTCCCCAATATTTTAAATTAAAAAAAACTAAATATGATCCTGGCACTCCTCTAAGAAAGAAGGTGGAGTGGGTTACTAGGAATAACCCATCAGCAAAACTCCTTAGTCACCTCTGCCCTCTGTGTATATCAAAGCAATCAAGAACCAGCACCAATTTCAGAATGCCACTAATACATAGAACATGTTTGATATAAAAATAGAGTATATGAATACATTGAAGGAAAATTTCTCAGATACCATAGTAAAACACAAAGTGCCAACACCATATTTGTGATATATACAGGGGATGTATATTTAACATAATAACAAATAAAAAATTAAATAAAAGCACTTGTACTGCAGGCAAAAAGAGCCCCTTCTCTGAGTTTCAATAGTCCTCTCAATAGTTCTTAACATATGCCATGGTACAGATTAGGCTTGACTGCAACAGTTCCAGTTCAGGTTTGCCAACTTAAACAACAGGTAAAAACCATGATGCTCAGAAATGCACTTGTGACTTCACCATAAATGGCTCTAATTAATACCCCTGGTTATTATTTATAATAAATGGTAACCACACAGTCCAAGTAATCCTCAGTATGATAAATAGCGCACTCCTTAAGAAACGTACTTTAAAATAATGGCTAATTCAGAATACGTAAAAAAATTATAGCCTTAATGTAAGCACATATACTGCATGAATAGGACATTGGTACAAGTCTTAAAAGTGAAAATAGACCAGTCTCACTGAGGGTCCCAATGTCCAATCATCTGTGCCGTCCAGGCATCTATAGCTGTAGTCCAGGATGGCTTAGGATAGACTAGTAAGGGATCTTACACACTAAAATGAATTTATCAAAGGAAACTTAACTCAAAACGAGACATTCTATTACATGAAAAAGTAGTGAGCTGGGGAATCATGGAAAGGGGACAGTAAAAACAAAGCACAGCTAAATTCACAAGTGTCCCCGGTAATACACAACTTATTTTATATAGGCACTTCACGCAAAACACACAATCCATGCAGTGGACACTTCATAAGTCAAAAATATAATGTTGCTCACACATATGTATAGTGAAAAATAACATATAGGTTTGGGAAATTGCTTGAGATTGCAACATATGAGGTACATGTATTTTTAATAATGTATCAGAACAGATTCGATACTATTGTATTTTCCCTTCTTAGTTTTTGCAAACTTGACAAAATAATGAATTAACATTAAGAGGATATTTTTTAATCTTAAATTTACCAGCAACATTGAAGCAAAAATATTGATAAGAAACAAAACGTAAATATGATATGTGCACCCATAATACAGACATGGATAGAAAAATTACAACCCAAGGACTATGTTTCTATTGTTAACTTGCCTATTATAGACTTTAGAATATTCCACAGAAATAGGACATCAAAGACAGAGTAAAGGCTGATCCTCTTGTCAGTTACAAGGATTTTTTAAAAAAAACAATGTTTCACAACTGTCTCTTAGAGACCCTGTATTTATATCTTCTTTATTTGTTTTTTCCATTAACCTACCTATCTCCTCCCACTCCACACTCTATGTAACATCTTTATGTCTTTGTGTGGGCTGTATTTTATTAGAGGTGTGATAAAAAATATGCTTTGCTTTTCTCTTATCACCACTAAATTATCTTTCTGGCTGTGGAAAAAAAATATTGACAAATATTTATCACACCTGGGTTTCTGCATAGAAAATAATGAGACCTGCAATAATCTATATACTTGATTTTTCCATAGAGCTAATAATGCATAGATGAATCCGACAAGAGGTCTAAATAATTATTTTTGCTTGCAAAAAAATCCAATGAAGCAAACCATATGTATGCAGAAAAGTGTCTTGAAAGGGTTAATGGCAAAATAGTGTGCTGTAGTGGTTATGGTGCTTGGATTGTAGGTTAACAAATAATGGTAATCATTATCTTTTCTGTTATTTTGATAGGCAAAGTGGGCTTACTACATGCAGAGTCCATTTCATATTGCATGCCAGGTGACAGTAAAATGCTCAGGTGACAAGGACAGTGTACGTAAATACTGACTGTGCCTAATCTGCCTAACCTGCTCATACTTCCAGCGGAGATCGTTCTAGTAAATAACAAGCTGGTATTTAGTGACAGCAATACTGAAAACATAAGGACATATCAGCAGCTGCCAATGAATAACATCCGATATTCTGAGCGAATTTACAGATAGAGAACAGCAACCACCAGAATTTCTCTCAATATGTAAACACAAATGGACCTTGCTTCATTGTAATTCCTAAAAATGTATGTAGGGCCATAGTGTAGAGCTAAAATTATTTGTCTTTATACACATACAGAAAAGCATAATGGACAGAGAGGTATATCATATAGCAACTAAGAATATATTTTGTACCTACAAGCATTTTTTTTTAGCAGTTCGCACAATGCAAACATTCTACTTAAAAGGATTTCCCAAACATGCAAAAAATTAAAGGGACACTATAGGGTCAGGAACACAAACATGTATTCCTGATCCTATAGTGTTAAAACCACCATTTAGGTCGCTTACTACCCTTAAAACATAATAAAACATAATAAAACTTACCTTATTTCCAGCGCCGTGCGGGCCCCACCCCTGATCCGCCTCCTTGCTGACATGATCGAATTTTATGATTTCAGCCAATCCAATGCTCTCCCACAGGGAAATTTCTATTGGTTAGGGACAAATAAAAAAGCCCTGTACTTAACAATAAACATTCAATGTAAAATGATCACAAACTTGCCAAAGAAGAACTATGTACATGGAATCATCAGATAATTAATTAATTCAACAGCTAAAAGAACTAAAAACAATTAACCCATAGCGTGGACAATTTATTTAGGTGCATGGCTTAGTTTATTTGCTGATAGCTATTGAGCCACTCTCAGCCATTGAGCTGGCCTTGCATGGCTTATTGGAGATAAGCTCCTTGTGGAAGATTACAGCTTTACAGAAGGTGGTGACTGGTGTCCCGCCTACACTAGGTAAGTTGTTAAACTGTTTTCAAACCATTTGACTATTTACCATGAGAGGGCTTCAGGGTGCTACTGGTACCAACAATACTGTAGTAGGCTATATCAGTCATGGTGCTTAGAGTGTTCCTTTAAAGAGTATAAAGGCAGAATACCTAAAACACAGGAAAAGTTAACCTGTTATTCAAATAATGTAATTTATCTTTTTAATTGTCTGTATTGTATTAAATAAGATTGTCACAGCTCTGGAATAAACATTGAAAATTACCTGTAACTTGTGTTTACTTTTCATGATGTGCTCCATTTTCTTTTAAATGTATATTTTTTTAAACAGGGAGGGCAGGAGGGCAAAGCAAACATGCCAAATTAGGAGGATAAATAAGGTGTGATTTACTACATTTAATTTTTTATTTAACCCCTTAAAGACCAAACTTCAGGAATACAAGGGAATCATGACATGTCACACGTCATGTGTCCTTAAGGGGTTAAAGGGATACTATAGTCACAGAAACAACTTTAGTTAATTAAGCGGTTTTGTGTGTTGATCAGGCACCTGCATTCTCACCGCTCAATTCTCTGCCATTTATGGGTTAAATCACTTTGTGTTTTTGTTTATGCAGCACTAGTCACACCTCCACTGACTGACTGATACAGTCTTCATGAAAACAAAATGGTTTCATTTTCAATCAGATGTAACTTACTTTAAAAGTTTTTATCTCCTGCCCTGTAAAATTAAACTTTCATTACACACAGGAGGCAGGGCCTAACAAACTATTAACAGAGTAATAGATAAAATGTTTGAATTAAAGAGAATTTGCAATAAAGGAAGTGTAAACATTAAATAACTCTTTAAAGGAAGTGCTTAGGAAGGCTGTGTAAGTCACATGCAGGGAGGTTACATAAACAAGGAAAATTAACTCCTAAATGGCATAGAACTGAGCAGTGAAACTGCAGGGGCATGACTTACACCCCATAATCGCTTCATTAAGCTAAACTTGTTTTGATGACTAGTGCCCCTTTTACTCATAACAAATTTTTGTAAAATATACAGATAAACCAACATAATATTAAAAATACTGTGAAGTGACAGGTGCCTTTAATTATATGTGGGGATTTGACTAGACCTCACCACAAAAGTACAGAAGAGAACATACAGAATTCTATTTAAATGTTATAAGAAGCACATCTCTTTATATTTTAAATTATATCATAAATTAAATCCGACAGTATTGGGGTTCTGCATTTTCAAGAAAATTATTCAAAACTGGAGACGGAGATTTTATTAAAAAGTTAGATAGGGAAGAAATGAAAGCTATTTTTTATTCAGATACCTTTGTTCTACATATTTTAAATAATGATTTTGAGTTTTGCCAGTTTTTGAATTAGCACAGTTTCTCTACCCTAGGGGTCCATATTATTTTGCATTTAGGTTTGAAATTTAATAAAATAATATTTTTTATCCCTGTTATTATTTTATCTACTGTCAGTCCTGCTGACTAAATTTTTTCCTTTCCTTAGATTATAATGGTAAACAAGCTTCTGATGTGTGTTTTTAAAACCTGCACCCAGTTAATTTGAGCATGGGAATGTTTTTGGTTCTTTTCCTCACTAAAACAGAACTGTATTTGACTGCAGAAGTGTAAAAAGAACCCTATTATTAAATAGTTAAAATTTTATTTACTTTTTCCTCACTCAAGTTACAGTTATTGCGCAATTACAATTAAGCGTGTATTAATATAAAAGCATGATAGGATTAAAACAATTACACAAACCATTAAACATATTGATTGCCAAGTTAAAAATTGTTTATCCATAACAGCCCATGCATTGTTTCCTTGGATTGTTATAAAATTATACATTGTAGTATATGTATGATATATATATATATATATATATATATATATATATATGAGAAAATAATTTAGCACTCCACTAACTTAGGTATAAAAATGCCCGGTGCTTGTCAGCAAACAAAATAGAAACAGCAAAAAGATAGTACTCTCAGGACTTGCAAAGTAAAATAAAACTTAACTTTTAATGTCCAAGGTAAAATCAGTTCGTCTTGCAAACTTTCATCAGGATAGATGATGAAAGTTTGCAAGACGAACTGAAACGTCGATCTTTTACCTTGGACATTAAAAGTTAAGTTTTATTTTACTTTGCAAGTCCCGAGAGTGCTATCTTTTTTTTGTGTATATATATATATATATATATATATATATATATATATAATCTTCTTATCAAATCAAAACCATTCTTAAAAGCATTAAAACTTCAAAGCCCATACCCCATACCACCATCTTCTAGATCACTGATTCATGGTCAACTTTTCCAATCATTATCGGACCTCATGGATACAACCCCATTTTGAATCACACACCAATCATGTCATTAAAACCGCTATCTACTTAGCTTTCTATGGGTTTCTCAGACCCGGAGAGATTACCACTACAAACATCACATCCCAGTACAGCATTAAGAGATCCCAGATTGTAAAAATAGAAGATCACTACATACTATCCCTCAACCACACTAAAACCACACCGAGGGATCAACTGGTAAAGATCCCTTATTACCCTACCAGCAACAAATGGTGCCCGGTACAAGTACTAGATAAACTCCTAACCAACTTTTGTTTACCTTACATGGTAATGCTCTCACTATTAGTAAATGCATGCTCTATATTAGAGTATTGCTGGCTAGGTTAGGTCTTAATCCATCCCACTACTCAGGACACTCATTCCGCATTGGAGCAGCCACCACTGCTTCCAGCAGAAACATACCGGTACATATTATCAAAGCTTTGGGACAGTGGAATTCATTGGCATATACCAGATACATACCCCATCCAATACAGGAAATACATGAAGCATTTTGTAACCTGAATATGTGATATATGCTTTATGACTGTCTTTGTAGGCCGAATACAAAGACAGTCATAAAGCATATATCACATATATATATATGTGTGTGTGTGTTAAGACCTGCAGTGGTTATGGTGCTGCGGTCTTCTGTTCCTTTTCCCAACAGCTGAGCATAAGTGATTATAGCTGCAGCAGGGAGTAGAGGAATAGGATAGATGAATGCAGTTCCAAGATGAGTCTTCCCAGCAAATAGCATATCTCCCAAACATGAGCCTAGACTTCATGAAGGGTGTAACAGGAATGCCGTTGACTGAAAACACACGGGCTTTTATGAGAAATCCTCCTGCAAGAGGACCTCCCACAGCAAACAAAGACAACAGCCAATCAACATACAGATTTACAGTAATACACGCCCTCTCTCTGCCTGGGAGATATTGAGATAAGTTAAGGAATAAACCAATTATCTCCAGGCAGAGAGCACACAATTTCCCCAAAACTTAGAACACCCCTTTCCCCACAAGGTATCCCCACAAATTATCCACTGATAGCCCCGATCTGGGGGACAAATATATCCAAATTTCGGTTCAGGGGTTCTTAAAAAGTATGGAGGACACCTTTTACCGACCACACACGCGGCTCCTACACAAAACAGTTCCACTAATTCAGCATGTGCGGTTGGTCAATTCAGAAAAAGGTAAAAAAACGAACAAGGTCCCGAATGGATCCTCCTGGCTCATAGGAGCGATTGCTCCCCTTGTCCATTCGCACAGAGCTACCGAATGGCGCTCTCCTGGCTGTTCGGTAACTAAAGGAAGCAGGCGTTCGGTAGTTTCAGCGGTGGTTTGGGAGGTCGAGTGTCCGATTTTAGTTCCAGACACTTGACGACCAAGTCCAGCTGACTCCCCTCGTGCGAACAAGATGGCCGCCGTTTTCTATTCCACGTGGCGTTCGGCTATACGAACAGCGGCCGCCCATGGAGCACTTAATAGATGGTTCCTTTGTAGTTAATGTGCCAGGAGGGTGGTCGGTTTGGTAGTTTCAAACTACCGAACCAATATATTCAATACACATGCAATACTTGTAGGAAAAAGACCGAACAAAGAAGAAAATGTTAAACAAAACTCTATTTTCTTCACAATATATACTCATCATACAGAGATAATTGTCTAGCTTTTTTAAGTTTGAGTCAATACTGTAGTTGTAATATAATGCTTTCCAAACAATTATGAATACTTTCATCTGAGTAGTTACAAATTGTAATATTACAATTTGTAACTACTCAGATGAAAGTATTCATAATTGCTAGACAATTATCTCTGTAGGATGAGTATATATTGAAATTCCAATTCGCAAACCATCAACCTATATACTCTGCTATTGAAAAAGTAAAAAGTTGAGCTAAACTCATCAAATCTCACCAAATATGCCACTAGGTGTATCTAGTTGTTTTTTGTTTTTAAAGTTTGTTTTTTGTTTTTATGGATGCTGCTTTAAAATGCGGAAAATAAGGATATTGAGGGCACCTGGTGATATTCTGTCTGTGTGGAGAATATATAATTACTCTGAGACAACTTATATGAAGAATTGCTATTTATACAATTTTCTTGCTTCTGCAATTTATGAGACTCTAGAGGTTAAACCGCATAGATTTGTTTCTTAGAGAGTTTTAATTGATTTGAGTTCTACTAATTAGTCATGGTTACGGTTTTATATTTTCAATACATTTTTTTAAATTTTGAATCCTTCTCTAATATAAATCCAGTTTTGCCATTGTGTGTTTGTAAAGTAAATGTATTTTCTAAGATTGTTTTAATTATATTCTGATTTGTCTGAACAAAATTATGTTTCCAAGTGAACTAATCTCCTACCAACCTTTGTCCTCTTTCTTCACTGTTGTATATGGGGAGATTTAATTTCTCATTCCATAATATTGCAATATTCGAGTCTCTCTCATTTAATATATGAAATGTATCTTGATGTTTATAGTTTAGGTAAGATATATGTTCTATACATGAGAGTGAATAATGTAGAGAAGACTTCTAGAGAAGTCTTAATACTATAATAAACTCTGAGCTAAAAAATCAGATGATAAGCAATGGGTTCAGTTCAAGACAACAACATGAAAGGTACAGTGAGGGAAAAACTGATTTTGAACGTTTGCCCACTGACAAAGAAATGAACAGTCTATAATTTTAATGGTAGGTGTATTTTAACAGTGAGAAACAGAATAACAAAAAAAAAATTAAAAAAAAAAATGCACATCAAAATGTTATACATTGATTTGCATGTCAATGAGTGAAATAAGTCTTTAACCCCTCCGTCTTAGTACTTGGTGGCAAAACCCTTGCTGGCAATAACAGAGGTCAGACGTTTCTAGTAGTTGGCCACCAGGTTTGCACACATCTCAGGAGGGATTTTGTAGATTCTCTCCAAGTCATTAAAGTTTTGAGGCTGACGTTTGGCAACTCGAACCTTCAGCTCCCTCCACAGATTTCCTGTGGGGTTAAGGTCTGGAGACTGGCTAGGCCATTCCAGGATCTTAATGTGCTTCTTCTTGAGCCATTCCTTTGTTGCCTTGGCTGTGTGTTTTGGGTCATTGTTATGCTGGAATTCCCATCCACGACCCATTTTCAATGCCCTGGCTGAGGGAAGGAGGTTCTCATGCAAGATTTGACGATACATTGCACCGTCCATCGTCCCTTTGATGCGGTGCAGTTGTCCTGTCCTCTTAGCAGAAAAACACCCCCCAAGCATTATGTTTCCAACTCCATGTTTGATGGTTGGGATGGTGTTTTTGGGGTCACAGGCAGCATTCCTCCTCCCCCAAACACAGCGAGTTGAGTTGATGCCAAAGAGCTTGATTTTGGTCTCACCTGACCACAACACTTTCACCCATTTCTCCTCTGAATCATTCAGATCTTAATTGGCAAACTTCAGATGAGCCTGTACATGTGCTTTCTTGAGCAGGGGGATCTTGCGTGCGCTGCAGGATTTCAGTCCCTCACTCTGTAGTGTGTAACCAATTGTTTTCTTGGTGACTATGGTCCCAGCTGACTTGAGATCAATAACAATATCTTCCCATGTAGTTCTGGGCTGATTCCTCACTGTTCTCATAATCACTGAAACTCCACTAGGTGAGATCTTGCATGGAGCACTAGACCAAGTGAGACTGACAGTAATTTTGTGTTTCTTCTATTTACGAATAATCACACAAACTGTTGTCACCTTCTCAATGCTTTCCTATGGGGTAAAATCTGACGCTGGAGGTCCTCATGCAGAGCGTGAGGACGTCCAGTGTCAGATAACGGACCAAAAGTCTGTTACGATTCCGGAACCCCTTTAGTGGCTGTCTGTTAGACAGCCACTGAGTGCAGACTTAGAGCTGCAATGTAAACACTAAGTGCAAAAGAGACACAGCACCCAGACAATTTCAATTAGCTGACATTGTCTGGGTGTCTACAGTGTCCCTTTAAGAGAGTGCTCCTAATCTCAGCTCGTTACCTGTATAAAAGACACTTGGGAGCCAGAAATCTTGCTGATTGATGGGGATCAAATACTATTTCACTCATTGACATGCAAATCAATTTATAACTTTTTTGACATGCGTTTTTCTGGATTTTTTTTTTTGTTATTCTGTCTCACACTGTTAAAATACAGTCGTCAAGTTGGGCCACAGCAGGAAAGATGCTTATAGGGACCAGACCGGTTCAGCTCTTGAAGTGGTCTGAGTGGTTCCAGAGAACTGCAATGTTTACATTACAGCACTAAGTCTGACCTCAGTGGCAGAGGGCTTCAGGAATCCAAACTGACTTTTGTTCCATTATCTGACGATGGACGTCCTCACGCTCTGAATGAGGACGTCCAGCATCAGATCTTCCCCATAGGAAAGCATTGATTCCGATCATGTGCATTAGACCCCGCTCGTCGTGGGACGGAGGAGGTGATGAAGCTTCGACCCAGTGCCAATGTCCCTCGATCAGGTAAGTAAATAAAGGGTTTTTAACTCTTTATTTATTGGGGAGAGGGGGCGTGAGAGAGGGGGGAGGCAGAGGAATCGGTTGTGCCAGGAATACAGATTTGTATTCCTGGCACTACAGTATTCCTTTAAGCATTTTGTGCTGATAAGGCACTTCCTGAGAGATATCTACCCAAATATTAATAAGGACAATAATTAACAAACACACACCCTAAATGACAAAATCACTGCTAAGAAAAGTGCAGTAATAAATATAGTCTGCAATGCACTGATTGTTCCCAGCCACATTCTTACAACGGGGAAAACTTCACCAACTAGTGAAAACAAACAGCAATATTTATTTACAGCAACTAAAAGCCATACAAACTGCAACATGTTGTTATATGTATTAGCCAAATTATGACATTAAACCCTTTAAAAATATTACTACAGCTTATGAGACAAGAAACAAGCAGCCCATTCATAGGAAATATCTAAAAATAAAACAAAAAAACTTTGTTGTATCACAGACTGTATAAACAACAATCATACCAATAGAACAATATCAGGTTTTTTTTTGATTCATTAAAGGAGCACTATAGGGTCAGGAACAAAAACATGTATTCCTGACCCTATAGGGTTAAAACCACCATCTAGCCACCCTGGTCCCCTCTTGCCTCTCTAAAAATAGTAAAATCTTACTTGTATTCAAGTCTGCAGCTTCTTATTTTGTGCCTGTTTCCTTTAGACCTGCCCACTGCCTGACATCAGCAGAAGTGGTAGCCTGATCCAATCACAATGCTTCCCTATAGGATTGGCTGAGACTGACAAAGAGGCAGATCAGGGGGAGAGCCAGCATGATTCAAACACAGCTCTGGCCAATTAGCATCTCCTCATAGAGATAAATTGAATCAATTAATCTCTATGAGGAAAGTTCAGTGTCTGCATGCAGAGGGAGGACACACTGAATATGTGGATGCATTTTAGGCAGCCATGACCCAGGAAGGATCTCTAACAGCCATCTAAGGAGTGGCCAGTGAAGTTATCACTAGGCTGTAATGTAAGCACTGCATTTTCTCTGAAAAGACAGTGTTTACAGCAAAAAGCCTGAAGGTAATGATTCTACTCACCAGAACAAATTCAATAAGCTGTCGTTGTTCTGGTGACTATAGTGTCCCTTTAATACTCATTTTGTTTTCTTCAAATATACAAATGCAATGGAAAGTCATCTATTGCTAATGCCTAATAATTGAGATAATACCCCCAGTTTTATATACCTTTAAGATAAAATTAGAAGTAAAACAAAAAACTATAATATGGAACAAATTTACAGATTTTTCAGACACAACCACACTTCTACATTCCCTTATACCTTAATCAGGAGGAGCTGAAATATCCCTATTTAATATGAAACTAACTTGGTGAAAGAAAGGCTCCAGCATTTTCTCCATCTAGCCCTAAATGTCCATCACTAGAACAAAATTTCCTTATGAAATAGATCCAAATAAAAGACTGACATATGTCCATTAAGAATATTACTGATCCTATCAGAATTAAAAAAATATTATGTAGAAAAACAAACTTAATTCTCAGCATAAGAGTCATAATTCTTATGCATATTTCTATTCTTAGACAATAAAAATGTTCTGTTTCTTGCTATGACTAACATAGCCTTTCTGATTTTGAGAATCGATATAGTAAGTAAATTGTCATGTATTTCAAAAGTCTCTAGTTATGTCATGAGTTGATAAATTCCTATATTGGAACACCCCTTTAGGTATGTTTGAGATGGGAACTAGTTTCCAGTAAATTGGTATTCCCTATGTGTGATGAAAGCACCTTCGTCACTGGGATTTGGAGAGGCCTGCTTGCCAGCCTCTTGCCCTGTGACTATGGCCCCTGGGATGTATTGCCCTTTAAAAGCTTTATTTGGGCATATTAGATTTTAAAACACTTTTTCTGCCCCTTTAAATCCATGGAAAAATGTGCCTCTTCCTCTCCCCCTTTTTCCTGTCCTATTGTTTCTCCAGCAGGGCGTTGTCCCAGGGACACTGCCAGACCAGTTTAAACTGACTGCCTTGTCCCTCCTCAATCTCCCATCAGTCCTTGCGATTGTCTGACCCCCACCCTTATTTGTACTATAGGGCACTTTTAACATTGGACATTTTGAGCGCTCAGATCCAAGCTATCTGGGTATATATTGGACATATAGGTTAAACATTATATTTTTAACCTATAATTTTTTTATGTATTTTATGTGGTTTTGGTAACAGTTTCTGACTTAGAGATATTCCCTGTACTTGGAGATAATTAAGTTACCACAGCTACCTAAGCCAATTATCCAATTCCACCTTTTTCAATGGCTACCCGTGAAAAGTTATGCATGCCTACATTTTTTTTATTTGTTTATTTTTGTCATATGTGTATCTTTTCAGAACCTTATCTTTCCTCTGGGCCACTATATATATATATATATATATATATAAATATATATATATATATATATATATATATATATATGTTTGTTTAGTACAATATTTGCTGTCCTATCTGTATCTGTGATCTATAATATAATTAACATGTTAATCCCACAAGCTGATCTCAAATGTGGGAAAAGTTACAGCCAATGCAGAGTCATGACCTGTAAGGTTTAAGGGGAAAGGACGTATACTCATGGCACTAAACTAAAAGGTTAGATGGTTTATCAATATTTATTTATTTATAAAATATTTTACCAGGAAAGATACATTAGAATTTCTCTCCTTTTCAAGTATGGCCTATGGCCATGCATTGATACAATAGGGTACAATAACATACAAAATTTATATTAATACACAATATATACAAAATTTAACATAGAACAGGTAGGAAATATTTAAACAACCATGACACGTGCATTCTGTTTTGAGGACTTTAGGCTTGGGAAAGATTTGAAAGTGTGTGGGAGGTCGTTCCATAATTGCGGTGCTCTGTAGGAAAAGGAGGATCGGGCTGCACTCTTTTTGTATTGAAGTAGACTACATAAAGTTCTGGTACTGGATCGGAGGTTATAGGAGGTGAGAACAGCCGGGGAGAGCATTCTGCTCAGGTAGAGTGGGAGCTTCCCAGAAAAGCTCTTAAACACAAGGCTGGAAAGATGAATGATGCGTCTGGATTCCAGCGACAATCAGTTTAGTTCTTTTAGCATGTCACAATGGTGGGTCCTGTAATTACATTGTAGCACAAAGCAACAGAACGAGTTATACAATGTATTGAGTTTATTAATGTGGGATTTGCGGTGCAGGTGCATATACTACATCCCCATAATCAATTATTGGCATCAGATTTGCTGTACAATCTTTTCCTTTAGTGTAGGAATCCACAATATCATCAGGACCATGAGATTGCATTCTTTTCCCTTAAAGGAGGACTGTCACTTTTTAAAAACAAAAGTTACATATTGGTTGTGCTTACATTTAAAAATATATATTTAGGTTTTCTTTTATTGTAATTAATATGCTTTGGTACAGTGTGCAAATTAGCTCATGCTTGTACTGATGTATGCATGGTGCACATTCACTCCTGGTGAAAATAACAAACTTCTATGCACATGTATGGCTTATTGACTGTTGCAAAAAAAAAAAAGACAATTATGGCTATATACCTTCTACAGGAAAAAATGCATGTTAGCTATATGGCATTCCATTGGAACCTTAAGGAGACATTAAATCATATTAGGAATTCTATACCACCCCAAAAAGAGTGACAGTATAAATTAAAGGGGTAGCAAACCGATGTCATAAAACATACAAACTGTACGAAATAGAACAAGTTGAGAAAATCTAGAAATACAAAAAAAATTACACAATAGTGAAGTATGTCAAAAAATGCACAGCTCAATCCTGAAGGTAGAGAACTTACAAACAATATTGTAGATCTGCGCTTATCTCCCTCTTACAGGGTGTCTTAGAACAGCACTGGACTTTCTTTCGAGGAGGACTTGTAATGTGGACGAAAATATATTGAAAGTATCCAATCCTCAAAGGAAAAAATATATATAGAGCAGTATTGTAAAAGAAAAACACATTTATTAATACTGGTTGCACTTACATAGGAACTATGTTAAATCAGCATATCTCCACTCCAAGTGGTACCAGGAAGGGGAGATCCAACTGCAACAGGTTAAATAAAATAAAGATAATAACATCAAAAAAATAAAATAAAAATGATAAAGATAATAAAAACTAGGAACTAAATGTCCCAAGAATGATCCAACGCGTTTCGTCTTATTGACTTCCTCAGGGATATAAATAAAACAAAGAAAAAGTTCCTTTTTATATATTTCAATGATCTTTGAAATTTGCCGCGCAGAGACTTTCACTTCCGGGTTCCGTCTGTGTCAATCTCTGGTTGGTTGGACGTAATGACGTCTACGTTCACGAATGCAAATGTCCATCGTTTCCGCGTTCCATTCTGGAACACATATCGTAACGTCATAGTATGGTGTGTGTCTCACAAGAGCTTCCGCGTTCCACCGTGGAACGCACGGCGATCAAAGCCAAATGCAAGGAAAACGAGCATCCCAGAGTGGAAGCAAAGGAGCTCATTTCTATTTAATATTCCCATGTATAATAAAAAAAGGGGATAGTATCAACATAGTGTGTAGAATATAAGATCATATAACAATGAATAATACTAATATAAAATATTCAAGTAATGCTGTCAAAACACCACATACTTTATAGAAAAAATACCCAATACAAGCAATTTCATACCAGGAATACACAAAAAAGGTATATAAAAAATACATATATATACCAGGATACAGATGTACCACTTATATAAACACAACCAGCACGAATATGATCCTGATATACTGTAACATCATCCAAAAAAATATACAATCATAATGAATAAAAATCTTAAAGGACAAACAGAATGCAAAAGGTTAAGGTTACATATCAGAAAAGGAGAGGGAGGGTATAGAATCCCATATGGATCCTCAAAAAAAAACTCAAAATATATAAAATCAGAGACATAAGGGCTCCAAATCACAAAATATAATAATCTAATTAAATGAGTCCCGTCAAATCGATATCTTAAGACCTGTCCCTAAAGTTTTTAGAGTATAGATCCAAAATGCTTCTTTTTTGACTAGATCATTAATTTTGCTTCCTCCTCCAATTCATAGTAACCTGATCTATACCGATAGCAATAAAAGTGGACCAATTAAACCTACTGCAGGTATTACAATGATTAGGAATGCTATGTTCTACTTTACGTGTCCTAATATTATTAAAGTGTTCACGAAGTCTAATGTGAAGTTTTCTGGTAGTTCGCCCTACATACTGAGCACCACATCCACATTGTAATAAGTAAATTACATATGTGGATGTGCAATGTATAAACTTTTTTATATTGTATGTCTGATTAGTATTGGACCCTGTAAAAGACACAGTTTTTCTTTTTTGATAAATACATGTAGAACATGCCCCACATTTATGAAAACCTGGAGTTTTTTGCAATTGTAAAAAATTCATTTTTGGACTTTTTATCTGTTTTGGTAAAAGACTAGGAAAAACACATTCATTAAAATACATGTTCAAAAGACCGATTGCATTCTAGGGAACCAAATACCGAACGGCCCGGAACTCCCGAACGGCCCGGAACTCCCGAACTGCCTGGAAGCTCAGCGGTGTTCACGCCATCGAGTAGCCGTTTTTAGTACCATGCGCTCAACGACCAAACACCGCTAAGGGAACAAAGGATCCAAGATGGCCGTCCGCCGCATGGTCGGTAGTCGAACGGTGGCCACCTAGGAGAGCCTCTAATTATCGATTGCAACATTGTTGCAATCGGTTAACAAGAGCCACACGCCTCTAAGTGTGTGGGCTACTACAGGGTGGTTATTTTTGTTCACGAACGGCCCGCAAAAGTGCCGTTCGTGAAACAAAAGGAAATACAGCTATCTGCATTCGGCAGATAGCCAATACAGCAAATACAGGGGATTACAGCCAGCATACATTACACTGAGTAAAACACATATCCCCACAGACATACAGGCAACCCTTAAAGGCACAGTCTCTTTATATTCTCCAAGTGGAGAAAAGGCAATTAGACTTGCTAAACTTCAAAATGAAAAAATGATAGCTAAAGAGAGCAAAACCAACCCCAAAGCATTTTTTAAGTACATAAATTCTAAAAAAGAAAAAATGAAAGTGTAGGTACACTAAAAACTGAAACGGGGGTGTTAGTTAATGAAGGAAAAGGCAGGAATTTTAAATAACTATTTCTCCTCCGTATATATTAAGGAAGAACCCATGGCAATAGATGTGCAAATGATTGCTACTAAAATCTTGCAGAATAATTGTAATTGGTTAACTCAAGACAAGGTGCTGCAGCAACTAAAGAAAGTTAATATAAACAAAGCTCCAGGGCCTGACGGTATCCATCCACGTGTACTTAAGGAACTAAGTGTAGAAATAAGTGAACCTCTGTTTTTAATCTTTCAAGATTCTTTTCTTTCAGGAAGTGTTCCGGAGGATTGGAGGAAGACAGATGTGGTTCCTATATTCAAAAAGGGTTCAAAATCCTTGCCTGGAAATTATAGACCTGTGAGCTTAACTTCTGTGGCTGGTAAAATATTTGAAAGGTTATTAAGGGATAATATTCAAGAATTCCTTGAGAAGAACATGGTTATCAGCAAAAATCAACACAGTTTTATGAAGCACAGGTCATGTCAAACTAAGTTGATTGCGTTCTACGAAGAAGTAAGTAGAAGTATAGATCAGGGTGTTGCAGTGGATGTGATCTATTTGGATTTTTCCAAGGCATTTGATACAGTTCCACACAATAGATTAGAGTTCAAACTCAAGGAAATCGTTCTAGATGAAAATGCTTGTTCTTGGGTAGAACATTGGCTTAAAAACAGAGTACAAAGAGTTGTCATTAATGGTAAATTTTCAAGTTGGACAGAGGTGGCAAGTGGTGTCCCTCAGGGGTCTGTTCTGGGACCCCTTCTATTTAACATATTTATAAATGATCTTGAAGATGTCACATCCTGTTCCTTGCTGCGGATCATTCTGGCAATGGCCTCTGGTATCCAGTACTCTTTTTGCTGTCCTTGCTTGGTTTTTCTGGTTTTCTAGTTATGTCTGGTTTTCTTTATTACTGGGTTTTTGAGTTCATACTTATATTCTGTCCCTGGATTTCCCAGTCTCTTGGATTCACTTAAATGTTTGTTTTATGTTGCCACACCCGTTTGTTTTCCACTTTCCTTTTGTTTCAGCTTGGACCTGCAGTAGTGTTTCTCGTCTCTGCCCTTTCTTGCAGGTAAGTGCTATTATGGTTCAGTGTGGTTGTTTTAGCATACATTAGGCAATGTAGGACCTGCCAGATATGGGGTATATTGGCGTTGTTGGCAGGCTTGTGCAATGTATAATCATATAATGTGACTAAATCCCCATACTTTTCATAATTAGTGCTTGTCTTGTCTTGTCTTGTTTTACTTTGTCTTGTAATCCCAGTCCATGTACAGTCCTGCCCATGTTATGTTCTTGTTTTCCTCATGTCTTGTGCACATGTTCTAGGTTATGCTTTCTGTCCTGCTCTGGTTCTGGGTTCTCCTAGTTTTGTCTTGTTTTCATGTATGGTGCATATTTCTAGTCTTGCTCTGTTCTCATGCATGGTGCTATCTCTAGTCTTTCCTTGTTCTCCTAGTTTGGTTTTGTTTTGTATGCTTGGTGCCTTGCTCTCCTAGTCTTGCCTTGCTTCAGTACTGGATACATCCCTGCTGCAGAGCCTGCCTATTCAGCTCCTGGGAGGTCTGCTTAATTACCTGCTCCTAGTTCCTGGGATCCACATAAGCTGAATCAGGGTTCTGGTATGTGGCTGCACAAACGCTGGTGCTCAACACCAGGGGGCATGCGGTTACCCTGCACCAGAACCTGCTAATCCACCTCCACACTGTAACTCCTACTCTGAACATCAGGCATATTTGGGTACCGGTCCACGCACCGCCGCCCGGACAGTGTCACGCACCGCCACCCCTGACAGAAGACAACATTGAAAGTCATGTTTCAGTGTTTGCAGATGACACAAAACTTTGTAAAATAATACAATGTGAGCAAGATATTACTTTGCTGCAGAGGGATTTAGATAGACTGGGGGACTGGGCACTCAACTGGTAGATGAAATTTAATGTTGAAAAATGCAAAGTTATGCACTTCGCCATAAAGAATACACAAGCAACGTATACCAACGTATACTTAATGGAAGCGAATTAGGGATAACAACACACGAAAAGGACTTGGGAATTGTTATAGACAACAAACTATGCAACAATGTGCAATGTAAATCAACAGTGGCCAAGGCCAGTAACGAGAATATCACTTTGCCTCTTTATAAATCACTGGTAAGACCACATATCGAATATGCTGTGCAATTTTGGGCACCTGTTCTAAAGAAGGATATTATGGCACTAGAAAAAGTGCAGAGGCGGGCTACAAAATTAAAGCGACTCTCCAGGCAAACATTTTTACTCACCTGGTTCCAGCGCCTGGAGCCTCTTGAAGCTGTGCCCCCTATTTTGTCAAAATGACAAAATAGGCGGGCGCGAGCAGGGAGCAATCAGACCATTTGGAAGCGTCATTGCTCCCTTGTGCAGCTTTGCCGCACATATGCACATACTTCAGAGGGCGGCATTCATGCCGTCCTCTGAAGTCCTGAGCACACTACCGTGCATGCGCGCGGCGTGCGTGGCTGCGAGCTGAGTTGACTGACAGCTCAGCTCGCGGTCTTTGCCTGCCCCCTCTCCTCTGCTGACAGGCAGAAGAGAGAAGGCACGCACACAGTGCCATCTCTCTCCTGCACACGTCAGACATATTTTAATACGTCTGGCGTGTACAAGGCCTTTTTAGGGCCCTGCATGATAGGAAGTGGCGTCTGAGTGACGGCCACTGGAGGTATCCCTATCAATCAATATAAACACTGTATTTTCTCTTAAAATACAGTGTTTACATTAGATTGCCTGCAGGGAGCTATAGATCCTGCAGGGAGCTATAGAGGAGGGAAGAGTAAGAAGGCGGCTAAGGGAATTTTAGAAGAAAAAGTCAAACAGGAAACTGAACCTATAAAAAAAAATTTAATTTGTCTAATAAAACTTTGGATGTAAATCACACCAAAGTTTTAACAAAGGGTTTTAAATTTGCCCCCAGCTGCAATATCAATAAATTTGATACTTTCCTTGCTCTTAATAGATTTATGAGGAAGCTTTGTTTAAAAAAAAAATTTCTTTCCAAAGATGTTGCAAATGTAAAGCTAGATGAGCTATCTGAATTTCAACATACTGCCCTTAAACCTGTCTCTACCTTTTTCCCGTATTATTTAAAAAGTCCCAGTATGAAATCCTTTGAGAAAGCATGTATGATTGAACTTAAAAAAATTAAACCTCTTACAAAATTCCAACAAAATCTTACATGGGGAGAGAAAAAAGCTTTGGAAGATCTGGCCAAAGATGATAGCATTATCATCAAACCGGCAGACAAGGGGGGGGGGGAGTTGTCATTATGAATAAGGTATATTACATTGAAGAAATCTTGAAACAATTAGAGGATGACAATACATATGGGAAACTTAAAACTAATCCAGAACATAATATTAGAAAAGAACTGATTAGGTTTTTAGACCAAGGTTTAGAATTGGGGATTCTTAATAAAGATGAGTATAATTTCCTCAATAAAGAGTTTACCATTATCCCTGTCATATATATTCTTCCCAAGATCCATAAGGATCCAGTACAACCCCCTGGTAGACCAATTGTGGCCGGGGTGGACTCCTTACTATCACCCTTGTCACAATATATTGACACACTTTTACAACCTCTTGTGTTGAAAACTAAAGCTCATCTAAAAGATTCCATTAATTTTCTCCAGATCTTATATGATTTTGTCTGGTTGGAAGAATATATTCTTGTAACCAGTGACGTGAGTAGCCTATATACGATCATAGAACACCATATAGGTTGCGAGGCAGTTCAACATTTCTTGAGGGAATCTAATTCCTTCAAAGAGGAACAGATCCAGTTTATTATTGATGGTATCGGGATCATCCTTAAGAACAACATTTTCTGGTTTGAGAATGATTTTTATATCCAGAAAAGGGGTATGGCCATGGGGACCAAGTTCGCCCCCAGTTACGCTAATCTATTTATGGCTTATTGGGAGGAATCCTTTATTTATGCCCAGCATGACTGGAGGGGGAACTTGGTCCTCTATCGGCGGTACATCGATTATGTATTTTTCATCTGGAAAGGTAGTAGAACAACACTGGATGACTTTTTAATCTACTTGAATAACAATTCCTGGGGTATTAAGCTTACCTCAGAGATTAGTTGTCAAGAAGTACACTTTTTGGATCTGAGAATATTTGTGGATAATGGGACTATTAAAACAAGCATGTTTTTCAAAACTGTCGACGTCAATAGTTATATTGATAACGACAGTTGTCATTTTAAGACATGGCTTACCAATATACCAAAAGGGCAATTTATGCGACTTAAGAGGAATTGCACAGATGAAAATACTTTTTTGGAACAATCTGGCATCCTTAAGAATCAATTCTATCAAAAGGGATACAAAAGGGAGTGCGTAGAAACCCAATTTAAAGATATATGCACTAGACCTAGAGAAGACCTGTTGGTATATAAGAGAAAAGAGAATACCATTTTAGAACAACAAGTTCCTATTGTATGTGATTATAATTCTCAAAGTCATCTGTTCCATAAAATTCTTAAGAAACATTGGCATATCTTGAGACAAAATGAGGATCTCCTTACATATATAGGGGAAAAACCGCGTATAGTATATAGAGGGGCTAGCAATCTTAAAAATGTTTTAACTAGTAGCTTTATTTCAAAAAATCCCCAAAAGAATAGAGATATACAGGGGAAAGATTTGAAAGGGTTTTATAATTGTGGGAACTGCAAAGCATGTAGTACCAGTAGAAAGTTAAATAAGAAAACAGAAAAAATTTATTCTAATAAAACAAAGAAGGAATATAATATAAAGGATTTTATCACATGCAATTCAAATAATGTAATTTACTTACTAACTTGTATATGCGGACTACAATATGTAGGTCGTACGACTAGACCCCTTAAGGTTAGAATTTGTGAACACCTTAGGAATATACAGAATGGGGTTCTTAATCACTCTGTATCTGCACATGTTAATCAAGTTCATGGTGGTGGAATTGACAATTTGCACTTTATGGGGATACAGAGAGTTCAAAAGCCTTGGAGAGGGGGAGACCACTTAAAGATTCTGAATAGAACTGAGATGAAGTGGATTTTTGAGTTGGAAACCCTCTCTCCAAATGGCCTTAACATTGATTTTGAGATGTATAATTATATATAATATATTCCATTTTTTATCATATATTTTTTATTATATTTATTATTTATGGGTATTTTTATTTATATATTTTTATGTCCCCCTTTCTCTTCTTTCACCCTCCCCCTTTTTTCTACTTTTATGTGGGGACTGTGCTGTGGAGCTCCATATTGTAAGGACTTATTTGGACAATGATTTGATGCAACAGAGAAAGTTAAGAGGCACTTAGGGTGATTTTCCGTTGTGAACCACATGAAATGAGCGCTGGAACGCATCGGCATTAAGGATGGAACGCAAGTGAACCCGGAAGTGCTCGCGGTGGAACGCATAAATGCGGAAGTAGAAGAATATGACGACGGCACTATAATGGATCGGATTGGGAGACACAAGAAATGGAGCTGATTGGTTTGTGGACGCGGGGGGCGGGTTCTAAGTACCCGTTTTTCGCGCCCAATTCTGTTTTAAATTGTGGATGAAATGTTATTATGATATTGCACCTGAGGAAGACGTATTGTAACGTCGAAATGCGTTGTGCTACTTGCTGGATTTCCAGAAATTTATATGTAAGCTTTTATTATTGATTTTAATAAATTGTACTGCTGCTATTCTTCTAACAGGTGTCTGTGCACTTTATATTGAGGATCAAGCCTGCAGTTTCCGTGAATCCATTTGAGGATATCTTTTTCAAGCGACTATACTTGAGCCAGTTTGTAACAGGCTCTACTATATGTGAGTTGGACCATACAGATTGCTTTATTCAACTTATTCATCACTACAGTGTTATGCTATGATCTTTCTATTTTTTATAGATAAGACACACCCCTTCTGATAACGTTACATTGGGGTACTCATTTATTATTATTTGTTCACTTAAGGTGGAAGTTTTCACTTACATATGGTTTTTGTGAATATTTTTTATGCGCTGCACACTACTCTGTATAGTTGTGAGCTATAGATCATACATGAACAACTACATTAAGCTGTAGTTGTTCAGGTGACTATAGTGTCCCTTTAATAAAAGGAATGGAACGTATCAGCTATGAAGAAAAGTTAACAAATTTAAACCTATTTAGTTTAGAAAAACGTCGCCTGAGAGGGGATATAATAACATTATACAAATATATTCGGGGCCAATAGAAACCATTGTGTTGAAATCTATTCACAAACCGGACTTTACATAGGACACAAGGCCATGCATTTAGACTGTAAGAAAGAAGATTTTGTCTAAGGCAAAGGCAAGGTTTTTTTACTGTAAGAACAATCAGGATGTGGAATTCTCTGCCTGAAGAAGTGGTTTTATCAGAGTCCATACAGATGTTCAAACAGCTACTAGATACATACTTGCAAAAACAGAATATTCAAGGATATAATCTTTCAATGTAGGGTAATAACTGCTTGATCCAAAGAAAAATCTGACTGCCATTCTGGGGTCAAGAATGAATTATTTTCCTAGCTTGTTGCAAAATTGTGGTTCAAACTGTTTTTTTTTGCCTTCTTTTGGATCAACAACAAAAAACAAATGTGAGGAAGGCTGAACTTGATGGACGCAAGTCTCTTTTCAGCTATGTAACTATGTAACTTTGATATAAAATAATATATTTTCTCATAGTAAAGTGCATGTGTAATTTAAATGAACAATTCAGATAGCTAGATATGTATCTCGCGTAGCACAAAATCAGTTTAATACATTGTATACACTGTCGCCATCTCCTGCTAAAGTCAATGATGAGGGAAGTAGGAATGTTCAGTGATAACCTTTTCTACAGGCATGTTGTGGTTGTTATGGTGACAAATTACACAACATGTGTCTTAGTGCTTTACCAGCAAATAGCTAATTTGCAAGTGGCAGATGTAATTAACAGCCATCTGGTGCATATAGCAACAAGGATCAAAACCTGATGGTATACACTAGCTACTGCTAGCTATCAGCTGTTGTTAACAGCAAGAGCTTATAGCAACTATTTGCAGTGAAGGTTGGTAAGTCTTTATTTATTCTCACTAATAATTAGAAGGAAAAATGTAATATATATATATATACAGTTGCAAGAAAAAGTATGTGAACCCTTTGGAATGATATGGATTTCTGCACAAATTGATCATAAAATGTGATCTGATCATCATCTAAGTCACAACAATAGACAATCACAGTCTGCTTAATCTAATAACACACAAAGAATGAAATGTTGCCATGTTTTTATTGAACACACCATGTAAACATTCACAGTGCAGGTGGAAAAAGTATGTGAACCCCTAGACTAATGACATCTCCAAGAGCTAATTGTAGTGAGATGTCAGCCAACTGGAGTCCAATCAATGAGATGAGATTGGAGGTGTTGGTTACAGCTGCCCTGCCCTATAAAAAACACACACCAGTTCTGGGTTTGCTTTTCACAAGAAGCATTGCCTGATGTGAATGATGCCTCGCACAAAAGAGCTCTCAGAAGACCTACGATTAAGAATTGTTGACTTGCATAAAGCTGGAAAGGGTTATAAAAGTATCTCCAAACGCCTTGCTGTTCATCAGTTCACGGTAAGACAAATTGTCTATAAATGGAGAAAGTTCAGCACTGCTGCTACTCTCCCTAGGAGTGGCCGTCCTGTAAAGATGACTGCAGGAGCACAGTGCAGACTGCTCAGTGAGGTGAAGAGGAATCCTAGAGTGTCAGCTAAAGACTTACAAAAGTCACTTGCAAATGCTAACATCCCTGTTAGCGAACTACAATACGTAAAACACTAAACAAGAATGGATTTCATGGGAGGATACCACAGAGGAAGCCACTGCTGTCCAAACAAAACATTGCTGCACGTTTACAATTTGCACAAGAGCACCTGGATGTTCCACAGCAGTACTGGCAAACTTTTCTGTGGACAGATGAAACCAAAGTTGAGTTGTTTGGCAGAAACATACAACACTATGTGTGGCGAAAAAAAGGCACAGCACACCAACATCAAAACCTCATCCCAACTGTGAAGTATGGTGGTGGGGGCATCATGGTTTGGGGCTGCTTTGCTGCATCAGGGCCTGGATGGATTGCTATCATCGAAGGAAAAATTAATTCCCAAGTTTATCAAGACACTTTACAGGAGAACTTAAGGCCATCTGTCTACCAGCTGAAGCTCAACAAAAGATGGGTGTTGCAACAGGACAATGACCCAAAGCATAGAAGTAAATCAACAACAGAATGGCTTAAACAAAAGAAAATACGCCTTCTGAAGTGGCCCAGTCAGAGTCCTGACCTCAACCCAATTCAGATGCTGTGGCATGACCTCAAAAAAGCGATTCACACCAGGCATCCCAAGAATATTGCTGAACTGAAACAGTTCTGTAAAGAGGAATGGTCAAGAATTACTCCTGACCATTGTGCACGCCTGATCAGCAACTAAAGGAAAGTGTGGTTGAAGTTATTGCTGCCAAAGGAGGTTCAACCACTTATTAAATCCAAGGGTTCACATACTTTTTCCACCTGCACTGTGAATGTTTACATGGTGTGTTCAATAAAAACATGGCAACATTTCATTCTTTGTGTGTTATTAGATTAAGCAGACTGTGATTGTCTATTGTTGTGACTTAGATGATGATCAGATCACATTTTATGACCAATTTGTGCAGAAATCCATATTCCAAAGGGTTCACATGTATATCTGAGAGTGGCTGGGGTATCCTCATATCTCCTAGTGACCCCTTATAATTATTATTTATCAATTAAAACTTCTTGTAAAATAAACAGTCACACAACCACAGCAATTGTATGTATGTCTGTGAATAAATAAAAGCATATCTATGTTCTGAATTTCACTTTTAACACTAAAGGACAGCTGTCTTCAAATTTTCACTTCTAATTTTTTTTAAAGTTTATTACATTTAATTAAACGTAATGATATATTTTTAAATGATGTATATTGATTTATTTTGAGAAAATTTCACTTTAAAAAAAAATAAAAATCTGGGTGAGCAGCTATGTTGGGTCACACTATGCTGTTATCGGATCAACTGCTGCTCAACCTAACTTGTCTGCTCCTGCAAATTGCTCTGTGTGAAACTGCAACAGCAGGCAAGTTAGATTGAGCAGCTGTGGCACTTGGAGTTCTTGAAGCTGTTGATCCACTGATTTTGTTGCTTTATTTTTAAAGCTGAACCCTGGGGTTTCCCCTCAACTAGATTAATTATTGAGACCTATTTATTACAGATAATGGGTACTGCCTAGCAGCAGTTTAATGGGGAAATAATTAGTTTGGAGCTGAAGAGGGGAGGCTAAGGTCTGCAAGCGCCCTCCATCTTGAACTAGAGTTAGTTCATAACTGATCTCATCTTAGCCCCTCCATCTACATGCTCATAATTTTAATATATTTAAATGAAATTATTTAGGTTGATGAGAAGTATCAATATAGAAGCTCAGAGTGCAATTAGGACTTGCTCCTATCCACATTTCAGTTGTGAATATTACAAGAGAAGCTCTGTTTGCAGAGGAGGCAATTTGGCGTTCTAATCGGCACGTGTGTGTATGTGTGTAAAACAAGTTAACAATAAACATTTTTACAAATATACATATGTATCTATGTATGCGTGTGTGCATGTAATTAAAGGGACACTCCACTGCCCAAATAAACCAAAAAACAAAAATCACTGTTTAGTTGGCATATTTCTAATAAAACATGCATACCTTTCATTATGCATGTTTTCATTAGGGATATGTCTGAAAACAGCTTGCAAAAGCTGCAGATATCTTGTCTGAAGCATTTACAAGTCCTCACCTTCTAACCCCGCCCAGACTTTTTGTGGCTGCCCAATCATAGACTTCCCAATGCAGTTGGATGAGAAGTCTTTGCAAGGCGGCTGGTCTGAGCAATTGCCTGCCTCTTGAGCAAACCAGGAAGTAACAGGACAGGTTGTCTGATTGACAGTCAGGTGGTATAACAAGCTTAATTTATGAAGGTTGCAATTTCTATTGAAATCTAAACTTTTTGTAAAATTAAAAAAGGAGGAAACACTTCACACAGAAAGCATTTCAGCAAGCTTAAGTGCTTTAGTGGTCTGGAGGAGTGTCCTTTAAAAAAAAGAAGAAGAAAATTATATTAATTTAGCTGTGTAAGTGTCAAAAACACAGATAACTGAATTGAACAGTGCTCAATTATCAGATTCGCTTATAGATGGAAGGAATTTTTCCTTGATCTCCCAGCAGCTCTGAGCTTCACAGCACTACCGAATATTAGCATAATGTATTGGCTGCAGGTTAATGATTACGGCATGCCCATGGTTCCATCATAGGTCAATAGTCTCAGTTTATTATTTTTACAATTAAGCATGTTCCATGCAGACCTCACTTTTATCTATGATATTTCTTTAATCCCTTACTTTTTAGATATCCAACATTTATCAACAAAATCTTATATAACTAATGTCAATTCAGTTTACAAGGCTAACAATAAGTCAATGAAAATAACAAACCCATAGAATTAAATTACTCCTTATCTCTACTGCTGACTATACATAGAAACACAATTAGTTCTTGTCATAGTGCTCTCTATAGAAAGGCAATTTATAGTAATAAGCGTCTGTTGAAAAATAAAAGAGAATGTTATTCTGCTTTATAAAAGCATGTTTTGGGGGCTTTTATCAGAATTGTACGAATATATAATGAACCTCCTCTATAATATACAGAAAATAAATAGGAGGTAATTGTTATTTGTGCTGTCCTCGTGGGAACTATTAAAAAGATAAAAATTTGAAAAACCTTATTTTAAATGGAAGAGAAACCACTGGAAAATCGAATAGCACTTTTACTATCGTATAGAAAGACCAGCACCAGCACCTGCATAAAATATTAGCACTACAGCATAAAAAATGCTAGTAAAATAGCAAAAAAACAACATAAAATTAAGTAAGAAGATAAGGAAACATGAGGTGCAATGGCATTCTAGCCCTCTGAGTCACCATGTGCTGCCCACAGACACCCCTATTGATGGCCAAGGAAAGTCCCTCGAACACATGAAGCGTCAACAAAGCATGTCCCTGGGATGTGAATCATGTGGAAAGGGAGTCCCCTCCAGAAACTTGTGGCCTAGATGAGCAGTAGAGGGGAGAAGCTGCTTGGAAACTGAGCCATAGCTGGCTGGCTGGGTGCACACAGCTCTATGACAGTCTGGCTGGATTCACTGACAACACTGTTCCATGTGCGCCAAGAATCCGGCACACAGGTCATACAAGTAGTCATCCCCTAAGCTAGTGGTTCAAACCCAGTCCTCATTTACCCCCTAAAAGTCCAGGATTTAGGGATTACCCAGTTCTGTCCAAGGTGTTTAAAAAAAACAAACAAACAAAAAAACTATAGACACAACAGGGTAATCCTTAAATCCTGGACCGGTAGGGGGTACTTGGGGACTGGGTTGGGAACCCCTGCCTTAAGCTATTATTGTTGATGGTCACTGCAATGCAAAGATGGATGCCATTTTAGGAACAGGCTATAGGGCCTATATGATGCTAAAGGAGCCAATCCACCAGTAATTGAAGAGGTTCACCACAGCAGTGGAGACCTGTATAACCCCCACTAGTCCAGAGGTGGGGGAGAAATGGGACTTGCAAAATGTTGAGGCTGCACAAGAGCAGGGAATTGGATGCTTCCCCTGTCTCATTCAGGCTAGTTGGCTATAGGAAGAGAAGCCATGCAAATCAAAAAAGGAATTCAGTCCAAGTTAGGCCTGAAGTGAGAGACCAGATAGGTACCACAGCTAGTACCCATAAATCGCAGAGAATTAGCTTAAATAAAAGCTTCAGTCAAGGAGCTCCGCCATGTTATATGCAATTCACATGGTAAGGTACATTTGCAATCAGTTAGCTAAAGTAATACCTTTTCCTGTCTCAAATGGAAATTCAAAGTGAATTCAAAATTAATTTTAAGATTTAGGCCAAAATATTAAAATGATAAAGAATCTCCAATTAAATTCTGTTTTCTGATTTATTTATTTTTTAGCATTGATGATCAAGCTCAACATTGATGATCTCAGGCAAAGAGGTGGATCTTTGCAGTGGAGACAATCGCTGTTAGGGCAACACTTGCAGCACTTACCTGTTCAACTAAACAGGTTGAACAGAATATTTATATTCCTTTCTCTATAGTGTTCCTTTAAGATGCCCAGACTCTAAGTTACGTTTCGGGGCTATATATTAAAGAGACTGCATTTTAAGCCTGTATTCATTATTTGAACTATAACTTGAATTTATTTAGGTAAACAGACAAAATAACAAAACTTGTATCAGTGTCCAAATATTTACGGACCTAATTGTATTTGATGCAGAAGTACCCTATTGCAATATATATATCACTTTTGTCAATATTTGTAAATAATTAAATCTAAACATGGGTAGAATAGAGCAGCAAAAAGAAAATCTCTAGGCACTCAGGGTGTTCAAGCCACAGGCAGATTTAATGGTACAAAAAAGAACAGCAACGTTTTGACCTGCCAAGAGGTCTTTGTCAAGCTTTTTTGGTACAATATATATTTGATAGTCCATTTTGGTCTCAGGCATCCATCCACTCTCAAGAAGGGTAGTACCTTCCCTTGAAGGTACAGAAGCTGTCATATCCAAAGCCAGTTTTCTTAGGCTCTGATCAAGGTGAACAGACATTTTTGGTATATTGTCAAGTAATATTCTAACTTGGTATACTTCACTAAAAGCTGCTGTTTCCTTTCTTGTTTCTCTTTGAGCTTATTATCAAGACATTAAAGGAGTTGAGTGCGACCTGAACACTTCTGCTGGAAAGATCTGAGCCTGTCCTGTTAGGCTCTTTTTCATGTAAGTTAGAACATAAATTCTCTACTATTATACCTCACAAATATACCTCACATACACTATTTGTTCCCTTTTTTTCCCTTTCTACATATTTTGTAGAGCCATTGTACCTATAAAGATAGATGTAAGTGGATTATTATCCATTACATCACTTTAAGCACTTCACTCTAGACTAGAGGTTGGTGGTAGGCTTGGTGCATAACCAAACTTTTCTTCTTGAAAATTGAAATGTATCACCCCTAAGAAGTTTGTTTGCAAATTGAACAAAATGTGTAACCCATTTAGTTGGAGTAAAGTTTACAAATATTTCATATTAATCAGACTTTTTAAAATATTTTTTTTATAAATTAAATAGCTATTATTTAATATATTATTGCTATAGGTAGGAGGACTATGTAATCTCAAATTAATTTAGACATACTGAAATACCTTTCTTTTTAAATGTCTAAGAAGTGGAAAGCGATCCAAAAATACATCTAAATGTCAAGTGCACTGATATCCTTTTTATTAATACCAAAACTACATTGAAGCACCATTTCAGTAAACCTCTAAGGTTTTCTTTTTCAATCATTTTGTGAAAGAGAAAATTAAATCTTACTCCAGAGCACAAAATTATTTCTAAATATTACTGCTAGCAAATATAATGGATTTGTATTAAAACCGTTTCTTACAGTAATTAATAGATAAGATTAATTAAAATGTTTCAGTTGGTGACTAACTTTGGATTAAGCCAGAGTGTGGCTGGAACATAATTAAATAAATTCTAGATAGCTGTTATCTTTTTCATGTACTGCATCTGTCTGGAACTTGCACCTGATAAGATAGAGGATGGCAATACCAGAATAGTGGCACATGTTGTGTGAATACAATGTAATTGTTTCTCTTTTTAGAAGGAGCCTATTAAATGAAATACCTTTTGTGTTAGTTGCTTCTCATGTATTAAAGAGGAACTACAAGCACCATAACCACTAAAGCCTGCTGTAGTGGTTATGGTGACATGAGTCCTGTGGTGTTGTCCCATGATTAAGAATCAAACTAATAAAGAATAGTTTGACATTTACCTGGTTTCTGGGGTGCCCTTGGTTCGGCACCACTTCGCAGATATTGCCGAACTGAAAGTTCTAAAATAAAATTTTAATGATAATTTATCATACACAGTATATTGCAAGTTCAAATATGCACATTTATACATATGCAGTTGTGAAATATGAATGTGTTTTTAGATGTTCAATACCTACAATGTCCAATTAAAGGGACACTATAGGCACCCAGACCACTACAGCTCATTGAAGTATTATTGGTTGCAGTGTCTCTTTGGCACTAAATGCTGCAATGTAAAACATTGCAGTTCCAGGGAAACTGCAGTGTTTACTTGCAGCACTAAGTCTGCCTCCAGTGGCTGTCTCCCAGTCAGCTTTCTATTCCTGGCACTATAGTATCCCTTTAATAAATTCATTGTCTTTATCTGCCTTATTTTAGGGTTAGGGAGCAGGGGGCACCTTAGAATGTTGTACCTACCTTAGAATGTTGTACCTACATGCATCTGACATGTAAATCCAGCCCTGAAGCCCATACTTAAAACAGTTTACACTCTAAATGAAATGGGTTAAAAATGACATGAATGTTAATACATTATTTTCAAAGAGTCTGCAAGTCTGTAAAAATGTATATTTTCTTCCAGGACATAATGTTCTCATAATTTTCCCTAATTTGATCACCGGATTTGTGAAGAGGCTGCGGAAAGAATCACTGTTTTTATAAACTGAGCACACGAAAAAAGAAAAAACTGAAACAATTTTTTATTTTTTCGGATAATCCTAGCTAATTCCCTCACATCCCTGTTTGTCATGGTCTGATGCATTTTAAGGTGTTTTGCCTGCCAATCACAGTTTTGTTTATCTGAAACTGGTTTAAAGATTTATTATGGCATCTCATGAATTTGTATTAATGCATGAACTGATGAAGAGACACATCCTTTGCAAATTATAAAATCTAATTGCTTTGCTTTTTTATAATTTAAAATTTAAAGTGAGAATATAAGAGGAGAAAATTCAGACACAACTAACCCGAAACACAAAACATGAAAATCCCCTAGACAGCGAGGTCTATTCAATATACAGCTAGCTGGAATTAATTAATTCAGGTTAAATGAGCAAAGGTAGACAACTTGGATATATTTTTCAGTTAACTGAATAAAAGCTGTTATAACCTGAATTTTGTTTGTGAAAGTGTAAGCTTGTTACACATACGTTCGAATTTTTTAAAAGGAATTGGAAGATTACACACAAAGGTAAACATTTCTTTCACCTACAGGATTGGTGATGGTAGATAAGCGGGGAAGGTGCACATGTTTACCCAACAGGGTAAACATGTGCAGGGGTGCCCAAAAGGAAGACCTCCACGTGTTGTGGAACTAAAACTCATGGATACTGTCAGGGGCTGACTGAGAGCCTTTGGGGCCTCCTGGGCAAAATTAGATCTCAGGCCCTTTGGAGGCCAAATATATGTGCATTAAATAAATGTTAAATATACCTCTCATATAACACGACATGTATATTGTGAAGAAGTGTATATTGTGAAGACCTGTGCATCAATGCATGTTTGTATTTGAGTCTGTGTGAATGCACTTGTGCATGTCTGGATGACTACATGTGCTTTTTTGTATATGTCAGTGTGAATGCATATGTGACAGGTGACAGTGTGAGAGGGAGAGGGTGACAGGTGGAAGAGTGTGGGAGCTGTTGACAGGTGCCAGAGTGAGGGAGTACCTAGTGGTAGAGTGAGGGAGGGGTTGAGTGGTGCCAGAGTGAGGGGGAGACACAGAGAGGACGGGTGACTAGTGACAGAATGAGGGAGGGGGTGAATAGTGACAGAGGGAGGGAGAGGGGGTGACTAGTGACAGAGTGAGGGAATGGGTGACTAGTGGCAGAGTGAGGGAGGGAATAGATGACTATTGGCAGAGTGAGGGAGGGAAGGGGTGACTAGTGACAGAGTCAAGGGATGACTGGTGACAGAGTGAGAGAGGGGGTGACTGGTGACGAAGGAAGGGCAGTGACAGAGGAAGGGTGGTGACACAGTGACAGAGGGCGGTGGTGACTAGTGACTGAGGGAGGCAGTGACTAGTGACTGAGGGAGGGTGTGACTGTCACTAGTCACCCCATCCCTCACTCTGTCACTAGTCACCCCCTCTGTCACTAGTCACCCCCTTCCTGTCTCTCACTAGTCACCCCCTCACTCTGTCACGTCACCCCCTCCCTCCCTCTGTCACTAGTTACCCCTTCCTGTCTCTCACTATTCACCCCCTCACTCTTTCACGTCACCCCCTCTCTCCCTCTGTCACTAGTCACCCCCTCCCTCACTCTGTCACTAGTCACCCCCTCTATTACTCTTTCACTAGAGGGAGGGGGTGACTAGTGACAGAGGGATGGGGTGACTAGTGACAGAGGGGGTGACTAGTGACAGAGTAAGGGAGAGAAGGGGTGACTAGTGACAGAGTGAGTGTGGAAAGGGGTGACTAGTGACAGAGTGAGGGAGGGGGTTACTAGTGATGGAGGGGGTTACTAGTGACAGAGTGAGGGAGGAGGTGACACAGTGACAGAGTGAGGGGGGGTGACTACTGACAGAGTGAGGGAGGGATGGTTTGACTAGTGACAGAGGGAGGAAGGGGTTAACTAGTGACAGAGGGAGGGAGGGGGTGACTAGTGACAGAGGGAGGGAAGGGGTGACACAGTGACAGAGGGAGGGAAGGGGTGACACGGTGACAGAGGGAGGGGGTGACTAGTGACAGAGGAAGTGTGGGGGTGACACAGTGACAAAGGGAGGGATGGGTGACACAGTGACAGAGGGAGGGAAGGGGAGTGACAGAGGGAGGGAAGGGGTGACACAGTGACAGAGGGAGGAGGGTGACTAGTGACAGAGGTGACACAGTGACAGAGGGAGGGAGGGGGTGACACAGTGACAGAGGGAGGGAAGGGGTGACACAGTGACAGAGGGAGGGAGGGGGTGACTAGTGACAGAGGGAGGGAAGGGGTGACACAGTGACAGTGGGAGGGGGTGACTAGTGACAGAGGAAGTGTGGGGGTGACACAGTGACAAAGGGAGGGAGGGGTGACACAGTGACAGAGGGAGGGTGGGGGTGACACAAGGACAGTGGGAGGGGGTGACTATTGACACAGTGAGGGAGGGGGTGACTAGTGCCTACCTTTCTCTCTGCTCCCTCTGGTCTCCCAGGTTGCTGCTCTTTCCCCTCGCTGATCGGGCTCTGTGTGAGAGGAGAGTACAGGAAGTGATGTCAGTTCCTAGCTCAGCCTCTCCCCAACACACAGAGCAGCCACACAGGACAGGAAGGAGACCTGGCAGAGAGAGAGCTGGTGAAGCTGCCAGGTCTCCTGTGGTCAGTCCGCCCCTGGATAAAAACATCTGGGGATCTATCTTTTGGCACCCCTGCCCTTCAGGGTAAGCTGGCACAACTACATTGGAGAATTGCACCAAGAATATTTAGGCAGATAATACCAACATAGACTAATTAATCTGATAAGTAAAAACCTTTAGCACTTTCTAATATTTTAAACAATCTGCATGAAAGTTAAACAACTGTTTCCGTAATCATACAGATGTTCCTCAGCTGAGTACATTTCCGCCTATTTCATTTAGATCTAAAGTTTAAAAAAGAATCTGCATAAATATAGTAAACAAAAAATTTCAAGGATAATAAAAGCACTAAAAAGGCATTCAAAAAGATTTTTAAAAATGGGAAAAAAATACAATTTTGAATGAAAATGGCAATATTGATCAAAACTAAATAGTACAATAAATACTTGTTCTCCAGGCAAGAGTCCTGTATCATGTGCTGGCTTATTTAATGAGAGATAAAAGGGAGAAGAGGAAAGTAGAGTCCCCAAGGACTTGATAGTTGATTTCATCAACCGATGCCTTGCAGGGTATTGGTGGCGCCCCGGCGCGGTACTCCCATTCTCGGCAGTTCAGTGTAGGCAGGTCATGGTGTTGTGGAGCTTGGAGGGTGCGCCCTTCGGCTCCATCTATGAGGTAACTGAGGCGTAGGTTACCGGTGTGGTGCTCCGTGGTCTGAATGGGGCACTTTTTGCTGGATCCCAGCTGTGGCTCGGGGTGGTGGGAGCACAGGGTCCCGCTTGGGGGAGTGAATCCTGTGGCAGGCCTAGGGTTCGGAGAAGGGCCGCTGCATCTTGCATGCTGTAGATTTGGTGTGTCGTTTCACCTTGCTGTATCAGGAGCGTGTGCGAGGACCGCCAGCGATAAGGTATGTTGTTGCGCTGGAGTGTGGAGGTAAGAGGCCGAAGTGACCTGCGCCACGCCAGAGTTCCACTGGACAGGTCGGCGTAGAAGGTTAGTTTAACATTTTCAAATTGTATGGGGGCTTTACCCCGGACGGCTGTGAGGACCGGGCCACATGCTTGCCGCCACATTTCCCCTATTGTGAGTCCTGGGGCTGGTTTATCCGGCATCTGTTTCTTGTGTTTGCGTCCCATTAGGGCTTAAGGGGTTCCCGCTTTCGGTTACTTGTTGTTGAGGGTAGTATCTGTCGATTTTAAGTGTATTTTCGTCCGTTTTTGCTCGGAGCTCCTTAGACTTGCGTCTGCTTGTCTCTGCTGTTAGTCTCCGCCCCCCATAAAATCTTTCAACATTGAAGTTGCTGTTTAGTGGATAGGTGAGTGCACTGGATCTTGTGTATTGTATAATTTGCCCCCAGCAGCACACCCATTTATGCATGTTCAGGTGAGTGCAGCCACCCCCTTGTTTATATATATATATATATATATATATATATATATATATATATATACACACACACACACATACAAAAATAGGAAAATGATAGCAATCTAAGGACTAATATGTAGTAAAAACAAAACTTAATTTTTTTTTAGGTTGTAGGCTGGTAAAAATTTCAACATTTCAGTTCAGGATTCTGAAATTTCCTCAGGACCTGAACTGAAATGTTGAAATTTTTACCAGCCTACAACCTAAATAAAAGCTAAGTTTTATTTTTACTACATTTTAGTCCTTGGATTGCTATCATTTTCCTATTTTTGTGTATTTTGGCGGACAAGCACCGGGCATATAATTTATTTTGTACTGGAGTGCAGGCATTTGGATATATATATATATATATATATATATATATATATATATATTATGTGCAATAATATATATATATGATTGCACATAATTTAGGAGATGAGTATAGCAGCCTCTTACTGATAGATAGGTGGTGAGCATGTGCGGACTAGAAAGTTGCTACTCACAAGAGCTTAGACCTCAAATCGGTCAAAATCTTTACATGCTTCCAGGCTTTGTTCTGCTATCTTCAGGCAGTCTCTGCAGTATAACAAACTCCATTCTGTGTGCGTCCGTATCATCGTATCTCGCGAACTTCTCTAGCTCCGCCCATCGTATGGCGTCACTACGCATGTCTATGCATTTCGCCTGTGGCTTCATCAGGACATGGATCACAATTCCTTCCATTTTTATTGAGGGTATTTATGGGCAACCCCTATTTGATTTCCCTTATCTTCCATTGGACATATTAATAGTCCTTATTAGCATAGCCAGCCAAGTCCATTAAATCTTTAGTCTCTCGAACAATATACATAATGAAATAGGGCCAATTTATAATAGAAATGCAATTTGCACAACATCAAGTACACTTTCAATATAATCCAATCAATAAAAAAATAGTTATATTAAAATCAATGTTTTATCTGACATTTTTGGGATGTAATAGAAAAAAATATATATAAGAAAAAAAATGAAAAAAATAAATAACATACCATAGAGAACCTGAAAAACACAATTAGAGATTTTTAGATACATGTTTTAAATAAGGAATTTATATAGGAGATATAAATTTATAAAATTACATCATGTATAAGGCTTAAAGGAACATCACCACAATCAAAAAATCTCAACCACCATCCTCAATGTAAGTGGCCTTCCCCTTTTTTTGAGTATTTGAGTCATCTACATAATTATTTTGAATTGTTTTGCGCTCCACTTTTTTACATTTATTCCTAATAAATTAATAGAAAATAAACAAACATTACATCCTTGGATCTGATCCTCCCCTAGTGTCTGTAATGTCATCAACTGATTGATATCTCCGAGGAAACTTTTTGTCTTTTTATAACTGTGTAAGGAAGAATTGCTGAGCATGCCATGTTTTTGGCATCACACTTTCATATCATTTATGGGATTAAGTACAAAATACTACAAATTGTGCATGCAAGTGGCTTTTTATTAAGTTGAAAAAGAAAAAATTGTATTGTTCACTCAAGTGAATTGAAGCTGCTATTTCCAATAAGATGGCTCATCAATCCCATTGGAGCTGAAGCATGTGTTCTTCTTATAATAACCATGTGTCAATCATAATACCAAGATAACTGGATATTTTTCACAGGAAACTTTTGGCATCACAGAAATGTGTAACAGTTATGCAAATGTTCATTCACACAATGGCAGAACTAACGTACAGTGGGCACTGGAACTTTTTTTTTGGGCCCCCCTCTAGTGCAAGGGTGGCCAAATGGCAGAGCCTTAACTGTTGTACAACTCCCACAACACTTTGCCAGCTGGTGATCTACCATTTTTCTATGCGTTCAGGTTTGTATTTGTGAGTAGTGTTTGTGTGTTTAAATGTTTAAATGTAAGCTTGTCTTTGTATGGAGTATGTGTGTGTGAATGTAGGTTGTATTTCTGTTTAGCAAATGCAGTTGTGTGTTTGTATCTACAGTTGCGTTTCGATTGCAGTGATGTATTTGTGTGCAGTGTTTGCAATTGAATGCAGGGTTGTGTTTGTATGTAGTGTTGGCATTTGAAATAAAGGTAGTGTTTGTATGTAATGTTGGTGTTTGAATGCTTGGGTTTGTTAGCATATAAAGTTGGCATTTGAAAACTGGGATATGTACATATATTGGACTTGCGCAGGGTGAAAAATTTTGATTCTTCTGAAACTCTTCACCAGAATTCTTTATTCTTTTTTTATTAGTTTTATAATAATTGATTCTAATCATTGTATTTCATTTTGCTATCTAATATTTATTAAAAATGGGGAGTAAAAGTAATTTCAAGTTCCAAATAGGAGATTTATCTAAAAATTTAAGGAAAAAAAAGTCAGTGGAAATTGATAACTCACTCTCCCTTCAACTCTGACAAGAACAAAGTTTTTCTTCACATCCTTCAATGTCAAATAAAACACTGCCCTATAAGCTTTTCCAAACTGCATCTTTGAAGGTAGCAGGCACCAGGAGATTCAGCCAGGCACATTGAAACCACTACAATGAAAGGCATTTGGAAAAAAAAGAATTTAAAATTCTTTGTTTCACCCCCAGGTTTTAGTATGCAAATTTAGAAACAACTTTGAATGGAGACTAGAGCAGACAATTGCATTTCAGCTAGTAGATGGTGACAAGTATCAAAGTAAAGAGGAAGATTTTGTCATCAGTTGCTCACTTTGGATAGTGGTCGGTGGACATGACGACAGTAGCTGGGCATCTGTATATAAAACTGGCAACACACTCTTCTTCCCAGTAGCTTAGAGGGTCAACAGTAGAAAGTAAAGCAAATTCAGAAGGGTAACAGGGTAGGTTTAATGCGCAGATCTTCCTTAACCAGTATGCCTCTCTTTGCTAAAAAACATGGACTGTGTTAAAAAGTCTGCCCCTCGAGTATGTCAGAGTGTTGTATCACTTTTCCCCTATTTATAGGATCTTACAGTGAAGTTACCATTAATATGGGGTAATTACCTAATCCTTTGCTCAGACAAACTTGACTAAATCTTTCAACCTTCTGACCTCTACATCTATGTTGCTGTGGAGTAAACCACTAGGAAGTAATTCCCTGCTTTTCAGAAATTCATCCATCATATCTAAGAGGTGGGTGAACAAGAGGATGAAATGTCCCAAACTAGCATTATTGTGGCTCAAATTTTCTGTCATGGTTTGCACTTTTGTTATTATTATTATGTTAATATTTATATAGCACCAACAAATTCCACAGTGCTTTACAGTGGGTGGACGAACAGACATGTAGTTGTAACCAGACAAGTTGGACACACATGAACAGAGGGGTTGAGGGCCATGCTCAATGAGCTTACATGCTTGATGTGGGGTAAAGTGACACAAAAGGTAAGGATAGAATTAGACTAATCACAGTTGCAAGAAAGGAATCAGTCGAGAGCTATTAACAGTTTAATTGATACGCTTTTATGAAGAAGTGGATTTTTAATGATTTTTTTGAAGGAGTGGAGACTGGGTGAGCATCTAACAGAGGAGGGAAGTGAGTTCCATAGGAACGGTGCAGCCCTCGAGAAATCTTGAAGGCGAGCATCAGAGGTGGAAGTACGGACAGATGATAGACTTAAGTCTTCAGCAGAGCGTAAGGGCCTAGACAGGACATACTTGTGTATTAGGGAGGATAGATAGGTGGGAGTAGCATTATGTAGAGATTTGAAAGCAAGAACCAGAATTTTAAATGTTTAAATTTAAATTTGAGCGCTATATCTTATAGAAGGGTGAGGCGTGGGAGGTGCGGGCGGACATGAAGATGAGCCTCGTCGCCGCATTCATTATGGACTGTAACGGCACAAGTTGGGAGCACGTAAGACCACTGAGAAGTGGATTACAGTAGTCAAGGTGAGAAAGGACAGTGGAATGGACCAACATCTTAGTCGCATCTGGCGTTAAGTAGGGGCGGATGCATGCAATGTTTTTGAGATGGAAGCAGCAGGATTTGGCGATAGACTGAATATGAGGCGTGAAGGAGAGGTCGGAATCAAAGAGAATACCTAGGCAGCGAGCCTGCGTGGTGGAGCTGATGGTAGCATCGTTGACTTGGAGAAAGACAGACACACGAGTAGCAACACTTGAGGGAGGAAAGACCAGAATTTCAGTTTTGGCTAAGTAGAGTTTAAGGAACTGGGCAGCCATCCAGTTAGAAATAGCAGAGAGGCAGTCAGAGACACTAGTCAAGAGGGACAGGGAGAGATCAGGTGAGGACAGATAGATTTGCGTGTCATCCGCATAGAAATTATATTGGAAGTCATAGAAGCTAAGGAGTTTACCAAGGGAGGTAGTATAGATGGAGAACAGTAGGGAACCAAGGACTGAACCTTGGAGGCACCAGGAGAGAGCAGTATCTTGTAGACCGATATTGCGGAGGATGAGAAGAAGCTGTTGGTGATCAACAGTATCAAAAGTAGTAGTGAGTAGTGACCACTAGATTTTGCAGCGAGTAGATCATTGATTACTTTGGTCAGTGTTGTTTCCACAGAGTGCTTAGCGCGGAAGCCAGATTGAAGCGGGTCTAGCAGAGAGTTAGACTCGAGGAAGTCTGTCAATCTTGCATACACAACTCTTTCAAGGATCTTGGGTGCAAAAGGTAGTAGAGAGATAGGATGGTAGTTGGATGGGGAGTTAGGGTCAAGGTTGGGCTTCTTTAGAATTGGGGTTATAGTTGCATGTTTGAAGGGCGATGGAAATATGCCAGAGGAGAGAGATTGATAATTATAGTGAGAGGTAGAGAAAGATAAGAAGACAGAATACGGATGCAAGGGAATTGGATCTAGGGAGCAGGTGGTGGGGCGAGAGGACTGGAGCAGAGCAGAAACCTCTTCCGCAGTAGCGGGTGCGAATGAACATAGAACAGCAGAGGGAGTGAGGTTAGGGGAAGTATTGTAAGGGGAAGAAGAAAGATGAGAGATCTCTTCCCTGATTGTAGAGATCTTGTCAGTGAAGTGAGTTGCAAAGTCTGAGGCGGTCAAGTTAGTTGGTGGAGGAGGAACAATAGGCTGAAGAAGAGAGTTAAATATGTGAAATTTGTGTTGACTTTCTGAATTGCAGCTTCACTACAAGATTTAGAATGTGTGCAGAATAGTGCACACCTACAAAGGAACCATCTTGAAGAGCTTTGGAAATGTTAGCAGTGCTGTTGGTAACCACAAACCCAAAGTACAAATTGGTACCAGTCTGCTGTCCCAACCAGTTTGACACCACTTGTCAGACTTCCTGCAATATGTTTGCTAAAGTGTGCTTTTTGTCCATGACATCAGCATGTAGCAGAAGAGATCAATAACCCTGCTGCCCTCCTGAATGACTCCCAGCCTGACATGCTGCTAAGCTTGGATCTTCTCCACTGCCACCACCATGTCTAGGCACTGTGGGCTGGAACCAGTGTACTGCCAAGGAAAGGAAGACATGTTGGCCACTAGAAGCACTCAATAAATGTATGCACCTTTAATTGTAGCATTCGGGAATAGTAAATAATATGTAGCAACAGCCCGCATCAGCTGCTTAAAAGTGTCATCCATGGAAAAGAAAGTTCCCCCCACAGTGATCAACTGATCTGTCAGGTAACTGACTTGTTAGCCTCCTGTTTTGATATGCCCCTGGCATGAAAACCAACAAAATGGTGAGTGTACAGTACGTGCACAAAAGATTGCACTGCTGCTTCTCCTCTCCAGACTTTCCTCTTCTAATTCCTCTGTATCATAACTGATTTCCTCCTGACACAAACAATAATAAATGTCTTATGTGGTGAGGAAAGAGCGATATCAACATCACTTGGTTCCTCACCACCACCACCAAGACCAGACATAGTGTGTGTTATTCATTGCAACCCATGTGGCTTCTTCAGATACTGGAAATAAGTGGTATATCATCACTTCCTCCCAGCAATGCCGAATTGGAGGAGAAAGGAGGTACTCAGCACTTCCTCAGCCTACACCAGAGTCCCACTTTGTCTAGTTAGGGGAGATCTTTATACCTTCTCAACTGCATCACACATCTCCTATCTTTAACTAGCTCAAGCTATCTGATAGTAGCCATGGAAATATATATATTCGTAAATACAATAGATAGTCTCGTTGAGGTTGTGTTGTTAGGAAAAAATACAGTTTAATTACGGCAGGTATCCATAATTAAGCTATGCATTTACATTTATTATAACTGCCTGCTCAGAACTTGCGTACTGCTTACTTAGAATTTATAACAAGGTACCTTCAATTTTGCATGCACTGACCTTAGAAAGTATTGCAAATATAGTTGAACTATTCCTAATCCTCCCTCACTGTGTAATATATAAGATTATCCCTTCACAGGATTCTCTTAGTTATGGTCACTCAGTCATGCATGCTGTGGCCTTTAGAGAGATATAACCTTACTCTTTAAATCTTTACTGTTTGATTTTTAATCATCTTATGTTTTATCTAATCTAAAATATACCTTTTGATTGCACATGAAACTTGCATTATATCAAACTCATTTGCAACACTCTAACTGTTCTCTACTGAATAATATCTGATCAAGCTGCAGTTAATGTCATACCAGAACCTGTGTATTTTATTGTTGAGTCAGACTCTATAATAGGCAAAAAATGTTTATAATCGTCAGTGTTATATTGTATGCAGCATGCGTAACACCTTGAAAACAGAGATAGTGCTACTTTTTACGAGACACGAGCAGTTAATCAAATAAGCAGATTACATATTCATAGATTTTAAACTAATTGTAAGTTATGTTTTATTCCATGCAGATGAGCAGGTATTACTTCATTATAAATTCCAGGGGTATGTACTATAATTAAATTAACAGACCAAGTCTGTTTGTGGGTGGTTTTAAACCTATGTTTATCATTGGTGAGATTTAATTAAAAATAAAATTAAATGTTCCATAAATCACATCCTAACTATAGCACAAAACTATACATCAAGCTTACATAAAAATCACAATTTGCCATAATGAATCATTTTCATGCATTAGTGCTATAAAATCAGAAATGGCTTCAAAAGAATGAAAACCTGGTGCTTATGGAAATATCCAATAGTCCATTACACTAACGGAGTAACATTAAAACACAACGTTTAGTGCAAAACCTTACAGAAGCAATTATATAAAATAGGATTGGGACTTTATATTAGGATTTTCATTTAATTGGTTTATGAACATCACACAGAGTTATTAAAAAGTAATAATAGATTTTGTTCTAACTAAACTAAATGCAATAATAATATTTTGAGATTAGTATAACATTAAAGGGACACTGTAGGCACCCAGACCACCTCAACTCATTGAAGTGTCTGGGTACATTGTCCCTATTGGCCTTAGTGCTGCCATGTTAAACATTGCAGTTCCAGAGAAACATCAATGTTTTTATTGCAGCTCTACGTCAGCCTCAAGTGGCTTCCTGGTTTAAAATGGATCCCCGGTATCTGACGCCCCTGGTATCATGCTCTGCATGAGTACCTCCAGCGTTAGATTTCTCCCCATAGGAAAGCATTGATTCAATGCTTTCCTATAGGGAGGTCTAATGTGCAGGGGGTGGAGCCAGGACCTAGGGACAAGGGACATCGGTACTGGGAAAAGGTAAGTAAATAAATGTTTTTTAACCCTTTATTTACCACTGTGGGGGGTGTGAGGGAAGGGGTCTAGAGGGAGCTATGGTGCCAGGAGTAAATCTTTGTATTCCTGGCACTTATAGCATGCCTTTAATTTTTTTCTGATTTTTTTTTTTTCTACGTTTGCAGAAAATCTTGTTCTACTTTGAGCTGAACTTACTAAAATTGAACTTGGAGGTATGGCCTTTTATTGTATTTTGAGTGCAATCTACTGAAATTAAAGGTGAAATGTCACTTACAATAATTTATATAGTGCAGAAAACACTGTTCAGTAGGTAAACAAGACAGAAATTCAATTCTAACAAAACATGCACTTCACTGGAATTTATAGCACTGAAGCATTAAAAATAACCTATAAACTGTGTTACTTTTTTCCATGAGACTCTCTATTTTCTTTTACATTTAAATCACAGATTTAGCAAAAGGTATAGGTTAATAGGTTTTATAGGTTTATGTATCCTCTTGTCTGTATGCTTTCTCTGTGCTGACTGCCAGATGCAAAGAAAGAGTTTGTAACAATGATTGACAAGGAGTTAAGAAAGATGGATGTACCCAGCTTGAGGATAAAGAGCTGTGGATTTCTATATTTTATTTTATTTTACATAATCACATAAGTACACATGTTAAATATAGGAATAAGTAAACATTTACTACCCCCCCCCTTCTTTAAATGCATATATACAGTCCATTAAAGAAACACTATCGAGTCAGGAACACAAACATGTATTCCAGACCCTACACTGTTAAAAACACCATTTAGGTGTCTTGTCCCCCCCCCTTAGAGGGAAAGCACTGGATTGACTGAGATCGCCAAGGAGGCGGGGTGTTGCTGGGACCAAACATGTCCTGGTCAATCTGCATCGTCTCATAGGCATGCATTGAATCAATGAATCCAGTGGCGTACACACAATCCATGGGGCCCCGGTGCGAAACTGATCCCTGCCCCCCCTCCCAATCTATGCCCCCGCCTTGATCTGTGGGCCCCCCCAGACACATACATACAGACATACACATACACACAGACAGAGACACATACAGACAGACACACATGCATACAGACACACACACAGACAGACACACATGCATACAGACACACACACCCCGACAGACATACACACACACACATACAGACACACACACAGTCTGTATTTATGTGTGTATGTGTGCATCTGTGTGTGTGTGTATGTGTACATCTCTGTATGTATGTGTGTGTGTTTGTGTCTCTGTATGTATGTGTCTGTATGTGTGTGTATTTGTGTCTGTATGTATGTGTCTGTATGTGTGTGTGTGTGTGTGTCTCTGTATGTATGTGTCTGTATGTGTCATGATCTTGCGCAGGTCAGATAGGAGACTTATGCCAGGGTTGACTTCATGTACTTTATTAGTGATTTTAGACATTATGAAACTTGAGGTAAACTTTAGGCAATATGCCACAAAACAGTATATTTGCCACAGAACAGGTTACTTGCAAATAATAAAGAATGACTGTAATTTACAGATAGGGTTGTAACAAAGGCAGACTGGTAACAGTGGAAGGCTGGTTACAGAGGCCGGCTGGTTACAGATGCAGGCTGGTTTGTAGTATACGTAAGGGTGGAGCAGGTTATTGTTAGGATCAGGTTTGAACGTAAATCTGGAGCAGGCTGGTATGGAGCAGGTTCACAGAAGCCAGGATATGAAGTGATTCAGGTAAATCACCAACTTGTAAAGTCCATGAGGTTAGTGTGGTGTAGCCTTTTTGTAGCTGAATTAATCAAAGAAAAGCAGGTAGTATTCAGAATTAGAGGCAAGTGAGGCCACTAGTGGTAGAAATTAATCAGAGCAGGAACTTGTCTTAAAGGACCAGAAATAAAAGGAACAAAAGTCTTGTTTGTCAGGATAGGATCCTGACAGTATGATACAAACACATATATACATAGACACAGACACATACATGCAGAGACACACACACATACATGCAGAGACACACACATACACAGACATACAGATACACACACACACACATACAGAGAGACACACAGACAGACACACACACATATACAAAATGTTTAAGTCACCCTCCTGTTTCCTACCTTTTGCAGGAGGGTGACTTTCCCTGGGGCCCAGTGGGGGCTCAGCCTGATGGGAGTCAGAGTTCCCTCCTCCCTCTTCCTTCCTCCCGCATTACTCTCTGATAGCTGGGAGGAGTGACTGGAGTAGTCACTTCCTCCCAGCTCTGTCCCCCAACGCTGAACGGGCCCCCTGAAAATCCATATCCATCGGGTGGCCTTAACAGCATGGGCCACGCGATGGGCCCCTTCATGTGCGGCGGGTACCCGGTTGCAGGAGTCTGCAGGGCGGCCAGGCCCCCTGGAGTGATGGGTCCAGTCGCAGCTGCGACCGCGGTATGTACGCCAGTGAATGAATCTCTATGAGGAAAGTTCAGCGTCTCCATGCAGAGCATAGAGAAACTGAATGTCAGTGCTGCATATTGTGCAGAGATGAATGGCAGAAACAACCCAGATTCAGGTGTGCAAGCCTTGTTGCATCAGACCCAATAAGACTTGAGATTGTAACTGCTGCTGAAGAGTTTACCTCTTCACTATTGAGCACTTTTTGATAGAATTTTTTTTTAGCATAGCATTTATTTGAAGCAAATAATGCAGAGCTAGCATATAAACATATCAGAACACTTTTTTTTGTATTGATTGCTTTGCAGACAAACAAAACAAAAAGTAAATGTACTAAATTTTAATTTTTCACTTATTTGTTCATCCTTTATAAAAACATTTGTTAGGGGTTGTGGCCTGGCCTTCAGGGTGATCAGACATGTGTGAGCAGTTCTCCACATTCTAGACGCCGGCTGCTAAACCCAGCGACATTGAAACCTCTGCATTTCACATTACAGCTACATTCTACTGGTGACCCATATGCCCATGTCACCTCAAAAACCACCTAGACATTATGGGGATCGAAAAATCGTGGTCACCACAGGGAGAAGCATGGCGCGTAAGAGACAGGAGGAAGACATATTGGTGGCCTCTATCAGATATTACCTCAGACTCAGAATCTCATACTCACCTCTTTGATGACCTGTGTGTAACAGAGCAAAAGTTACACACAATGCTCCAATTGATTCAATCCATCTTGCAGGCTGTCTTTCGATCAATCACTGCAAAAAGACATAAAAGATCTGTGCGACTGGACGGCGCATGTAAAGGGGCCAAATGGATGAACTATGCATTGCTCAAAACAAGCTAATAGATTGTTTCACTGCAATTGAGGTGGAACGGGGCAGATCCTGCTCAAACTATGGAACTCAAACAAGATAGGGCTCGCTGCAACAATGTACAGATCCAGGGCATACTCAACACAGTCATTAATGAAGACTTTGCATCTTACCTCATAGCACACCTCACGACCATATTGTCTACCATGCCAGAACATAAGTGGTGCAAGGACAGAGTATACAAGCTGCCAAAGCCTAAGGGCTTACCAGACAGTTTTTAGAAGGACACAATTGTCTGGCTACACTTCTATCAAGTGTAAGAAGCCTTGATGAACATTACAAGAAAGCTAAAAGTATTTCTGGAACCTTTTCAAGCACTCTCCCTATTTGCTGATATGAAGTGAAAAGGTGTCTCTGAGTGCCCACAATATCCTACCTCTGGGACTACTTAACAAAGTTGCTAGTTTTTAGGAATGGCTCACTACACATGATAGCCACTCAGCAGAGGGAAGAAAGGCCTTACAAAGATGGATGCTCCAAGCTGAGCAAGTGGTGACATCTACACCCCCATCTGAATCCCCACAAAAAAAGGATGGCAGCTGAGTGGTCTTCTGCACGGGCTGGTGGGGTGATCAAAGACCTCCGTCACCAGTCTCTGGGCAGTTTGTAAAAAAAGGAGAGGGAGGGAGCTAGGACCCGGGAGCCTGCTGGATAGGAGGACCCGGGAGGCTGTGATCCTCCAACGAGCAGGCAGGTCGGACCGTTGCCTGCACGCTTCCATGGCAATGCTCCGACACCGCTGTGCTCGCGGGAAGAGAATAGTGACCTCAGCCTGCAGACTATAGTGCACGCGAAACCACAAGAGCACCAGGGCTTGAAGTGATATGTCCTCTTCTTCCAGGCCAGAGGTAAGAAGAAGTAAAGAATATATATAGAGTTTCTCCCTGATCCCCCACCCAACCACACTATAGACCCCTGACACACACTACACCACCTCTCACACACACAGAACCCCTCACAGAAACACAATGCACCCTCTCACACCCACACACAGCACCCCTCACACAAACACACAGAACCCTCAAAACACACTGCACCCCCAAAACACACTGCAACCCCAAAACACACTGCACCCCCAAAACACACACACACTGCACCCCCCCACCTCACATTACCTGGACCGGCGATCCGTGGTAGCAGCTCCGGTCACCCTGGCACTCCAGTGCCATGTGATCACCACGATCACATCACCGCAATAGGGGTCTATGGAGCTGCAAGCGGGGGGACTGTCTGAGCTGTCAGGCAGTCCCCCAGGCTGCTAAAAAGTTTTAAAAATATATATATATATTATACATATATCATATATTATAAAATAATGAAAGCATTTTATAATATATTATACATGTATAATGCATATATATGATTTCATTAGAAGTGTACTTTGAGATATATACACATATATCTCCAAATACACTTATAATGAAATCATATATATGCATTATACATGTTATATTATAAAATGCTTTAATTAGAATATATTATACATATATAGGAAATAAAAGAAAAGTGTGTGAGTGTCTATATATATATACATACACACGTATTATATGTGTGTGTGTGTATATATATATATATATATATATATAGTTGGGGCAATATTGCCGTGATGGTAAGGTAACATATAATTCGTAACCAACAAACATAGTTAAATAACCATAGGCGTGCGCAGCCTATTGCATTAGGGTGTGCACCCTAAAGCACAAGCACACGCCGCATATATATATGTATGTATGTATATATATATATATATATATATATATATATATATATACACACACATACACTGCTGTGTGTGTGTGTGCTGTGTGAGGGTGCTGTTAGTGTGATGTGTGTGTGAGGGTGCTGGTATTGTGCTATGTGGGTAAGGGTGTTTGTGTGTGTGTGTGCGCGCTTGTGAGGGTGCTATTAATGTACTGTGTGTGAGGGTGCTGTTTGTGTGTGTGTGTGTGTGTGTGTGTGTGCGCGCTTGTGAGGGTGCTGTTAATTAACTGTGTGTGAGGGTACTGGTAGTGTGCTGTGTGTGTGTTTGCTAGGGCCCTGTTAGTGTGCTGTGTGAGGGTGCTGTTTGTGTTTGTGAGGGTACTGTTAGTGTGCTGTGTGTGTGTGCTGTGTGTGAGGGTGCTGTGTGTGTTTGTGGGGTTGCTGTGTGTGTGCTGTATGTGTGGTTGCTGTGTGTGTGCTGTATGTGTGCTGTATGTGTGCTGTGTGTGTGTGCTGTATGTGTTGTGACAGAGTGTTGGGGATGGTGGTCAGGGGTGTATATCTGGCACCCAGACTTTTGCACAGCCACTATCATAACATGTGGGTAAGCACATGCAGCCCCAGGGAAAGTTAAGTTTAAATGTAGGTTTTTTTTCCTCTGTTGTTATTTGGGTCCCTGGGGTGGAGTATTCGGAAGAGCAGGGTGGGCCGATTCTCCACCCACTGTCAGAGTGGCTGTGCATGAGTTCTAAGGAATTCTGGCTCACTGCCTAATGAGGTCATTAGCCTCACCTGTAGGGGCTGTGAGCAGCTATATAACTGCAGTAAAAGCAGGGTGGAGTGAGGGAAGTGTTTGGTGGAGAAAGAAGGTTTGATGTATGTTGTATCCTGTTATGGCTTAACAACAGAAAATAAACAGGCCTTACGGTTGACAACGAGCAGCACCGAGATCAGTTTCCAAGCAAGCCGGAGAGAAGCAGGCTTCTAGCGTTTGGTGAGTGGTCAGGTAAGTAGAACAGAGACAAGAGCCAGAAACCAAGACCACAAGTGAAAACAGGTAAGAGACAGCAAGATGGCGACTTGACCGGAAGTAACCCCTTCAACACGCCAGACCAACAAAAAGGTAAAGTAGGAGAGGATTGGCAGCCATTTTAAAGGGGATCCAAGCCCCTCCCACAACTACAGGCCCAGCCTTAAATATATATATAATATAAATTGAAAAAAAAAATTTGAAAAAAAAAACTAATAAAAATGCTAACTTTGGCCAGTGTTTGTGACTAAGTGGCTACTACGAAAGACTGGAAATACCCCATTTTAAATACCATGGGTTGTCTACATATGACAATGGTATGCCATGATGGGGTTATTTCACATTCCTGGGCTACCATATGGTCTCAAAAGGCAACACAGACCCAGCAAACCAATCTGGCAAACTAATTTGGGCAAGCCCTATATTTACCCTGTAACTTTCCAAAACACCATAAAACCTGTACATGGGGGTTATTGTTATACTCAGGGGACTTCGCTGAACACAAATGTGAGTGTTTAAAACAGTAAACCTTATCATGACGATGAAATAACCAGTAAAAGTGCAGTTTTTGTGTAAAAAAAATGCAAAAAACAAATATGAATGCTAACTTTATCAAGCGTTTATGGCTAACTGGCTACTACAAAGACTAGACATACCCCATTTTGAATACCCTTGGTTATCTAAGTTTTCAAATGGTACGCCATGGTGGAGTTAATTTTCATTCCTGGGCTGCTATACGGTCTGAAAGGCAACATAGGCCCAGCAAACAAATCTGGCAAATTCTATGGCCTTAAAGTTCTCAGTACATGTATTCTTAAATTGTGTGTCAAAAAAATCACCAATTATTTTTTAATTTGGCATAAATTGATAGTAAAATGGTTGCATGAAAAGAGTCAACATACCCCAAGTTTAATAGCTTAGGTTGTCTTCTTTTACAGATACCAGTGTTACAATGTAACTTGAGTTAATTGTTTTTTAAAAATGGTTTGAAAAAATGGTACTTGTTCTTATTGCCCTATAACTTGCAAAAAAAGCTAAGAACATGTTAACATTAGGTATTTCTAAACTCAGGACAATATTTAGAAACTATTTAGCATGGGTGTTTTTTTGGTGGTTGTAGATGCGTAACAGATTTTGGGGGTCAAAGTTAGAAAAAGTGTGTTTTGTTAAATTTTTTTCATCATGTTTTATATTTTTTTATAGTAAATTATATGATATGATGGAAATAATGGTAGCTTTAGAAAGACCATTTAATGGCGAGAAAAACGGTATATAATATGTGTGGGTACAGTAAATGACTAAGAGGAAAATTACAGCTAAACACAAACACCGCAGAAATGTAAATACAGCCCTGGTCCTTAACAGTAAGAAAACTGAAAAACAGTCTGGTCACTTCTATGTTTCTATGTTTAACTTTTGGGTACCCCTGTGCTAGCTATTCATGGTGATTTTAAATACATTTATACATATTTGTTTTTAAAAGAAAATAACTCAGCAGTGTATTAATATATCAACGCTCAGTACTTTATTCAAATGGTAATTAATTAAAATACTCAAGCACCATGTCCACTTCAGTGATTTGAAGTGGTCACAGTGTTTGGAGTGTGTTTGTGCAGTGCTTCAGTAAGACTCTGTATATACAACGTTATTTGGTGCTGAAGGTGTATCCCTATGTCTGGCAGAATCCTTAGCCAGCACGGAACAAGAGTTCCAGGATGCTAATGTTTATTTTGGACATAAAAGGCATCCGTCTGCACATACCACATACTGGCAATGTACAACCAAGGGCAGCATAACCCCATTCATGCCAGCCTAAGTCCTCCTCAGCCCGTCCATGCTAATATCCCTATTTAGGTTCATTATATATATATATATATATATATATATATATATATATATAATTTTTTTTTTTTCTATTGTTTAAAGGAAGAAGGTAACGCTTGCCAGCAAGGGCTACTCCATCCTATACTGTTTTTATGAGTAACCCTTTAAGTCCTATGAATGTTCATACGGTTAATTCCATTGTAGAAAAACTTATCAATCGTTAGAATAGACTCAACAAATGTAATCGTCTTAGAATACACACTAAACATAGTGTATTTTAAATCGAAAATAATTAAAACTGCCCAGTGTGATTTATTGTTTAATATGTGGAAGTGCTATATCAGATTCTAAAGCTAATATATAATGCTG
>OW240915.1:78121275-78135101 GCA_933207985.1 Pelobates cultripes
ACTGTTTCAGACTTTTTAGGCATCATCAGTGAGGCATAGCTCTCCTGGAGTAAAATCTATTTTTTTTTTTAAATTATTAGTAATTTTTCAATGTGGACTTACATTTTCTGATAATCCACACTGCTAACAGCTACATCTCCTGTTTCAGATACCCCTGCAACCACAGAGAATGGTCATTAACTTGCAAAATACCTTATTATATGTGACAAAATGTTATATGGCTACAATATTTTCTGACAAAGAAAGAAGTGATATTAAGAGTCCCAGTAAGAACGCAAGCTGTATATACAAAATGCAGAAGCTCTGAAAACGGAACGCTATTGTAGCGGAGCTGCAATATTAAATTCCACGATCTCCGTTGGTACAGAAGGTAATCCAAAGTAAAGCACTGAAAAGTAAGGCAATATCCCAAATCCCCCCAGTAACCGGACGAAACACAGTTCTGGGAGTCAACTGAGCTTTTATTCACAAGTCACAGTATTTATGCAAGTCCCCATGCAAGGGGTTTCCCTACTGACATTGCAGGGGTTATACAGTAGGGGACTACATGGGGGATTTAACAATCTGGACATTTCTCCCATCAGGCACTGCTGAACGAGAGGGATACTCCCACTGGAATTAAGTGGATTATCCCTCCGTGCAGCAGAACCAACATTTCACATAAGATCGGAGCTCCCGAATGGCCTGGAAGCCCAGCGGTGTTCGCGCCGCCGAGTAGCCAATTTCAGTTCCGCGCGCTCGACGACCAAACACCGCTGGGGAAACAAAGGATGCCAAGATGGCCGCCCGCCGCTTGGTCGGCCACCTAGGAACGCAATGTTGCAATCGGTTAATGGGTGGCACACGACCCTCTGTGTGTGGGCTCCCAGGGGTATCTCATTCGTTTCACGAACAGCCGGTAAAGTCCCTGCTAGCATACGAATGCTCCAGGACATAGCAGTACATACATATATTAAAATATAACCGTCCAGCGGCTTATACAGACAACCTTTGCAGATACAGTCATGTAACCTAAAAGTGGCTAAGTTTGCCACAGCTATAGGCAATCACTTCATGCTACAATGCGGTTAGAGCAGTTTTTAAACCTGTAGCATGTGCAGGTAGTGCATGTGAGATTATTGGAATATAGATTGGCTGAGTGTCCACACAGGACACCACAAATTGGAAAATAGAGTACATGGTGCACACAGGACTAACCAAAAAAAAGCCACAAATATCAGTGCTCCAACCAAGGGTTTCACAATAAACCCATACATGTAAAGTAAAAAGAGTGGTGAGTCGCACAAAATGCTATTACAGGTTACGTTAATTGTGGAAAACCACCACATGCATGAATAACGCTGATAGAGATAAAACATCACATAAGTGTTGGTTTTCCATAATTAACCTATCCTGCAAATCGCGTCACCTGCCATTATTTTTACTTCACACAGGCAGGGCCGGATTAACATAGCAGCTCCAGGCACAGGCCCATGGAATAGGCCCATTGATTTAAAAAAAAAAAAAATATATATATATATATATATATATATATTTTTTTTTTTTTTTTTTTACACACTACTCTTAGGGTTGTTCACCTGGCCGGTATTTATTTGAGGCTGCCTGGCCGGTGCCGATATTGCAGTAATACCGGAAATAATAATACAAATGCCAGTATTTTTCTCAGTATGAACAGAGATTACTCTACAATACCATTACCGGCCAGTAGGGGTCGCTGTGTGTGTGGAGAATGGCAGGGATAGGAAGTTACAGCATATACCTGCATTGCATTACTCACTGATCCGCGGGGGAGCAGCAACACAGCACAAAAAGTCCAGACAGCAGCTCCCATCTTGCAGAGACAGCCTACAGCTCATAGAAGTGAGGGATGGGGTAAAGGCTGCAGGGAGACATGGGGACACGTAGACACTAGGGGACACAGACACACATGGGGACACTGAAACACTAGGAACACAATGTCCCAAAGTGTCTCAGTGTCCCCATGTCTCCCAGCCAGTGTCCCTGGTTTCTCAGTATCCCCATGTCTCCCATTGTCCCTAATTTCTCAGTGTTCCAATGTCTCCCTAGTGTCTGTATGTCCATGTCTCCCAGTGCCCCTAGTGTCTCAGTGTCCCTAGTCTCCCAGTATCCCTAGTGTCTCAGTGTCCGATGTCTCTGTGTCCCCCGGAGACATGGGGACACTGGGAGACATGGGGACACATACACTAGGGACACTGGGCAACATGGGGACTCTGGGAGCAATCATCTATACAGCAGAATCAAACTAAGTAGTTTTTTGGTGATTTCACATAATTTTCTCTGTCACTCCATGTGAGTTACATCATGTGATGTCACGCATACATAATTAGTTATGCAAATCAGTAAGGCCTGTAATTTTTTTCAAGAAAAGTGGCAACCCTAACTACTCTTCACATACTCTTGCTTAAGTATGGAAACTTAAGAGGGATGTAGAGGAACAAAACTTGTCTGGACTAGCTGAAATTAAATTAGTTAAGGTAATGCCGACTTTGGTCGGGGGGACAAAACATTTTTAGATACATAAATGAGAAAAGAAAAGTAAAACAAGGATTAGTTAGATTAAAAACATAAGAAGGAAGGTATGTAGAAGAGGATAAAGGTCTAGCTGACTGCCTCAATGAATATTTTTGTTCTGTATTTACAGATGAAAATGAAGGAAAGGGACCTCAGTTAAGAAAAAGGATAAATGAGTAATTTATTACACGTGAGTTTACAGCGGAAGAGGTTCTATTTCAACTGTCAAAAGTAAAGACAAATAAGTCAATGGAACCTGATGGAATACACCCAAAGCTATTAAAAGAGCTTAGTGGCGTACTAGCAAAACCATTAACAGATTTATTTAACCAATCATTGTTAACAGGAGTAGTCCCAGAAGATTGGAAGTTACCGAATGTTTACAAGAAAGAAAATAGGGAGGAGTCGGGCAACTATAGGCCAGTAAGCCTTACTTCAGTAGTGGGGAAAGTGATGGAAACCATGTTAAAAGATAGGATTGTTGAACATCTAAAAACACATGGATTTCAAGATCAGAGACAAGATCATGCCAAACTAATCTTATTGATTTTTTTGATTGGGTAACTAAAATTATAGATCAGGGTGGTGCAGTAGACATTGCTTGACACTGTTGCACATAGAAGGCTTATCAATAAACTGCAATCTTTAAGTTTGGATTCCAATATTGTTGAATGGGTAAGTGGCTGAGTGACAGGCAACAGAGGGTTGTAGTTAATGGAATATATTCGAAGCTTGGACTTGTCACCAGTGGGGTACCTTTAGGGATCTGTACTTGGACCCATTCTCTTTAATATTTTTATTAGTGATATTGCAGAAGGTCTTGATGGTAATGTATGTCTTTTTGCTGATTATACTAAGATATGTAACAGGGTTGATGTTCTAGGAGGGATAAGCCAAATGGCAAATGATTTAGGTAAACTAGAAAAATGGTCAGAATTGTGGCAACTGACATTTAATGTGGATAAGTGCAAGATAATGCATCTTGGACGTAAAAACCCAAGGGCAGAGTACAGAATATTTGATAGAGTCCTAACCTCAACATATGAGGAAACGGATTTAGGGGTGATTATTTCTGATGACTTAAAGGTAGGCAGACAATGTAACAGAGCAGCAGGAAATGCTAGCAGAATGCTTGGTTGTATAGGGAGAGGTATTAGCAGTAGAAAGAGGGAAGTGCTCATGCCATTGTACAGAACACTAGTGAGACCTCACTTGGAGTATTGTACACAGTACTGGAGACCGTATCTTCAGAAGGATATTGATACCTTAGAGAGGGTTCAGAGAAGGGCTACTAAACTGGTTCATGGATTGCGGGATAAAATTTACCAGGAAAGGTTAAAGGATCTTAACATGTATAGCTTGGAGGAAAGACGAGACAGGGGGGATATGATAGAACCATTTAAATATATAAAGGGAATCAACGCAGTAAAGGAGGACACTATATTTAAAAGAAGAAAAACTACCACAACACGTGGACATTGTCTTAAATTAGAGGGGCAAAGGTTTAAAAATAATATCAGAAAGTATTAGTTTACTGAGAGGGTAGTGGATGCATGGAATAGCCTTCCAGCTGAAGTGGTAGAGGTTAACACAGTAAAGGAGTTTAAGCATGCGTGGGATAGGCATAAGGCTGTCCTAACTATAAGATAAGGCTAGGGACTAATGAAAGTATTTAGAAAATTGGGCAGACTAGATGGGCCGAATGGTTCTTATCTGCCATCACATTCTATGTTTCTATGTTTCTATGGTCTCTCTAACACTGTGCCATGTTCCCTTTCTTCTACACTCACTACATCCACATTTTCTCTGTCTCAGACTGTATACCAGAAGCTTCTTCCTTCTAGTAAGAAGGTAAGGAGACAAGTGGACATGTGAGTGTTAGGGGACAATCCTTAGCCTGGAGCGAGTACATCATTAGATGCATTTATGCCAAGCTCAGGATGCTGTTGGCCAGCATGCATGATTGGCAGGCAGCTTGACATGCATTCATGCTAAACTAGCCTTCCAATTCTTTGGGAAGACACGCCTCCTTTTGGGCATGTTCGGCCCTTTCAGAAGTTCTGGTTACATGATCCATGTCACTGGCCCACCCTTTTACATCGCCCATTGACTTACTGCTTCACTGGACACTGCTGTTAGGGGGTATGGATTTACATGAAAGATGAAAGCATAATTTAGAGAGAGATAAGCATATTTTAAGAGAATCTGAGTTTTTATTACAGCTGCATCCTATGAGTTTCTCTCCGGAAACATCTCCACCAGATACATAATGCTTGAGAGATATGTCTGTTTTAGTGTTTTTGGTCAATAAGATTCTGTACTTGGGCCCCTCATAATTGTCAGCACCAGGCCCACTGGGTTCTTAATCTGGCTCTGTACACAGGGATTCGCGTCTACAGGAATTTGAATATTTATAGGAGAGTGTGTATTGATTTCCTTGAAAATGCTGAAATTAATAGAAAAATATTCTAAATTTTTTTTCTAAAATAAGCAGAAAAAAACACAACCCACACCCTCCATCCAAAAACATTGTACATAAGTATATAAGAAAAAAATAAAGGTTTTAAGTCTGAAAATTGCAAATGTTTTTCTAGCGGGGAAAAAAAAAGACTTATAGGGTTATAGGTTACAAAACAAGTTAAAAACTTAACTGAAATCCAACACTGGATGAGAGTCTTTCACACCCCATCTGACAAAGGGCCATGTCACTCCATTCCTCTCCATGGTCCTATCAAATTCTTCAATCATTGTACTGTCTCAGAGTTCATGAGGAGGGAGTAGATTTCTTTAAAAAAAAAAAAAAACAACTCAATAATTGGAATGAAGGGAGGCAGGAGGGAGCACACAGGGGGAGGGGAGTAGTAAGGCAGCTAGTAAGATCAATAAGACTATTTACATCAAAGCTTTTTTAAATAAGGAAGAATATCAATTGAAACCCTTTATCACCTGCAATTGCAAATATGTTGTATATATGTTAATGTGTCCCTGTGGTTAACAATACATAAGGAAAACATTGAAATGTATATAACATAAAGAGGAAATATAAAAATCACATTGTATCTAAACATTTTGCAGAATCACCTAATGGTGACCCCAGTGCCCTTGATTTTGCAGGTATAGATAAAGTCGAGGTTCATTTAAGGGATGGAGATAATAAATGTATTTATTAGAGTAACTGTGTCCATATATACACTTTTGAATTTATGAACTCTCATCTTTTATTGAGTGGTGACAATTTATAATTATTTAAAATCAGATTTAATCGTGTTTTATATTTTACATGTGAATATTTGTTCTGTTAATAGACGAGTATATTTGTAGTATGCATCTTTTAGTTTAATTTATATTACATTATTATGTATTCCATTAAGATGGTGGATTTGGTGTCAACTCCCTAGAAAAGAGTTAATGCTCTAGAGTATAAGTTAAAAGGGGAGTTGAATATCCATATCCAGCCACTAAGAGGCGCAGAGATGTAATGAAGAAGGTAATGCGTCCAGACATTAAGTGACTGTGCACGGAGAGCGTGCATGTTGAGATTCAGTCACTCATGTCCGGATGCAGGACGAGAGGAAAAGATCGGGAACGCCTTCACGCCACGAACATTCCAACATCATCGGCGTGGAACCCGGAAGAGGAAACATCTGAATGAGATAGAGGGCAGAGAAATTCAATTGGAAAAGGTGCCAAATGTACATTAAAAAGTTGGAAGAAAGGGGGGGAGTGGCCTGACTGCAATGGCCACTGGATGTGTTTACTGAATGCTCCTCTTGAATCTAATGATTTTGTCCAGTTGCTGGTGTCCTAGGCTATCTACCTTGAGCAGACAGGGACACCTCGGCATTCTGCATTGATTGACTGGCCTGGGGTCGCTACCAGCGAGTGTCTGCGGTGGTCCAGATGGAGATTTCCACTGATTATGTGTGGAAACCAGCAGTCGATGTGGAAGGGAGAAGCGGCCGATCTCCCAGCCCGACGTGATGGCTCGCAGCATCTTGGAGCTGATGCCCCGCGACCCCCCCTATCGACTGGGGGCGTTATCCCGGTCCCCACTCTGGGGGCTCCTTACCGCCTCAGGAGACAGGCAACACCGCTGTACTTCATGAAAGCACTAAGCACAGCATGCTAAAAATAACGGAGGCGTCATGTCCCCAGGTACATCTGGATGAGAGGTCCAGAGTTCTTCATACTCTGGAAAGAATCTTTGAAATATTCTAGATGAAGCATCAACACAGGTATCCCAGGGCTTCTCAACAAGCTCCACCATCCTACTCACCAGCAGGTTCAACATGGCTCTGGCGGTGAAGAATACACAGGCAACACACGGGGCATACCCTTGGTGGACATAGGCTGAAAGACAACCGGGAGGTCTGTTGTGAGCCCTGACATGACAAGACTGGCTAACCCAAGGAGGAGTTCTGATTAGAAAGCCCCTTCACTAATTTCTTCTGTAATTGCATGTTTCTCCCACCATATAGTATAGAATATTTTAGCTATGCTTCATTGTGGTCTGGACTCCCAAATCTCTCTCACAGAGCCCAATAGGATGAAAATGTTACTTTATTGGTTATAGCATAGTTGACATATATTATTTGTTACTTTCATGTCTAGATATTTACTTCCCCTGCAAGCATGTACTGTGAGCTAGGTCTAGATATGTTTACTTCGCATGTTCAATAGCCTGTCACCATACCATTTAAAAATTGTGCATGTCTTTACTAAAAGTCCTATCACATGTTAGAGATGTATCATGACTCCTTTGTCAACTGCTGTTGGGGCATGACAAGCCGTTATGTTTTTTTCTGCACAGCAAAAAAAAACAAGTCGGAAGAAATACGAAATAGAAGGACACGGACACTTTTGAGAAAGGCTTGTTTTCGCCGAAACATGTCAAGTGAGGTGGACTTTAATATCCTATATTTATGAGATTTTATGTTTTTATAGTGTTTTAATAAACTGGAGTTTATATGTTGGAAATTCACTCCAAGAAAAGCTGGGAACTGCACTTCAACTATCTCTAAGGAACATCCACCCCATCCTTCTATATTTTCAAGGCTTCAAAAGTCTGAGCCAGCTATCTAAGTTCCTAGCACCATGTGAGTGGCATCATATAGTGGTTATTATATTAAATTGTGCTGTTCTGTATTACCCTATGGTCTTTTTTTCTTTATGTTTTTTATTACAGGTGTTTATATATTGTGTGCTCTAACTGTTTTTTATTATACATTTTACATGGTTTTGTGTGTTTTTGGAGTGAACACATAGGTGATAGCAGCACCAATTCTTAGGATCCTTCACTAAACCCTATATTTACTATATACCTATTGATATTTGAAATATAGCTTAGTAAAGAAACACTATGGCCTTCTGCCAAGAATATAGGAATGGATTTCGTATAGAGAGAGAGAGAGATTGGACATTTTGGTAGTAGCTTACTAACAATACAAGTATTTTTCCTGGTTTTAAATGCGATTTAGAAATGTATGTTATTTATTTAAAATATTTTATTTAGAAAGCTATTTATTTGAATTATCCTTTAGTAAATAAATACCATGGCCTTCTTCCAAGAATATTCAAATGGATTTGTGTGTTTGCATCTTTATTTATGTTGGTTTACTTATGAAGGCTATGTGCAGTTTACACTGCACTTACATTATCTGCCAAACGAATGTCTCTGAACTGTGACAACCACAATACGTAATTTTGGAATGTGGCAATGAGAATTCTATATGCACATTTGTGACAATCAAAAAAGAAAAATAGAATAGACATGGTTTAAAAAAAAAAAAAATATATAAAAAAAATAATAATATAAGTATATATTGCTTTTGTAAAGCATTGAAATATGATGATCAAAATTAACCTGGAATATACCCTTACAATTTAAAGTATACAATATTTTTCCTTTTTGAAGGAAACCTATAGACCCATAAAAACCAATCATTTTTTGGCTGTGTATCTTCCCTTATAATCGCTGTCAACACTATTCAGCCCCTTTGCTGTGTAAAATTCAAGTAAAGCAAAGTTTACTCACCTTTTTTTCCAGCACCGGAACTCCTCCGCTGCAACCGCCCGTTCTGCCTCCAGTGATGGCAACAAGCATACTGACATCACCTGTGATCTCGTCCAATCAAGAGAGACGCACTGGACTGGAGAGCTCTTGCATGGCCAAATGCCGCACTCCTCCATACTGCTATAACTTACTTGGTTGAGTTTTACTTGGTTATAAAGACAGAAGAGCCTCAAGTGGATATCAGGAATACAGCCACATGAGGCTTGCTGAACCCTTTAATGTAGGGTTTAAACAGCAATGTTTTACATTAAAGGGTTAGAAATACAAGACCACTGTACACAGACAACTTTATTGAGATTAAGTGGTCTTGGTGACCTTAGTGGTCCTTTAAGCTAATTCCAGTTAGGAAAAAAAAAACAAGAAAAACATTTTTGATTTTCAGAGTCACCACATTATTTCGATGCAGAATTGTTAAGTAGTCTCATATTAGCACCCATGCCAGGATAAACATTTTCTTAAACTGGGGTCAGATTTAAACCACTCCCTGTATACACACACACACACAGTCCGCTAAATACACACACAGTCCGCTAAATACACATACAGACAGATTGCTGAATACACATACACACAGACTGCTGAATACACACAGACTGCTAAATACATACACTGCTGAATACACACACAGTCTGCTGAATACATACACTGCTGAGTACACACACACACACACACGGCTGAGTACACACACTCACAGACTGCTGAGTACATACACACACAGACACAGACTGCTGAATACACACACACTGATGAGTACACAGAGACTGCGTAATACATACACACACACAGGCTGCTGAGTACACACACACACATACTGCTGAATACATACACTGCTGAATACACACACACAGTCTGCTGAATACAAACACTGCTGAGTACACACACACACACACAGCTGAAAACATACACACACACACTGCTGAGTACACACAGACTGCTGAATACATGCACACACACACAGACTGCTTAATACATACATACACACAGACTGCTGAATACATACACAAACACATACTGCTGAATAGATACACTGCTGAATACACACACACACACAGTCTGCTGAATACATACACTGCTGAGTACACACACACAGACTGCTGAATACATACCCCCACACTGCTGAGTACACACAGACTGCTGAATGCACACACACACAGACTGCTGAATACATACACACACACAGACTGCTGAACACACCCACACACAGACTGCTGAATACACCCACACTGCTGAATACACACACACACACACACAGATTGCTGAATACACACAGACTGCTGAATACACCCACAAAGACTGCTGAGTACACACAGACTGCTGAATACACACACTGCTGAGTACACAGTCAGACAGACTGCTGAATACACACACAGACAGACTGCTGAATACACACACACAGACAGCTGAATACACATACAGACAGACTGCTGAATACACACACAGACTGCTGAATACACACACAGACTGCTGAATACACACACACAGACTGCTGAATATATACACTGCTGAATACACACACACAGTCTGCTGAATACATACACTGCTTAGTACACACACTCACAGACTGCTGAGTACATACACACGCACACACAGACTGCTGAATACACACACACACACACACAGACTGCTGAATACACCCACAAAGACTGCTGAATACACACAGACTGCTGAATACACACACTGCTGAGTACACACAGTCTGCTGAATACACACACACACACAGACTGCTGAATACTGAATATTTCGTCAAAGTGTTCACGCAGATCCCAACTATTCAGTGGTTTGTGGGGTTTTGAAATATTAAAATGTATTTTTGGGGTGTTTAAAAATTATTGTAGATTTTTCTGTACCTGAGAGATAATTGAATTATAGATTTTTCTCAAGCAATTATCTCTCAGGCACAGAGAATCTTGGAAGGAAAAGCCCTGTCATTTTGTGTGAGAAACCCCATGTAGGGGTCAGTGCATAAAAGCCATGTGTGGCCAAAATAAACTCAGTTGACTCCTGGAATTGTGTGTAGTCCAGTTATTGGGGGAGAGTGTCTTGGGATATTTTACTGTTTATTTCAGCTACGAGGACTACCAAGCGGATATACCTATGCTAGGTATTGGAGCTCTGCTACAGGGGGAGACACACTATGGGGAAAATAGAGGATAAGATACCCAAAATTCCTTGCACCAGCCATGCACACAGCAGTGTGTGTATTCAGCAGTGTGTGTATTCAGCAATTTGTGTGTATCTGTTCAACAGTGTATTTATATGTGTTTATGTATGCAGCAGTCTGCGTGTGTATGTGTTCAGCAGTCTGTGTGTGTCCTAGCATTAGCTGGCTGTGCTGGCGGAGGTAGCAGGCATCACCACACTGCTGTCAGATACAGCCAGAGGAGAGAAACCAGTACCACTTTTAGGGAGATTTTGGGGCATTAGGGGAGAAAGATGTTTTGCCACCACCCAGGACTGCCATCAGAAATGTTGGGGCCCCTGACACAGCTCAAGGTCTGGGCCCCCGGTGCCTGCACCCGAGTCCGCCCAAAGTGCTGCCCCCCCCCTCCGAATCCGCCCACAGGGATGCAGTGTCTGCAGGACCGGTGCAAGGATTTTTGCCGCCCTAGGCAAAAGTAAAGTTTGCCGCACCCCCATGTGACATCACAATGCCCCACCCATATGATCTGCCATGTTAACAAACACCAGTGCTGCCGTGTTTGCATTAAAAGGCCTGCAGGGACAGGCTAGACACCAGAACCACTACATTAAGCTGCAGTGGTTCTGGGGACTATAGTGTCCCTTTAATGTGAGGTAAATTAGAGATTAGTGCCACGAATAATATACTAGATTGCCTACTTACAACCAGATGAGGATGATGATGGGCTCTAGCTGCCGTCTGGCTCCACTGGTCTGGTGTACAACAGGCTCTCTGGAGGCGGTTTGTAACTGTGGTCACAAAAATCACTGTTCTGGGAGAACGGGAAGCAGCTCCATTTTTTTGAGGGCCCTTTACACAGCTCAAGGTCTGGGTCCCAGGGTCCACCTTCATGTTCCACCAATGAGTTTGTTCACAGGGAGTGGAGTGTGTGTGTGGGGGATGTCCTGATGTGTGTAAGGAATGCATTGTGTGAATCTGTGTTTGTAGGTGTAAGGGCTGCAAGATGAGTTTGTGTATGTATGGGATGCAGTGTGTGCGTCTGTAAGGGATGAATTAAGTGTGTGTAAGGGGTGCATTGTGTGTTGCTGTGTGCAGGGCCGCCATCAGAAATTTTGGGGCCCCTGACAAAGCACAAGGTCTGGGCCCCCCCTCACTCCCGGGCCCGCCCACGCCCTACCTGGTCCGCTGACAATGATGCAGGACTGAATGTGGTGTGTATAGTGGAAGTGAATTAGAATATGTGTAATGGATGTAGTGTTTGTGTGTATTAGATACTGTTTGTACAGTGAATGCAGAGTGTGTGTTTGTGTAGCGGATGCAGTGTGTATAGTGAACGCAGAGTGTGTTTGAGTAGTGGATATACTGTGTGTACAGTGATGTAGTGTGTGTTTGTGTAGTGGATGTAGTGTTTGTATGTACTAGATGAAATGTGTTTAGTGGGTGCAGTGTCTGTAGTGGATGTAGTGCATGTATTAGACGCAGTGTCTGTGTATAGTGAATGCAGAGTGTTTCAATGTGTGGTGGATGTAGTGTGTGTACTGTGAATACAGGATGTTTGTGTAGTGGATGCTGTGTGTACAGTTAATGCAGAGTGTATGTTAGTGTAGTGAATGCAGAGTGTGTGTCAGTATAGTGAATCCAGAGTGTGTGCATAGTTTAGTGAATGCAGAGTGTGTGTTAGTGTGTAGTGAATGCAGAGTGTGTCAGTGTAATGAATGTAGTGTGTGTGTTAGTGCAGTGAATGCAGAGTGAATGCAGAGTGTGTGTAAATTTGTAGTGAATGCAATTTGTAGTGAATGCAGAGTGTGTGTTAGTGTAGTGAATGCAGAATGTGTTAATGTGTAGTGAATGCAGAGAGTTAGTGTGTAGCGGATGCAGAGTGTGTGTTAGTGTAGTGAATGCAGAGAGTGTGTTAATGTGTAGTGAATGCAGAGAGTGTGTTAGTGTGTAGCGGATGCAGAGTGTGTGTTAGTGTAGTGAATGCAGAGAGTGTGTTAGTGTGTAGCAGATGCAGAGTGTGTGAGTTAGTGTAGTGAATGCAGAGAGTGTGTTAGTGTGTAGTGGATGCAGAGTATGTGTTAGTGTAGTAAATGCAGAGTGTGTGTTAGTGTGTAGCGGATACAGAGTGTGTGTTAGTGTAGTGAATGCAGAGAGTGTGTTAGTGTGTGGCGGATGCAGAGTGTGTGTTAATGTGTAGCGGATGCAGAGTGTGTGTTAGTGTAGCGGATGCAGAGTGTGTCTTAGTGTAGTGAATGCAGAGTGTGTTAATGTGTAGCGAAACAGAGTGTGTGTCAGTATAGTGGATGCAGTAAGTGTGTTAGTGTGTAGTGTATACAGAGTGTATGTTGTATTAGTGAATGCAGTGTGTGTGTTAGTGTATGCAGCGTGTGTGCTGTATTAGTGTATGCAGAGTGTGTGCTGTATTAGTGTATGCAGAGTGTGTGTTGTGTTAGTGTATGCAGTGTGTGTGTTGTGTTAGTGTATGCAGTGTGTGTGTTTTGTTAGTGTATGCAGTGTGTGTGTTGTATTGGTGTATGCAGTGTGTGTTTGTTGTGTTAGTGTATGCAGTGTGTGTGTTGTATTGGTGTATGAAGTGTGTGTTGTGTTAGTGTATGCAGTGTGTGTGTTGTATTGGTGTATGCAGTGTGTGTTGTGTTAGTGTATGCAGTGTGTGTTGTGTTAGTGTATGCAGTGTGTGTGTGTTGTGTTAGTGTATGCAGTGTGTGTTAGTGTATGCAGTGTGTGTTGTTAGTGTATGTTGTGTTAGTGTATGCAGTGTGTGTGTTGTATTGGTTTATGCAGTGTGTGTGTTGTGTTAGTGTATGCAGTGTGTGTATGTGTTGTTAGTGTATGCAGTGTGTGTGTGTGTGTGTTAGTGTATGCAGTGTGTGTGTTGTATTGGTGTATGCAGTGTGTGTTGTGTTAGTGTATGCAGTGTGTGTGTTGTATTGGTGTATGCAGTGTGTGTGTTGGGTTAGTGTATGCAGTGTGTGTGTTGTGTGTATGTTGTGTTAGTGTATGCAGTGTGTGTTGTGTTAGTGTATGCAGTGTGTGTGTTGTGTTAGTGTATGCAGTGTGTGT
>OW240915.1:78135201-78152075 GCA_933207985.1 Pelobates cultripes
ATTTAAATAGACCTGCGGCTGGGGAGGGAGGGAGAGGACCCGGCGGAGCTCTGTCTTGCAGCTCCGCCGGGTTCCTCTCGCGAGATCCGGCGCGTTGCCATGGCAACGACCGGATCTCGCGAGAGTGAACTCTAGCCCGCAGGCTAGAGTTCACTCACCACTGGACCACCAGGGATGATGTGAGTGTGCCGGTCCCCCCTCCTCCCAGCTACCACCATGCCGGTCCCCCCTGGCAGGGTAAAGGTAAGAGGGAGGGGGGGATTTAATGCCTACTTAGGTTTTTTTTTAATTTCTTTATTTACCCCCCCTTAGTTTTTTATTTACCCCCCCAACACACATTTATACACAGCAGTCTCACACTCATCACACTCTGCACTCTTACACACATCATACACAGCACTCTCATACACAGCACTCTCACACTCATCACACTCTGCACTCTCACACATCATACACAGCACTCTCACACTCATCACACTCTGCACTCATCACACTCTGCATTCTCACACATCATACACAGCACTCTCACACTCATCACACTCTGCACTCATCACACTCTGCACTCTTACACACATCATACACAGCACTCTCATACTCATCACACTCTGCACTCTCACACACATCATACACAGCACTCTCACACTCATCACACTCTGCACTCTCACACACATCACACACAGCACTCTCACACACATCATACACAGCACTCTCATACACAGCACTCTCACACACATCATACACAGCACTCTCATACTCTGCACTCTCACACACATCATGCACAGCACTCTCACACTCAGCACTCTCACACACATCATACACAGCACTCTCACACACATCATACACCGCACTCTCATACACACATCATACACAGCACTCTCACACTCAGCACTCTCACATGCATCATACACAGCACTCTCACACTCAGCACTCTCACACACATCATACACAGCACTCTCACACACAGCATTCTCACACACATCACACTCTGCACTCTCACACACATCATACACAGCACCCACACACACAGCACCCTCACACAAATCAATCACATACAGCACCCACACACAGCACCCACACCTCACACACAGGATCCATCACACACACATACTGCACTCCTCACATACACACACAACCCCCCGATACACTGCCTAACACACATACACAATACTTCCAAACATATTTATATAATATATATACACATATAAATATACACACAGCACCCCTCACACACACACGCAGCACCCCTCACACACACACACACACACAGCACCCCTAAACACATTTCATTCCAGACACACATTAGATCCTCTACCCAACTCTGGATCATCTACACACATACACACACTAGATCCCTATATACACTCTGAATCCATTATATACGCACGCTCACTAGATCTCCTATACATATTCTGGGTCCTTCAAACACACACACACTCTGGATCCCCTATACGCACACTAGATTCCTTGTAAGCAAACACATACTACATTCCCTGAACACACACTCTCTACAAACACTACATCACCTATACACACACACACACACACACACTATAGCCTGTATACACACACTTGCTACATCCCCTAAACACACATTCTCTAAAGCCCCTAGCCACATATGCATTACATTACACCACAAACACAACACGACTAAAACCGACCTTATTACACAATACCACACCACGACCAGCTCACTCTGCACACACGCAATACCCCAAGCAGGCTCCAAAACACATGCACAATACTCTTTCCTGACCCTTTTGTCTCCTGGTATCCATTTATAGAGACACCAGAGACAAGTTGCAAGGAAACACAGTGCAAGCATGTTATTAAATTTGCTTGCACTGCGCAGAACAAATACAGGGCTTTTTTCTCATGCTAGAGCTCTTCAGCAGAGCTCTGCGCATGGTCTGCCCTGGAAGAGCATTGAACTAACATGCTCACTTTGAGAGGGGGCGTGTTTGTCATGAGTGATGACAAAACACACCCTCTCTGCCCCGCCCCCTTCTTAGTGGGCCGCTGTGATAAAAAAATGCCCGGGCCGAATTTTTTTCCCAGTCCGGCCCTGGGTATGTCCAGTCATTTTTAGTAGCCACTTAGTCACAAACACTGGCCAAATATTATTTTTTTGCTTTTTTCACACACAAACAAATATGGACGCTAACTTTGGCCAGTGTTTGTGACTAAGTGGCTACTAAAAAAGACTAGAAATGTTCAATACCTTGGGTTGTCTACTTTTTCAAATGGTATGCCATTATGGGGTAATTCTCATTCCTGGGCTACCACACCGTCTCAAAGGTAACATTACTAATGTGGCAAATTTCAATTTGAAAATGTTCTATATTTGACCCTGTAACTTTCCAAAACATCATAAAACCTGTTAATGGGGAGTACTGTTGTACTCGTGAGACATCGCTGATTACAAATATGTGCATTTTTTTGCAGTAATACCTAACAGTATTATGACATTAAAGGACCACTCTAGGCACCCAGACCTGGGTGCCTGGTCCAGCTAGGGTTAACCCATTTTTTCATAAACATAGCAGTTTCAGAGAAATTGCTATGTTTATGAATGGGTTAAGCCTTCCCCCTAATCCTCTAGTGGCTGTCTCATTACCAGCCACTAGAGGCGCTTGCGTGCTTCTCACTGTGATTTTCACAGTGAGAGCACACCAGCGTCCATAGGAAAGCATTATGAATGCTTTCCTATGTGACCGGCTGAATGCGCGCACAGCTCTTGCCGCGCGTGCGCATTCAGCCCAGGAGGAGGAACGGAGGAGGATCGGAGGAGGAGAGCTCCCTGCCCAGCGCTGGAAAAAGGTAAGTTTAACCCCTTTTCCCCTTTCCAGAGCAGGGCGGGAGGGGGTCCCTGAGGGTGGGGGCACCCTCAGGGCACTATAGTGCCAGGAAAACGAGTATGTTTTCCTGGCACTATAGTGGTCCTTTAACAGCTAAAATGTCAGACGGAAATACAAATTTAAAAAAAAATCTTATTTTCTAAAAAATGTTTACATTTTATTCATAATAAATGATGTTCCTTATATAAATAATTAATGATAAATTAAAGCCCTGTTTCTCCTGAACAAAATGATATATAATAAGTGTGGGTGCACTTAATGTGACAGCGGTGAATTACGGGTGAACAGACATAGAGCGCAAATTCCAGTTTTTGTTTACGTTTTGTTTTGATCAGAACGTGTACTATTGACTCTGTCCTGAAGGGGTTAACTCATAAATGACAGTGAATTGAGCAGTGAAATTGCAGGGGAATGATCTATACACTAAAACTGCTTTATTTATCTAAAGTAATTTAGGTGTCTATAGTGTTCCTTTAAGTTTATATATAATATACTATACAAAAGCGTTCATATCTGGGTTTACATTTGCCTTAAAAATAGAAGAATTGATATGCCTATTAAAGGGACATTTGTGGCCAGGGGTGTCAAACTCATTAGTTCTGGTGGGGCAATCTGTCCACTGAAGTAGGTATGGATTGCCAAATGCATAAAATGTATTTACACATGTGCAAACAAGAAAAAGAGTGGGCACAAAGAACAACTTCATATCATTTCATGAATGTAATTTATTACTTTCTTACAACCATAAAAAGTGTATTTGTGTGCATTGTTGGTGTTTGAATGCTAGGGTATATTTGTGTACATTGTTGGTGTTTGAATGCTGGGGTATATTTGTGTACATTGTTGGTGTTTGAATGCTGGGGTATATTTGTGTACATTGTTGGTGTTTGAATGCTGGGGTATATTTGTGTGCAGTGTTGGTGTTTTAATGCTGGGATGTATGCACTGCCACACAGATACACACATTGACACAGATATGCACACACACTCAGTTACATACAGACAGAGGTATACATACAATTGACAAACACTAAAACACGGGTACAGGTTTTAGCAACAGATTTTAGCTTCTCTCACCTCTCATCTGTGTATATGTGCCTGCCCTTGCCTCCCTGCATGGTTCTCAGCAAGCTGGGAGGAAGTGAGCTGAACAGACTGCTGGAAAGGGGGATTAATGCTGTGGCAAAGGCCTGGTCCTTTGCCCTATTATAGGGTGACCAGGCCCCTGATCTAAGGGCCCCCAGAATCTCACAACAATCTGAATGGGCCTCTACCACTGCCCTCATGGACGCACCGCTCTCACCAAATTGCACACGTGTCTAGTTGCCAACCTGCACAACCACACTGTTGCATATATACATACACACTGTTACACATACGCACACACTGTTACATATATACACACACACATTGTTACACATATATATATATATATATATATATATACACACACTGTTACACATATATACACACATACTGTTACACATATATGTATAAATACATATATACACACTACTACACAATCACAATTTATGTGGCTGGCTGTTCCTGGCAGCCTTGCATAGTGTGATGAAGGAGCAGATGTCAGTCTCTCCTTCACAATCTGAGTTCTCTGCCAGCCCCTCTATTCAGACTCCAGGCACAGCAGCTCACCTCCCCTCCCTCTCACCTGCTGGTCCCTGGTGCCAGCCGCCTATGCTTCCTCTTCTTTTCCCCTATGCTGCTGTCTGGGAGCCAGGAGGAAGTGAAGTTTAATCACTTCCTCCCAGCACAGCAAGTCCTTGGTGAACAGCCAGCCTGCGGGTCTAATTCGGGGGCAGTTTAACTATTTCATCTCATTGAATTGGTTATAGTGCCTGGAATACTCTGGTGTCATCCCTCTATTAAGCATTAAACTATTTTCAAGCAGTTTAAGCTGTTTAACACTGAATAAGGGTCTCTGTATATTCACAGCATGGCAACCACTGAAGGTATGGATAAGATCAGTGGTGGTTTTGGGGGGGGAAGGGGGGCAACGGGGCAATTACCCCACCTCCCCCCGAGAAGGTCAAGGCTCTCCCCTGCCAGAACATGCAGGGCCGGCGCTATACAAGAGTCAGCTCTGCTATGTGCCTTCACGGACCGGAGGGGAGATCAATGATCTCCCTCCCCAGCCCGCAGGCACTCTGAGAGAGAGAGGGACTCATACTGCACCTCTCACACAAACATTGCCCCACACACACATAAACTGCCCCCTCACCCAAACACTGCCCCCCATACACACATACTGCACCCCTCACACAAACAATGCCATTCACACGTACACACACACACACTCACACTGCACCCCTCACACACACTGCAACACTCACAATGCACCCTTCACACACATTGCACCACTCACACACACACCACTGCTCGTATGCACTTCTACTGCCCCAGATTCCAGGTAAGTTGTCAAACACTACACCCCCACTGCCTCCCTACACACATTGCCCCCCTCACACACACACTGCACTGCTCACACACACTGCCCCATACATACACTGTGCCCCTCACACACACACTGCACCCCTGACACACACTGCAACACTCACAATGCACCCTTCACACACACAGCACCACTCACACACACACCACTGCTCCTATGCACTACTACTGCCCCAGATTCCAGGTAAGTTGTCAAACACTACACCCCCACTGCCTCCCTACACACACTGCCCCCCTCACACACACACTGCACCGCTCACACACACTGCCCCATACATACACTGCCCCCTCATAAACACACACTCACAAGCTACACCCCACACACAACTGCCCCGCAGTCACATTGCTCCTATGCCCTACTACAGCCTCAGATCCCAGCAGATCCCAGGTAAGTTGTCAAACTATTCTTAAACAGTTTGACTACTTACTCTGGGAGGGGGTCCTGGCACTCCTGTCACCATAACCACTACACAGAACTGGATTATTTCTTTCAAAATTCTACAAGTGCCCTTCCTGAGATCAGGCTCTGGATCCGCCCCTGGCTAAGCTCAACTTTTGTAGCCATACCAAATCATATTGGCAATGGGAACCATTGATAGCCTGAAAGCATTTGAATCCTCATTAGCACACTCTGATTGATTGGCTTGTATGGCATTAGGATATCCCGCTGCTTTTTTAAATTGAATAGCCCCTTGCCACCGGCCACAGGTGGGGGAAGGCAACATTATTATTTGTATTTATTTTAAAGTCTTCCATCTGATGCTCATTGGTTGTGGCATGTAGGGGATTCAATTCTCCCTGTTTCTTTACAGGTCCATCCCCACGTAATGCAATAGCTACCAAGTCACTTTTTTATCACGGTTTAGTAGATCTGCACCCACCTGTGACTTGGCATGTGGGGCATAAAGTATGTTTGTAAGTTTTTTATTTTATTTCTTTTTTTACATTTTAATGTGTTGACTGACTAGCGAGCCCTGGACTGCAACCACATAGTTACACTTCACAGTGAAGAGAGTTTTTCAACTATAGGAAACATTTGGTTCCATACTTCAGCTCTCAGATGGGCTGAAATCCAGGCTCGTTCAGAGGCTGTTTTTTAAAAGCCAGACATTGTTAAATATTGTCAACAATGTATGCATTTTGTAGTCGAAATGGCCCCATATGCAGCCATATAGTTGTTCCCCTATCCAGTACAGGACCATTCGGACTTTACTGAATAACCCTTTATGTGTAGTTGCTTCTATTTGTGCTGTTTTGTCCATGTTTCTTTTCATTTTTAAAACTCAATATATCTTTCTGGGTTGTAGTTTCCTGGATGCATCCCTTTGCTCGTGAGCAGTCCCTCACACACTCAGGGTCTTCTTGCATTGCTAAATTAACAGAGATCAACAGAGCAGCAGCAGACTGCCAATCTTACTCACTTCAACTCTGTTGATGCACTATTAGGTTTAATCATTATGACATACCCATGCACGTAAGCACGCACACACGCTAACAGATTAAACCACGTGGTATCCTGAGCACCCTAATCAGAATTTGTATATCTGACTCAACGCAAACCTTTCAGTCCCCACAACCCATGGTGCTGATGCCCTTCCCTGTCAAGGACCTGAAACTGGCACATAAAAGGTGTACAAAATCTACAAAGATTCATAACAATTATATTTTATTTTTGATAATACTATATAAGCCAGTTGTGTTATACATGATGGCATATTGCTCAATCTTACTTGTAATATTGTATTTGAAATGTTCCCTACAAACCGCACAAAGCAAAGTCTAATGCCTAAAAAGTCATTATGAACACCTCAAATAAGTTGAATTCAGCATACAGCCTATAAGTATGACAATCTATAAGTCGCAACCCTATTGTCCACTTGACTAATATCGCTTGTTGTACACATTTACTCTAAATTCCTGTATAATAGCATACTACTGTTTAAATGTTGATCATTCAGATTTTGCCGGGACCTGCATGTCCGTTATACTGTATTTGACGGTTGCATTTAATAAACAACTTTGAGAACTAAAATGTTTCCTACATAAACAAAGAAATCTACAAGTATCATAGACTGTAAGCTCGTTTGAGTAGGGTCCTCTTCAACCTATTGTACCTGCAAGTTTTCTTGTAATTGTCCTATTTATAGTTAAATCCCCCCTTCCCCCCATAATAAAGCGCTACGGAATCTGCTGGCGCTATATAAATGGCAATATTAATAATAATAATACCACAAAATCTGTTTTCATACTAGCCAATGAAAAGGTTTAGCTGCATAAACCACACATTATGTAACTCTATCTTGGAGAAGAGTAGATTAATTTTACGGTGATTCAGTACCTGGGCTGGAGGTCATTTGGTCTGGTGGTGGATGAGAGTAATATGTAAACTAGAAAAGCTACAATTTCTGGGGAAATTGTGTGAAGTGTTCTTGCCTCCACCAGTAGTCTACAACTGGAGTGGGCGGAGTAACTGTTATCATTTATATAGCACATTTAATTGCAACGTTGTTGCACAGTTACATTAAACCATACATTTATAAAAACATTAGCAGGTGTTCAAAAGGCCCTGTCTATGACATCACTTGCTGCTGCAGCCTGGCACAGATCAGAGTATTTTGGCGGTTGCCATCTTCAAATGGTCTTTTAAAAACTATAAATCCTACAACGAAGAGATTTATATTGTGAGAATCACAAGACCCAGACCTACATTTTGATGCATAGTATGCCTCTGAAGTATTAAAAATGAAGGCACAGTCACAGTTTAGAAATTGCACTTCAAATTTGAGCTTTGTAGAGTGAAGTTTCAATGAATGTCAATGGACGGCGTTAGTTGCAAACAAATTATTATATTGTGAAAACGATCAGGACTATGGCTTAGCCGTTAACATGTTTAGTGGCAGCAGGGATAGCTGAACATTTTGATATAGGATTTGTGTAGGTGGGCCTGAAAATAAGGGAGTGGTGGCAGTTTAGAAATCATGTCCTGATTTTTCAGCTTTTGCCAGCTCCCACTCTAGCTTTGCCATTCATTCCTCTGGGACAAATTGCGCCACAAGAACGACGATATTCCGTGAACCATTCGGCGAAACGTTCCACAAAGTAATAGCAATCCGATCGGGATTTTTGTCTATGTAGTGTAAAAACTGTGGGAGGGGTTAGGGTGGCAAATTTGGCTATAATAAGAATAAGAATAAGAATAATATATATGTGAGATAACATTAAGTGGTCTTGCTATGCAAGAACACTTAATAATAATATATATGTGAGATAACATTAAGTGGTCTTGCTATGCAAGAACACTTAATTAGACTTAGATTAGGAGCAGATGACTACATAACATATCTACATAAATCACTTAGTGTGCCACCTATGTCACTGCTTCCTGCAGACTAGGGGAAATTAGATACAGCAGATGTGTATGGAATGCGTCATGGTGACAGTCACTTGCACAAGAGAACGCTTTAGGATTTTGGCTCAGTATGAGAAAGAAATAAGGCTTCAGACAAGTTCATGTTACACTTGATATATTATTATTTTCTAATGTGATTTCTAAACACATTTGTTTTGATCCTAACATAAATCAGTAAATGGGGCACTCTAAGTACCAGAACAATGTTATATCTATGTGAAGGCTACAATGCAGAGAGTACTGTCTCATATCTAAGGTGGTGTATAACTACAGCAATTTAATAGAATTCCCAAAGCTATACTCCTGTCCTCTAAGGCTGATATGTCATAATTATAAATTATTTTATTTTACTTTTTTTTTTGCATTAAATAGTCCATTAAAATAATTGAGGACTCTATTTCTGAATGTAGTGCCTTTAGAATATACTCCACCCAGCAACAGAACATGCCAGTGGATAGTGCACAGTGCAGAAATTTCTTCCTCAGTCCCACTGTTTGTTTTTTTATTGTCTCCATGCACTATTTTGCCCCACTTTCCCTTACCGAACAGTTTTGTCTCTCCTAACAAAAATAAATAAATCCCTGCCTAAACTGAGACAATGAGAGCCTTGGTGCCTAGGACACACACACAAACAAACAATCAAATGTACAAATAGGGAATTCCACAGGTCAGAGCATCATGTCACAAGGAGACTCCCAGAGTGATTGACCACATAGCCATTGGAGAAGGCGCACATCCATTTGATGTATTATGGCAAGTTGCAAGAAGATAGAAAAACCTCGAAATATACTGTTTGCTGTTTATTGACTAACATCTGAGCAAATTGAATTCTGAATGGCTAGATTTAGGCAGAAATTAAACATCTTGATAAATTCTCCAGCTCATTTATAGTCCCAACTTGGAAATTTTGGCATTCAGATTTCATTTTGCTATAGTTATGAGTTTAATGAATAAATAAATTTATATTCTCTTCATCTCTGCAATAAAAGTATTTGCTTTCTCAGAAATTCAAAATGAATTTCTAATGTTAGTAAAAAGGTTATATCTTGTTTCAATTTGACCTAATATACAAAATTTACTTTGAACTAACGTAAGTGGACTAGATGTTACCACATCTCTATCCACTAAATCATGTCTGCCTCCCTCACATGCAGCCAGTCACAAACACATGCAGTCACATGCAGCCAGTCACACACACGCGCAGCCAATCACACACATACACAGTCACACATGCAGCCAGTCACACACACACATGCAGCCAGTCACACACACAGTAACATGCAGCCAGTCAAACACAAATGCAGCCAGTCACACATACACATTCAGCCAGTCAGTCACACACACACACACACACATTCAGCAGTCACACACAAACTCTCTCTCTCTCTCTCTCTCTCTCTCTCACTTACCGAAGTCCCTCCCTGGAGTCTAAGTTGGAAATCAGGGATTCCTTCTTGCTTCCAAGTTCCACTACAGCATGGAAAACCCCGCCCCGCTGCTGATTTGGCTCTCCCCCATATTTGATTAGCCCCACCCCCACTTTCCTACCGTGTACATGTTGTGGTTTTGCAGTAATTTGGCTGGCCGTCCCTGCTTGTGTGAGCTGTGTCGTCAGCCATGGCGACCTGTGCACCCGCCCCCCTTTAGTACACCATTGGGCATACCTAGAGCATTTGGCACTTGGGGTGGATCCTGTGTTTGACAAGTCCCCGTCCCCATTCTACAAACCCTGCACCCCCCTTCCATAAAACTCCTGCACCCTTCTTCCCAAAAAAACCTGCCTCTCCCTCTAAAGCCTCTGCTCAGCCCCTTACAATAGAATTCATTATTTTACACAACAATATTAGCAACAGCCTTCAGAGTCCAGTCCCAGGCACACAGTCACACACAGTTACAGGCAGACAGTAACACAAACAGTTACAGACAGTCACACATACAATTACAGGCAGAACAGTCACATGTCACAGGTAGATAGTCTCACACACACAGTTACAAGACACATCCCCCGATCACAGGCAGAAAGTCACACACACATAGTCACATGCAGACAGTCACACACACCCACAGGTTTACAGACAGTCACAGGCAGACACTCACACACACAGTCACAGTCAGATAATCACACACAGGCAGTCACACACACACACACACACAGTCACAGGAAGACAGTCACACACACACACACACACACAGTTAGAGGCAGTCACACATACACACAGTCACAGGAAGACAGTCATACACACACAGTTACAGGCAGGCAGTCACACACACACACACACAGTCACAGGCAGACAGTCACACACACACACTCACAGGCAGACAGTCACACACACACAGAGTCACAGGCAGACAGTCACACACACACAGAGTCACAGGCAGTCACACACACACACACATACACACAGAGGCAGCCAGTCATACACACAAACTCACAGACAGGCAGTCACACAGTCACAGGAAAAACAGTCACACACACACACAGAGTCACAGGCAAACAGTCATACATAATCACACACACACACACACACAGTTACAGGCAGGCAGTCACACAAACACAGGCAGACAGTCACACACATAAATGCACAGGCAGACAGTCACACACAGAGTCACAGGGAGACAGTCACATACACAGTCACAGGCAGACATTCACACACAAGGTCACAGGGAGACAGTAACGCAGACAGTCAACACACACATACACACACACACACTCTCTCTCTCTTACTTACAGACCACACGGGCTGGAGGAGGAGTGGATTAACTGAAGTCCCTGGCGTCTGTAAGTTGGGGAAGCAGGGACTCCATCCTGCTTCCCCTCATTGTGCAGCAGTAGCAGCAGGTGGAGGCTGTGTTTAGCCCCGCCCCATCTGCTGGTTTTGCTCCGCCCCTGTTTTTCTTAGATGCGGACAGGGTTTTCAAGTCCTGCAGCTGTCTGCGTGTGTGAGCTGTGTGTCCTTATTACTTACCCGAACCCTGTCGTTCCCCCACCGTCGATCGGTGTTGCTCCCAGTCTGGAGAGGACTGCCTGGCAGCCCAGATAGTCCCCCCTCTGCAAATTAGGCAATAGGTGTATGTGCATCTGCCTGCAGGGGGACTGCCTAAACTGACAGGTAGTCTCCCTGCTTCTGAAAAATAAAAGAAAATATGTTAGCAATAAATAAATAAATATATATATATATATATAAATACAAGATATATATACATATATATCTATATATAGTATGTATATATCTCATATATATATATATTGTCATACTAAGTGTATTTTTATATTAATATATACATTAATTATACATTAATATAAAAATACACTTATAATTAAATTACACACGTGTATATATATATAATAGCTATATATATTGTGTATATATATATATATATTATTATAAAATATAAATGATAAGTACATAGAAATTAATTTAAAAATGTAAAAATAATGAAAAACATTTTTACAATTATATATGTATATGTAATTTTATTCTAACTGTATTTTGATATTTATATATATATATATATATATTTATATCAACATACACTTAGCATGAAATTAATTATATATATATATATATATATATGTATATATAAATAAATAAAAATAATACAAAATATATATATTTCCATATACAAAATGACATAAATAATTTCATAAATATACACGTAGACTTCAAATATATAAATATGTATATACATATTTAAATTCTATGTGCATATTTATGTAATATTTTTACATAATTAGGTAATTTTATTTATTTTGCTATTTGGGTGACCTGCCTGACAACCCAGGCCGAAAGAAAAGAGAATTGCATTTGCTAGCACTGTATTTAACCCTGTAGGATGTGCATGATCCTGTTTGGTTCGGGAATTCGGGTAAGATAAAAAATTAGTCACTTTAGCAATTCGGGACTTCAGCAATTCAGTAAAATCTGTAGGGTTCCCTAACCCTATGTTAACCCTATCCCTATGCTGCTCCTCACCCTAACCCTACCCTACCCCTAACCCTTTTTTGGCAGTTGTAGATGCGTAACAGATTGTGGAGGTCAAAGGTGTGTTTTTTAAAAAAAATTCAGCATATTTTATCATTTTTTTTTAAAGTAAATTATATGATATGATCAAAATAATGGTATCTTTAGAAAGACCATTTAATGGTGAAAACAAACTGTATATAATATGTGTGGATACAGTAAATAAGTAAGAGGAAAATTACAGCTAAACACAAACACCGCAGAAATTTAAAAACAGCCCTGGTCCTTAAATTGAAAAATGGTCTCGTCACTAAGGGGTTAAAGTGTACTCATTCCAATTACAGGGCCTCGAAAGAGTCCTGTATTGTTATTTTTTCGTCACTGCCTCCATGCGCCGGGAGTGGGTAATTTGTGCGCCTGCTGTCTTCCTTGGCTGTGGTAGCCGTTTCTCAGGCTCCCTCTCCAGGATCCAACCCTAATTCTTTGTTACCCGTGGTCACCATGGTAGGTGCAGAAAGTACCATCCAAAGTTGATAGGGCAGACATCCAAAATACATTGTTGCCATCCAGGGCCAGATTAACAGCCGAGTGGGCCTGGTGCTGACAATTATGACAGGCCTAATTAAAGAATCATATCGACCAAAAACACTAAAACACTCCCAGGCGTCATGTATCTGATGGAGATGGTGCTGGAGAGAAAGAAAACAGCAACTATAAGAAAACACATACCCTATGCTAATCTCCCTCTAATTTATGTTTTCATCTTTCAAGTAAATCCATAACCCCTAACAGCAGTGTCCAGTCAAGCAGGAAGTCAATGGGCACGGTAAAAGGGTGTGCCACTGACACAAATCACGTAACCTGCCAAAAGGGTCGAACATGCCCAAATAGAGGACGTCTACCCAAAGAATTAGAAGGCCAGCCTGGCATGAATGCATGTCAGACTGCCTGCCAATCATGCAGCTGGCCAACTAAGGGCATACTATGCAGACAGCACCCTGAGCTTGGCATAAATGCATCTAATGATGCGCTTGCTCAACGCTTTCTAAGGACTGTCCCCTAGCACTCTCTGGTCCACTTGTCTCCTTACCTTCTTACTAGCAGGCAGACGCTCCTGGTATATAGTCTGGGACAGAGAAAAGCTGTATATAGTGAGTGTAGAAGAAAGGGAACATGCCACAGTGTTAGAGAGACCAAAGTCAGCATTACCTTAAAGGATCACTATAAGGTCAGGAACACAAACATGAATTCCTGTCCCTATAGTGTTAACACCACCATCTAACCCCCCTGGGCCCCTCATGCCTCCATAATATAGTAAAAATCTTACTGTATTCAAGCCTGAAGCTGTAACTCTGCATACTGTTAGACTCAGAAAAACAAGCAGTCTTTAGACTGCATTAGAAGTGGTGGCCTGATCCAATCACAGTGCTTCCCCATAGGATTGGCTGAGACTGACAAAACGGCAAATCAGGGACAGAGTCAGCATGATTCAAACACAGCACTGGCCAATCAGCATCTCCTTATAGAGATGAATTGAATTAATGAATCTCTATGAGGAAAGTTCAGTGTCTGCATGCAGAGGGAGGAGACACTGAATGTTTGGATGCATTTTAGGCAGCCATGACCCAGGAAGGATTTCTAACAGCCATGTAAGGAGTGGCCAGTGAAGTTATCACTAGGCTGTAATGTAAAGACTGCATTTTCTCTGAAAAGACAGTGTTTACAGCAAAAAGCCTGAAGGTAATGATTCTACAAACCAGAACAAAGTCAATAAGCTGTAGTTGTTCTTGTGACTATAGTGTCCCTTTAACTATATTCATACCAGCCAGTCCACACAAGTTTTGTTCCCATACATCCCTCTTAAGTTTCCATACTTTTTTTCCAATTTGAAATTTTTATTATCTTCAAGAAAAGGTATGGGGTACAGAAAAGAAGAAGGAGCGTTAACATATCATGGGGATGACACAATCACATTTTGTACATCTTGGTAGCTTCATGTGTAAGTGGGGGGTATGTCAGCAGGTCGAGGGGGTGTTGCTGATTGCTCAACTTATACAGTGTCGTCATGTATCTATGACAATGTCGTCGTGTATCTATGCCAATATCAACCCTGTGGTCTTTCGTGGGGTATACATTATGGTAGGCGTGCTCCGCAATGCGAGTGTTGATTGCGTGCGCGTTAGTGGGTATGTTGGAGTTGTCTGCGTTTCCCCGGCTTTGCCTATAGGTTGCAGAGGCTTTCGCAAGCGTTCGAGGTTGAGGGTTGTTTTCTTAAGTGTGATTGCTTGGGGTAGGTAGTGGGGGGGCCAGGAAGGGGGGGGAGATTGGATGGGTGGAGTAGGGCAGGGGGTGTTGGTTGGAGTACCTAGCGGGGGACATCCTGTGTAGTGTAGTGACTGTAACAACAATATGTTTGAAGCTTTGTGTGTTGCCTTGTTGAGTGTTTGGGTGCTGGGTGGTTGTGTTCTCCGGCTGAGAGTAAGCCTGGTTCGGGAGATTTTGTCACTTTCGTGGGTGTTGGGGCTCAGGTCAGTCTTGTGTTTGTTCGTCGTAGGTAGTCCTCCCACATTGTGGCAGTGTGGGGGCTGAGTTTCCCAATTTTCGCCTGGTTCCACATTATTAGTTCATGTTCTACTGTTGAGGTCATTACTTTTTCTATGTCTTGGAGCGAGGGCAACGTAGTTGTTTTCCAGTTTCTGGCTATTAGTATGGATACTGTACTTAGGATGAGGTATATAGTTTTTCGAATCGGCTTCGGGATGTTTCCCTGTAACGAGCGTAGTAGGATCGTTTTGGGGTCGAGGGGTAGTTGGTGTTTCGTGACTCGTTTGATTAGTTTGGCTGTTTCTTTCCACAGTTGATTCACCTGCTTGCACGTCCACCACATGTGCAGCATGGTGCCTCTCGCTGTGTGGCAGCGCCAGCATTGGTAAGTTTCCATACTTAAGTAAGAGTATGTGAAAAGTAGTTAGGGTTGCCACCTTTCTTGGAAAAAACATACCGGCCTTACTAATTTGCATAATTAAATATGTATGGGTGATATCACATTATGTAGATCACAAGGAGTGACATAAGAGAAAATGCTGTAAATTCACCTAAAAATTATTTAGTTTGATTATGCTGTATAGATGGATTCCTCCCAGTGCCCCCATGTTTCCCAGTGCCCCCATGTGTTGATTACTCCAGGTCTCAGCGTTCCTATGTATCAGTGTCTCGGTGCCCCATGTCTCCCAGTGTCCCCTAGTGTCGTGTCCCCAGGTCTCCCAGTGACCCTATGTATCACAGTGTCCCTATGTATCACAGTGTCTCAATGCCCCATGTCTCCCTGTGTCCTCCAGTATTCCCATGTGTCTATGTCCCCATGTATGTGTCACTAGGACACTAGGAAGACGGGGAGACCTGGGGACACAGGGAGACCTAAGGACACAGAGACAGCAGTGACAGTGGGAAACTAGTGGACACTGGCTCGGACACATGGGGCCACTGGGAAAATAGGGGACACTTGAAGACATGGGGACACAGACACTAGAGACACTGGCTGGGGGACATTGAGACATGGGGGCACTGGGAGACATGGGGACACTGAGACACCAGGGCCACAGACACTAGGGACACCAGCTTGGAGACATGGGGACATTGAGACACTTGAGACACTGGGAGACTAGGGGTCACTAGGAGAATAGGGGGCACTGAGACACCAGGGACACTGGCAGGGGACATGGGGACACTGGGAGACATGGGGACACTGTGTCTGTGTCATAATGTCTCCCAATGTCCCTTAGTGTCTCAGTGTCTGCCATAATGTCTCCTAGTGTATGTCTCCTTGCAGCCTTCCCCCCATCCCTTACTTCCCGAGCTGTAGGCTGTCTCTGCAGGGTGGGAGTTGCTGTCTGGACTCTCTGTAGCTGCACACATGCAGATCAGTGAGTATAGATAGACAGGGAGGGATTTGCTGGAACTTCCTATCCCTGCCTGTCTCCACACACAGTGACCCCTACTGGCCAGTGCTGGTATTGCATAGTAATCTCTTGTTTATCCTGAGAAAAATACCAGCATTTGTCTTGCCAATATTGGCACCAGCCATGCAGCCTCAAATACTGCCAATAAAATAAAAGCCAGGTGGAATCCCTAAGAGTAGTGTGTGAAAAAAAAATGTAAAAAAAAAAAAAAAATGTTTTT
>OW240915.1:78152175-78181895 GCA_933207985.1 Pelobates cultripes
TAAACTTTTCCCTGGTACTATGCCTCCCAAGGGTACGGTATACCCTCTATCCACCAAGGAAAACTTAGTTTTAGAGGAATATATCAAGGAGAATTTAGACAAGGGATTTATTAGAAAGTCTTCTTCTCCGGCGGGGGCGGGTTTCTTTTTGTAGAAAAGAAAGACGGTACCTTACGTCCTTGTATAGACTATCGGGGATTGAACAAAATTACTATCAGAAATGCTTACCCTATTCCTTTGATTACTGAACTTTTTGACAGACTAAAGGGGTCGAGTATTTTTACTAAACTTGACTTAAGGGGAGCATATAACTTAGTGCGAATTAAACAAGGAGATGAATGGATGACAGCATTTAATACCCGTTACGGGCATTATGAGTATACTGTAATGCCGTTTGGGCTTTGTAACGCCCCGGCCGTCTTCCAAGACTTGATCAATGAAGTTCTTAGAGAATTCCAACATGAATGTGTAATTGTATATTTGGATGATATACTAATCCATTCTAGAGACATTAATTCACATCATAGACAAGTCAGAAAGGTATTACAGAAACTTTTACAACATGGATTGTATTGTAAATTGAAAAAATGTAGCTTTGACCAGTCTCAGGTAACTTTCTTAGGTTACGTAATTTCCAAAGACGGGTTTATGATGGACCCGACCAAACTAAAATCGATTTTAGATTGGCCTTTACCTAAGGGACTCAAAGCCATACAAAGATTTCTGGGATTTTCTAATTATTACAGACGTTTTATTAAAGGGTACTCCTCTGTTATCGCTCCTATCACTAATATGACCAAACAAGGAGCCGATACCAAAACCTGGTCTACTGAGGCTTTATCTGCTTTCGAAACGCTCAAACAGTCTTTTGCCTCAGTACCTGTATTAGTTCATCCTGATACCTCTCTACCCTTTTTACTTGAAGTTGATGCGTCTGAAACAGGGATAGGCACAGTGTTGTCCCAAAGACAAAGTTTAGATAAGCCGCTGCACCCTTGCGGTTTTTTTTCCAAGAAACTATCACACACTGAAAGGAGATATGACATTGGTGATAGAGAACTTTTAGCTATCATTATGGCATTAAAGGAATGGAGACATTTGTTAGAGGGCACCGCCCTCCCAGTTACTATCTTGACTGACCACAAAAATTTATCGTATATGGGGGAGGCCAAAAGATTATCTGCCAGGCAGGCATGTTGGTCTATGTTCCTTACACACTTTAATTATGTGCTTACTTACAGGCCTGGTTCTAAGAACACTAAGGCAGACGCTTTGTCACGTCAGCACGAACCTACCACCTCTACAGAGGATACTTTGTTCCCTATTATTCCTGAAGTCAATATTATCGCCAACACCAATGTCAAAATACACTCTCCATTGCTCGCTGATATTATGAACGAACAATCTCTTGCTCCCGAACGTACTCCTGTGGGCCGCTTGTTCGTGTCTCCCAAATTCCAAGTGGATATTATTCGCTGTTTTCACGATAGCAAGTTCGCTGGTCACCCCGGCATCCACAAAACTTACTGCCTGATCTCCAAAGACTTCTGGTGGCCCGGTTTACGTAGGGATGTGGAAGACTTTGTCAAGGCTTGCAATGTTTGTGTCAGGAATAAACTTCCGCGGGATCTCCCTTGTGGTTTATTGCAGCCCTTAGTCGTTCCCAATAAACCTTGGGCTTGTTTGGCTATGGATTTTATTGTTGATCTACCAGCTTCCAATAGGCATACAGTTATCCTCACGGTCCTTGACAGGTTTACTAAAATGGCTCATTTTGTTCCCTTGCCTAAACTTCCGTCCTCTCCCGAACTGGCCGTGATATTTGCTAGAGAAATTTTCCATTTACATGGTATTCCCAATGAGATTGTGTCAGACAGGGGTTCCCAATTTATTTCCCGTTTTTGGAGATCCTTCTGTTCACAGTTGGGCATCAAACTGAATTTTTCTTCGGCCTATCATCCTCAATCTAACGGAGCAGCCGAACGCACTAACCAAAAATTGAGCAATATCTACGTTGTTTTGTTTCTGAACACCAGGATGACTGGGTCGGTCTGATTCCTTGGGCGGAGTTTGCTCACAACAACCTTGTTTGTGGTTCCACTCATAATAGCCCCTTTTTCTTGAACTATGGCTTTAACCCTACTGTTCTTCCGTCGGTGTCTCCTTCCCAGGGTATACCGTCAGTTGATATTCATATAGCCAACCTGAGAAAGTTGTGGGATCAGACTCGACAAATTCTTGAACGTAGTTCCGCGGTGTTTAAGTCACATGCTGATAGGCGTAGACGTCCTGCTCCTATTTTTTCTCCGGGGGATAGGGTCTGGTTGTGTACCAGACACATTCGCCTGAAAGTTTCTTCCTTGAAGTTTGCTCCTCGTTACATTGGTCCTTACAGGGTACTGAGGAGGATCAACCCGGTTTCTTATTTGCTGGATCTACCTCCCACTCTACGCATCCCTAACTCTTTTCATGTCTCGTTATTAAAACCTCTTGTTTGTAACAGATTTTCCTCCCGCTCTGCTCCTCCATCCTCGGTCCGTGTGGATGGTCAGGAGGAATATATCATCAAGTCCATCCTTGATTCTCGTATTTCTAGGGGGAAGCTGCAATACCTCATAGACTGGAAAGGTTATGGTCCTGAAGAGAGGTCTTGGGTTCCTGGTATAGGCGTGCATGCTCCTCGTCTTCTTCGGGCCTTCCACGTTCGTTTTCCTTCTAAGCCAGGTCCCATCCGCCCGGTGGGCGTTTCTAGAAGGGGGGGTACTGTCAAGGTACCTGTTGGTGATGTATCCAGGGAGGACATCCTCTCTGCTTAGGGGCTCCCTTCCCCTAGCATTTCGGCATATTTCGGCCGTTTTCGCGCCGGCCGCGCTAACTCCTCCCCCTTTTATGACGCGATGGCTAGCGTCGACGTCATGACGTCGGCATTTGCATAAAGTGCCGGGAACCGCTATTCCGGACCTTTTGGGGGCGTGGTCTCTATTTAGGTAACAGGGTATTTAAAGGAAACCTTTACTACTGCTCATTGCCCTGTCGTGGTTCTAGCTTGCTAGTCACTCAGCGCGTTCTTTATCTTGTGTTTCCGGTTTTGACCCTTGCTTGTCTTTTGTCCTGTTGTCCTCTCCTCTCCTTTGACTTGGCTTGTATCTCGCTTACCTGTCCTCCGGCTCCCTTGACCTCGGCTTACCTTTTGACTATTCTTGCTTTGTCCTTACGTTAGTCCGGCCATTCTAAGGTCCGGTATACGTACCTCCTTCTGTGCGCACTCTGCGTATTGGATCCCTGTCAGTTTCCTGACACTTCCATGAGTCTAATATTATTAACTTTTTGGATCCATTCTTTTATCGAAAGGGTTGCGGGCTTCTTCCAGTTGATGGGGAGATGAGGTGGATGACCAGTGTCCTTGCGTGTTTAGGGGTCGGGTGTGGGAGAATGAGAAAAATAAAGGTTTTAGGTGTTTTGGAGATGGGTATGCTGGTGATGACATGGATGTATGAGGCTATTATACTATTGCTCATGGTGCCTAGAGAGATATCAGCTATGCCTCACTGATGATGCCTAACAAGGCTGAAATGATCGTCTCGGGTTGCTGTATCTCTCGTGCAGAGAGAACTTGCTGGCATTTCGGATCTGGACTGCCCGTATGGGTGGGACCAGTCTGATATGCTTCAGATATGTTCTCTCTGTAATGGCACAAGATGAGCTAAAACCAGCTTGAGTTCTGAGCGGGGACCCACCGAAGGGCAGGCTATTTTAGCTGCTGTCCGTTCTCAGAATACTCTTGCGACCCATTTTTTTGCTCTCCATTAGTTTAAAGGGTAATCCAGACGTGGACCCCTTGCTCACTGTGCCTAGAGAGATATCAGTTATGCCTCATTGATGATTGCCTAACAAGGCTGAAACGATCGTCTGGTGTTGCTGTATCTCTCGTGCAGAGAGAACTTGCTGGCATTTTGGATCTGGACTGCCTGTATGGGTGGGACCAGTCTGATAGGCTTCAGATATGTTCTCTCTGTAATGGCACAAGATGAGCTAAAACCAGCTTGAGTTCTGAGCGGGGACCCACCGAAGGGCAGGCTATTTTAGCTGCTGTCAGTTCTCAGAATACTCTTGCGACCCGTTTTTTGCTCTCCATTAGTTTAAAGGGTAATCCAGACGTGGACCCCTTGCTCACGGTGCCTAGAGAGATATCAGCTATGCCTCACTGACGATGCCTAACAAGGCTGAAACGATCGTGTGGGGTTGCTGTATCTATCGTGCAGAGAGAACTTGCTGGCATTTCGGATCTGGACTGCCCGTATGGGTGGGACCAGTCTGATATACTTCAGATATGTTCTCTCTGTAATGGCACAAGTTGAGCTAAAACCAGCTTGAGTTCTGAGCGGGGACCCACCGAAGGGCAGGCTATTTTAGCTGCTGTCCGTTCTCAGAATACTCTTGCGACCCATTTTTTGCTCTCCATTAGTTTAAAGGGTAATCCAGACGTGGACCCCTTGCTCACTGTGCCTAGAGAGATATCAGCTATGCCTCACTGACGATGCCTAACAAGGCTGAAACGATCGTCTGGGGTTGCTGTGTCTCTCGTGCAGAGAGAACTTGCTGGCATTTTGGATCTGGACTGCCTGTATGGGTGGGACCAGTCTGATATGCTTCAGATATGTTCTCTCTGTAATGGCACAAGATGAGCTAAAACCAGCTTGAGTTCTGAGCGGGGACCCACCGAAGGGCAGGCTATTTTAGCTGCTGTCCGTTCTCAGAATACTCTTGCGACCCATTTTTTTGCTCTCCATTAGTTTAAAGGGTAATCCAGACGTGGACCCCTTGCTCACGGTGCCTAGAGAGATATCAACTATGCCTCACTGATGATGCCTAACAAAGCTGAAATGATCGTCTCGGGTTGCTGTATCTCTCGTGCAGAGAGAACTTGCTGGCATTTTGGATCTGGACTGCCCGTATGGGTGGGACCAGTCTGATATGCTTCAGATATGTTCTCTCTGTAATGGCACAAGATGAGCTAAAAACAGCTTGAGTTCTGAGCCGGGGCCCACCGAAGGGCACGCTATTTTAGCTGCTGTCCGTTCTCAGAATACTCTTGCGACCCGTTTTTTGCTTTCCATTAGTTTAAAGGGTATTTCAGACGTGGACCCCTTGCTCACGGAGCCTAGAGAGATATCAGCTATGCCTCATTGATGATGCCTAACAAGGCTGAAACGATCGTCTGGGGTTGCTGTATCTCTCGTGCAGAGAGAACTTGCTGGCATTTCGGATCTGGACTGCCCGTATGGGTGGGACCAGTCTGATATGCTTCAGATATGTTCTCTCTGTAATGGCACAAGATGAGCTAAAACCAGCTTGAGTTCTGAGCGGGGACCCACCGAAGGGCAGGCTATTTTAGCTGCTGTCCGTTCTCAGAATACTCTTGCGACCCATTTTTGCTCTCCATTAGTTTAAAGGGTAATCCAGACGTGGACCCCTTGCTCACGGTGCCTAGAGAGATATCAGCTATGCCTCACTGATGATGCCTAACAAGGCTGAAACGATCGTCTGGAGTTGCTGTATCTCTCGTGCAGAGAGAACTTGCTGGCATTTTGGATCTGGACTGTCTGTATGGGTGGGACCAGTCTGATAGGCTTCAGATATGTTCTCTCTGTAATGGCACAAGATGAGTTAAAACCAGCTTGAGTTCTGAGCGGGGACCCACCGAAGGGCAGGCTATTTTAGCTGCTGTCCGTTCTCAGAATACTCTTGCAACCCGTTTTTTGCTCTCTATGAGGCTATTATACTTCAGTATGTCTGGACTTTGGACAGGACCATCATATGTGGCCTGGGGAATCTTTTGTTAGGTTGCACCTTTACCATGTGGCTGAGGTGTTGGGGAAGAAGTGGTGTATCTGAATTGGTATGTAGTGCCATCTGGAGATTTGTTTGAATCTTCAGATCCTTCATGTGTAGCATTACATATGGAGGAGTGGAATATGTTGGAAAATACATTTTTCCATTTTTTTCGTGGTTAGTGAAATGAACATGTCCTTTTCCCATTGCTTGGTATATTTGGGTAGAACGTCGGGAGCTTTCTATTGGGGAGGTATAAGTTGACAAAAGTCATTGTAGATTGGACCACCAGGCCATTCACCATAATGAGTCTTCCCGAAATACTGTTTACTATATCTCTATATTTAGCTTTGTTCATGAACCTTGAAAGTACTAAAGAGAAGTGATTTTCGGAACTGTAATATATCTGCATGGACATTAATAACCTTAACATTATTAATTTTGACAATCCAGGCATTTTGAAAGTAATTTTTCTGCCTATCCAAACTCATCATAGAACATGGGTTAGAGGAAGTCGCGATGTATTCTTCTGTTTTTGGGCGATTGTGTGATCCCCAAGACTGTTGTACCTGCATCATGTTCTTAAGACAGCTGAAGATATATAATCTGGTTTCCTTTGATTGAATACCAGTCTCATGTGTGTACTGTTCGGGTGTCTAAAGAAGAAGTAAAACAAAATTCTCCATTAGGTTTGAGAATGAAAAACTCACCTGATTTAACATTTTTTAGTAACACAATGAATTTCCAGGTCGTGGAAGTATGAAACCAATAAACATTTCTTGACAATACCTTACCCATCAGCTTTTCATTAACAATTAACTTTTTTAAATTAATCGTTTAAAATTTTACTCTTAAATTGGGTGCAAAGCTGACCGAGAAACGGGTATAGTAGTTAAAATTGGAGGAACATGATCAGTTAAAATTGGAGGAACAGGAAAATTGGAGGATCTAAGCGTTATCATATCTAAACTTCCAAAATTACAGAATATTAGTGGGTGAAGCTTCATTTGGTTTAACAAAATGAATAATATAACATCCCTGGTGTGTTTCTCTAAACACAAAGCAGACACCATGCTAGAGCTGTGGTTTTACTATAGGATTTGCTTAATCCTTTTGTCCTGAATGGGTTCAATGTATATATATTTGTTTCTGTAAAAAAGGTTGATATTTAAGGTTGCACCTTCAATCTCCATGGTAAGTTCACGGAACCACTATCACTGGTAAAGTAAGACTTGGTCTTCATTCCATGGTTGAGCATAATTTCTGGTGGCATACCCTGGGTCTCGGTGATGTAGCGGATCTGCAGAGAGGAAGCAATAGATCACAACTCTTCATTAAAGTTCTGGCAGCTTCCATTAAAACTGTAACGCACGTATAATCAGCTTCTGCTCTGTCTGATTTACTGTATTTTCACAACTGATCAATAACGTTTGTGGAATTATACTTTAAAAATTACGTAAATGAATGTGAACTACCATCGTACAAAAAATCTTGAACAATTTAACTTTACAAAGAAAGGCCGACAATGTGATTATAATGTATATATAATATAACCTGTTTCCCTCCACATTGTGTTGCTTGACACACTTGCGTCAAAGAAGGTTTAGCCATTTATTTGCCAGAGGATTAATTATTTGGCATCTTGTCTCCAACCCATTTAAAATCAAGCCAAATTGACTATTTTATTTTACATTACACTTTGACTTGTATGAGTTAAAGAAATAAGACACCTACGCAATATTTTCTATGTGAATTCATTCTTGATTTCTGACCAAGATGTTAATATATTAGACATAGGTATTGAGTAGATTTGAACTCACCTGATCATATTCAGTTGCTCCAGGATATAATGGGAATCCTATGAACAGTTCCGCCATGATGCACCCCAAAGACCACATATCAATTGCTTCCCGGAATGGTAATCCCAGTATAATTTCTGGAGACCTGCAAGTTATACAATGGGGAGATAGCGAAGGAACAAGAGGGTTAGTAAAAAAGTTCACATTTAAAGCTATAAATCAACTGAAATATAGGCTTAAATCTATTAGATGTTTTGCTTCGGAGCAACAGTCTCTTTTACCGGTATTTATCGTTTTAGTCATATGAGTTCTTCAATACCATTTCCCCCACCATAATGAGAGACATGGACAGTCTATAATCATTTGCAAATACTTTAAAGTAGATTTGTTTTTAGTAAATAAGAATCATAATGAAAAACTACTGATATGGTGCAGGCCTGCCAACTGTCCAAATTGTGGCAGGATAGTGCCTACTTTAGGGTTCTTTACTGCCATCCCATTTGTGTTCCTAGGGAACAATCCCCAGTCAGCACAACATAAACACATCATTAGATGAGCTTGCACTGTGTGGTGGGCAATACGACCATGCAAAGAGCACTTCAGCAGCAATCTTCTCTGTTGGGGTCCAGCCTGTTGTCTGTCTGTCAAGGACACCAGGGTGACACACCATTTCAGTGGGCAGGCTTACCCACTACAGGCATTGTCAATGGAGGAATTTGCATCACTGGTGACAACCTCTGGGGCCCACCCACCCGCCCACCTCCATCTTGATGTCACTTTGGAACATCATATACTGGTATGATCCTGATCTGGAATTTAGTTGAAATTCTGATATATCTCTTGGGTTTAAATTACTTTAAGAAGCCTATTACAACAGTCTGTGCATACATGATAATGTATGTCAAAATCCTTTTGTTATATGTTCTACAAAGAGTTCATGAGTGACATATCCATTGACCAAATTCAACAAACATTTTACTTTATATTCATTTTGTCAGTGTAAAGAATTTAAAGTACTGACAAGCTCATCATAAAAGTAAACTATAGCTAATACATTTCTCTCACCTATAAAATCTTGTTTGTAAATAACTTGACCGTTGAGCACCATTCATGTGGATTACACTCCCAAAGTCGATGACTTTGACTTTGAATGGGTGTCTGGAAGTGTCCACCATCATAATGTTCGCAGGCTTTAAGTCTGTATGGATAATTCTCAGACTCTGCAGCTTTGCAAGCGCTGTTCCCACCTGCTGCACGATGGGGCGGATGTATTTCACAGGTAATGGATCATACTTCCGTTGGACCATGAAATCAAAGAGGCTCATTTCCATCATTTCAAACACAAGGCAGTAAAAATCCTTGCAACAGAAAAACTCAAATGCTTTTACAAAATTGAATTCTTCTGGGCTTTCTTTATTCAGATGAGTCAGGATGTTTATCTCGGCTCTGACTTGTGCTTTGGTACAGGGGTGGTTTTTAAGGATTTTGACGGCTACATTTTCACCAGTTCCTTTCTTTACACATTTTACCACATGCCCAAAAGTTCCGCTGCCCAAGAATCCCACAACTTCGTAAGCATTGGTGTTGGAGTACAGGGTTTTACGTTGCTCCAATTGTTGATCACTTTTCCTGAGAAGAGAAAGAGGAAAATAGATAATTTTAATTGAATTCTAAGATTCAGTCACACACCATCTAAATCATTGTTATTTATTTGTGGTTTAGCTATTTGTATTTTCCGAATTAGTGAATTAATACACAGATTTCATTGATTTAACAACTGACCAAAGCCGAATGGTAATCTAAGTAAGGCTGAAATAAATAAATTGGTCTTTTGTGAATAGATGTTATCACTTTGCAAACCTTCTTCTTAAAAAATTGAATTTGGGTAGCCAAACGCCCTTCAGCTGCCATTTGATGCCTAGATAATATGACTGGCAATTGTAAACACTAGGTAATTGTTAAAATGAATCCTAATCTATATAGCATATTTTCAATTAACAACTGCAAAAAAAATTTAGGTTGTTAAATTAGCATTGATGGAACACTATAGTATGCTTAAGTGGTTATGGTGCCAGGAGTGCTCTAGTCCCCTCCCCATTGTAAGAAGTGAAACTGTGTTTATGGTTTGTGGAGGGTCCCTTTACAAAATAAGCATAGCTCTAATAGCATCCAGCAGGGATGAAGTTATAATATATCGAGAATCACAAATTAAATGACAATGAATTGATAAATAACTATACAAAAGTATCACTCAGTGATTTTAACCTGCTGTATTATTATTATTTTATTATTTATATAGCGCCATCAGATTCCGTAGCGCTGTACAATGGGTTGAATGTATCTGGACTGACAGCAGCATTTATAAAAACATTTCAATTTTCATACAAATAGTTACCAAGGAATTAGCTTTCTAACAATATTACATTAAAATATATAATACTACTCCTATATAAAAAAAAAATACCTGAATTAAGTGAAGATTATATCTCCCTTCACTTGATCAAATGAAGGTCAAGGGGGACAACATCTTCACTTGATAATTGACACCTGCCTTACATACACAGGAAATCATGTTAATGCTCTCATGTATGCATATTTCAGGGACCTTTTCCATCCTATTATTATTCACATTAATAATATCTAGTCATTAACCCCTTAACGACGAGTGACAGACAAGGTCCGTCACTCAGGGGATTGCCATAAAGACGAGTGACGGACCTTGTCCGTCAACCGTTAAAATTAACCCCGGATCGCCGCTATACCGGCGATCGCGGGGTTAATGGTGCTCCGTTCTGCCTCTGTACTAGAGGCAGACCAGGAGCACCCGATAGTGCTGCCCCAGCACATGTGCTCGCTCTGACAGTCTGTCAGAGTGAGCACATGTGCTGCATATACTCACCTTCCACCTCCCTGCACTTCCTGGTTCTGTGTGAAGTGCAGGGAGACGGATCCGTGATGATCCTGCCGCCATGTTAAAAAAAACAAATAAAGTTTATTTAAAATCCCATCCCCCTTTAACCATTTTAATTAAAAATTAACCCCTTCCCTGCCAATTGATCACAGTGATCAATTGGCAGGGATTACATTTTACTGTCATCTGATTTATTTTTTTTACCCCTGAGGGTCAATTCTTTTTTTTTTTAACCCTCAGGGGTTACATTTATTTAATTAATTAATTTAAATATTTTTAAATTATATATTTAGCTAGCTGGGGTGGGTGGAAGTTAGTGGGGAATTGGGGGATTTGGTGTTAGGCTAACTAGGAGTTAACATTAAAAAAGTTTTGAAATAAACTTTAAAAAGTTAAAAATTAAGCTAAACAAAAAGTTTTAATAACATTTAAACAAAAAATAAAAAAACACCCCCCTTTACCTAGTCCAAATAAAAATGAATCCCTTCCCTGCCAGTCTATCACTGCCTACAGTGATCAAAATACAGATCACAGTATTATACTGTGATCTAATTTTTTTTAACCCCTGAGGATTAATTTTTATTTATTTTTTAACCCTCAGGGGTTCAATTTATTTAATTAATTAATTTAAATATTTTATAATTATATATTTTGCTAGCTGGGGTGGGTGGGAGTTATGGGAAAATGGGGAATTTACTGTTAGTGCTGCGTACTGCTAGTTAGGGGTTAACGGTAAAAAAAAAAGCTTAGAAAAATGTTAAATCTGTAAAAAAGTTTTAAGAAAGTTTAGAAAAGTTTAAAAAAAATTTATAAGCAAAACAAAAGTTTAAAAACTAGTTTTTAAAAGTAAAAAAGTTATAAAAAGTAAAAAAATACATTTTAAAAACGCTCATTACCACTACACCTGGAACAAACTAGAGAAAAAATTATCCCACGCCAAGGTTCAAAATATGCCTTTTGAATTACCCCAGGGTGTATTCTTTAATAAATAGTATGTGTTTGTGGGGAAGTTTCAATAACCAACCGTCTAAACTATTCCAAATTGGAACATGGACACAGCGTAAAACTTCAAAGTTAGAAAAAAAACTGAATGGCTGCGTCTCAAATGCTGTACTCAGACGACATAGCTGAGCAACATATGAAGTATTATACAGTCGTAGCACACATAAGGTTTGCAAAATATACTGTGCAAACTCACTTTGTATGTCAAAAAGGCAGAAAAAACACTTATTACCACTACACTAGTAGTACAAGCTAGCGGAAAAATGATCCCACGCTAAGGTTCAAAATATGCCTTTTGAAATACCCTGGGATGTCTTCTTTAAGACATGGTATGGCTTTATGGGGTATTTGGATTATATAGCCTGGTAAAATACTCTATAATGGGACAGCGTAAAAATGTAAAGTTTGAAAAAAACTGGAATGGCTGTGTCCCAAATGTGCCCCCCTCCAATGTCCACATATACCTGGCAAAGGTACATAGAGGGGTATTGCTGTACTCAGCCGACATAGCTGAGCAACATATGAAGTATTCAGGGCCGGATTAACATAGGGGCTGATGGAGCTGCAGCTCCAGGCCCAGGCCCATGGAATAGGCCCATTAAAAAAAAAAAATTTTTTTTTTTACACACACTACTCTCAGGTTTGCCACCTGACTGGTATTTTACCAGTATTTGAGGCTGCCTGGCCATGCCGGTATTTCAGTAATACCGGCAATAGAAGATACAGGTATTTTTCTCAGTATAAACGGAGATTACTCTGTAATACCAGCACTAACCAGTAGGGGTCACTGTGTGTGGAGAGAGGCAGGGATAGGAAGTTACAGCACATCCCTCCCTGCCTCTCTCTCCTCACTGATCCGCAGGGGAGCAGCTACACAGCACAGAGAGTCCAGACAGCAGCTCCCAGCCTGCAGAGACAGCCTATAGCTCAGGTAAGTGAAGTATGGGGGGAAAGGCAGCAGGGAGACATGGGGACACGGAGACACTAGGGGACACTGAAGAACTAGGGGACACTGTGAGATATGGGGATGCTGAGACACATGGGGACATTGGGAGACACACTGAGACACAGAGACACATGGGACACAGTGTCTCCATGCCTCCAAGCCAGTGTCCCTATTGTCTCAGTGTCCCCTAGTCTCCCAGTGTCTATATCCCCATGTCTTTCAGTGTCCCTAGTGTCTCAGGGTCACCATGTCTCCCAGTGTCCCCAAATGTCTGTGTCCCCATGTCTCCCAGTGTCCACATGTCTCCCAGCCAGTCCCCCTAGTGTCTCAGTGTCCCTATGTCTCCCACCCAGTGTCTCTAGTGTCTGTGTCCCCATGTCTCCCAGTGTCTGTGTCCCATATCTCTGTGTTCATAGTGTCCCCAAATGTCCCCATGTCTCCCAGTGTCCCCAAGTGTCTCCATGCCTGTGTCTCCATGCCTCCCAGCCAGTGTCCCTAGTGTCTCAGTATCCCCATGTCTCTAAGTGTCCCTAGTGTCTTAGTGTCCCTAGTGTCTTCCAGTGTCTGTGTCCCTAGTGTCTATGTCCCCATTTCTCCCAGTGTCCCCATTGACTTCCTGCTTCACTGGACACTGCTGTTAGAGGGTATGGATTTACTTGAAAGATTAAAGCATAAATTAGAGAGAGATTAGCATAGAGTATGTGTTTTCGTAAAGCTGCATCCTTCGAGTTTCCCTCCAACACCATCTCCATTAGATACTTGACGCTTGAGAGGTATGACTGTTTTAGTGTCTATGGTCGATAAGATTCTTGTCATGACTACTAGTGTGGTCCGGCACGCAGAACTATGTAACATCTACATAGACAGAACAGAAAATGATAAAACGTAAACCGGTCCTTAGAATGGCCGGACTAATACGTTAAAAACAGAGAATGGTCAAGGGAGCCAGAAATATACAATACCATTTAACAAGCCAAGTCAGGGAAGCCAGGAATCAGAATAGTCATGAATAACCAAGGTCAAAATACTGGGAATATCAAAAACAGGACAAGAAAATGCACTCTCAGGATTCAGGAACCAGGAACGAAAACCACGACAGGGCAATAACCTAGGTTAAATATCCCTCTGGCCTCTGACTGCAGAACGTGTGTGTGTGTGTGTGTGACCCTGGGGGGCAGAGCTATATCTGGCTGCAACCGCGTGTTCGGCACCATCTTGAACCCGGGCAGGCAGCCAGGAGAACCCGGCATAGCGGCTCCCAACTCGCCGCTGAGCAGGTAAGCTCAGTTCATTGGCGCGGTCACACTGGTCCGGTGCGACTGCACCTCGCGGCGAGCCGGGGGCCGTGACAATTCTGTAATTAGGCCCCATCATAATTGTCAGCACCAGGCCCACTGGGCTCTTAATCTGGCCCTGGAAGTATTATACACTGGTAGCACACATAAGGTTTGCAAAATATACTGTGCAAACTCACTTTGTGTGTCAAAAAGGCAGAAAAAACACTTATTACCACTACACTTGGTACAAGCTAGTAGAAAAATTATCCCACGCTAAGCTTCAAAATATACCTTTTGAAATACCCTGGGGTGTCTACTTTAAGAAATGGTAGGCCTTTGTGGGGTAGTTTGAATTTAAACCCTGCTAAGATGCTTGGAAATTGCACATAGGCCCAGCATCAAAATTGAAAGTTCGGTAAAAACTGATATGGCCTGGTCTCCTATATGGCACTGTAGCTTCACAAAATAGTGCCAAAAACATTAATTGGGGGTGTCTTTTTACTCAGAAGACTTAACCGAGCTTAATTTGGGGGGTTTGAACTTAGTGGCACATGTGAAATATACAAAATACCCAGCAAAAATGCAATCCATATGTAAAAAACGCACAAAATTATTTTTTTATCACATACTTTAGCATATATTGGTGAAAAAATGGGGGCATGTTAAGGCACAATATGCACCTTATGAGATACCCTGGAGTGTCTACTTTTACAAATGGTAGGCCTTTGTGGGCTTTTTTGAACAGTCAAACTGTTATAATACCCCAAATGGAAGCATAGGCTCATTAAATCCGTCTCTCAAAATTCTACTGTGAATACTGAAAAGAACAGGCCTCCTATATGGCACTGTAACTTCACGAAATAGTGCCAAAGACATACAATGGGGGTGTCATTTTACTCAGCAGATGTAACTGAACACAAAATAAAACTGTGTACAGGAATAGCACACACCAACTTTACAAAATACCCATGAGAATTTCTTTGTTATAAGTTTGTGTGCCAAAAACCCCCAAAAAACCCAAATTTTACTCCAATATTTAGCAGAGGTTGGCGGTGAAGTGGCTACATAGAAAGTATCAAAACAACCCTAGGAAAATAGCCCGTGATGTCTACTTTATATAAATATATACTTTTGTGTGGCAATTTTGATTTCTTTTATGGCTATTAAGCTTACAAGACAAACATACCAAATTCTAAAATTGCTCCACATTAAAAGTTTATTTTACTCCTTGTGCTTTGTGACCTGTAACTACCAAAAAAAACTTAAAATCTCAGACACATTATATATTCTGTAAATCAGAACAACTAAATGAATTTATTTTTAATTACTTTCTTTAACCTGTACTAATTAGGCACACATTATTATTGCAAAAACTGTAAAAAAAAAACACAAAAATTTCATTTTTTTTTGCATTTTTCTGTATTTGTTTATAATAATTAAGCCTATATATATATATATACGTGTTACATCAAATTAAAGCCCTACTGTCCTTTAAAAAACGATATATATAATATGTGTCGGTGCAATAAATTAGTAAAATGCAAATTGCAGTTGAACGCAAACAGCAAAAAAATGAAAAAAATGCTGTTGTCATTAAGTGAAAGACAGGCTTCTGAAGTTCTATCCTTAAGGGGTTAAGGGGTACACTTTCTAACAATATTATTTACTAGTGATATATAAAACAATCTATTATATAAACCTACTGCAAATCATGTTAATGCTCTCGTGCATGCATATTTCAGGGACCTTTTCCATCCTATTATTATTCACATTAATAATAACTAGTCATTAAGGGGGACACTTTCTAACAATATTATTAACTAGTGATATATAAAACAATCTATTATATAAACATACTGCAAATCATGTTGCTTCTCAGGGTTTGAACTTTCTGCCATTTTGTAAACTGGTTTTCTGTCCAATTGATCCAATGTGGTTATCACTGGAATAATTGTTAATCAGTGTCTACTCAGCACTGGACTAACAGATAATGAACCCCAGATACATCATCATTTTACATCATCAGTCAGCTGTGAGGTACAATGGTCAAGCAAGGTCATGTGACTGAAAGCATCCAGAGATTCTGATTGGTCAATTATACCTTCATATCAATGTGTTTTATATAACATAGCACAGAGAGACACATTTATATATTAATTGACAAACTGTGTGTGCACCCTCACTTGTAAAAAAAATATTTTGTATAATAGTATGCAATTGCTTGAAAACCATGAGAAACGCATGGGCAAAGCAAAAAATTAACTGACCATTATGAATTCAAAGCTAATTCTGATTGGCTGCTAACCTGTAGGTAGATGATGCTAAACTATTAAATCCCTGCCTTCTGCATCTACAAATTGCAAACTGGCCGGAGCAATAGTATATGTGTATTGAAACTAGCTAATATTAAGCTTACAAGACAAAGATACCAAATTCTAAAATCGCTCCACATTAAAGGTTTATTTTACTCCTTGTGCTTTGTGACCTGTAACTACCAAAAAAACCTTAAAATCCCAGACACATTATATATTCTGTAAATCAGAACACCTAAATAAATTTATTTTTAATTACTTTCTTTAACCTGCACTAATTATGCACACATTATTATTGCAAAAACTGTAAAAAAAACGAACTTTTTTCTTTTTTTTTTGCATTTTTCTGTATTCTGTATTTTTTTTATAATAAATAAGCATTTATATATTACATCAAATTGAAGCCCTTTATGTCCTTTAAACAGTATATAATATGTGTTGGTGCAAAAAATGAGAGAGATGCAAATTGCAGTTGAATGCAAACAGCAAGAAAATGCAAAAATTGCTTGTGTCATTAAACGTAAGACAAGCTTCTGAAGCTGTCTCCTTAAGGGGTTAATCCCAATAAATTCCAGGCCACTAGGGTCCTGTTTGTGTACCTTTTTAAAATGTTCGGAAACACTATGACATTCCAACCATTATTTAATGTTATATATATATGCTCTCTGATCCTTATATGGAGAGGGCGTGTTGTCCTCTTTTTGGCCAACTTATCTATATATTGTACATAATAGATCCAGGTTTCCAAATAAACTGTTTGTGTCTCCATTCGTTGCTATGGCAACCCAAGTGCGTTTGTATGTGTGTGCATGTGTATCATACTATTTAAATGCTTCAAGAGGGGGGATGTATATCACCGTTGAAATAGGCCAGTAGGCTGAAACTTTGTGTGATTTCTGTGTCTCGACCTCAGTCCTCACTATTAGATGAGTAATTATAACCTATGCAATACTGTGGTATCAGATATCATCGCTGTCTGGTTATTTGCTTCTGTACAAATTTATTTTCTTTATAGTTATATTGTGCAATGATAATTCTTTATCTTTGTAACCATTTAACCAGATTATGGATCTACTATACCGGGAATAATATACACTGCTTGGCCACAGAAAAAGTCGCCACCTGGAATAAACAAAGGAAAAAGGCAAGAGCCTCCTATTGGATAGCTACTGCATGGGTGATTATCGTTCAGCTTGCAAAAAGTTATTTAACCCCAACTGATGCAATGAGTAGCTTCTCATTTCTTAAACAACCATGGTGAAAGACATCCAGTGGTCGTGGAAAAGATGTTAATCTGTTTGAGAAGTGTCACATCATTGGCCTGAATCATGCAGAGAAAACATCTAAGGAGATTGCAGAAACTACTAAAAGAACTTTCCAACACATTATTAAAAACTGGAAGGATAGTGGGGAACCATTGTCTTTGAGGAAGAGAGGCAGATGAAGTGATGCATCCATCATGCCTAGTGACCACTGTCAGGGCCGCCACCAGAAATTTTGGGGCCCCTAACTGAGGTCGGGGTCTGGGCCCCTGGGGGCCCACCTCCAAAACCGCCCACAGAGACCGCCTCCAAATACCGCCCACATGAATACACACACACAGACACACATATATAATGACATACAGACATACATATATACATACATGCATACAGACATACATCCATAGACATACATGCATGCATACAGACAGACATACATACACAGTCAGACAGACAAACAGAAATACAGACATACATGCATACAGACAGACATACACATACATGCATACAGACAGAAAGACACATACATGCATACAGACTGACATACATGCATACAGACAGACATACAGACATACACATACATGCATACAGACAGACAGACACATGCAGACAGACAGACAGACATACATGCATACAGACATACATACATGCATACAGACATACATACATGCATACAGACAGACATACATAGAGACAGACAGACATACAGACAGACATAGAGACAGACAGACATACACACACACACAGCTCATTTCCCAGCCAGCCTCCTGTCTCTTACCTGTTCTTTGAAGGAATGGGTGGCAGCGGATGATGGGAGTCAGCGCGGCTCCCTCTTCCCCGGCGCGCGCGCGCTCCTCCCGCGCGGAGTGAGCTGGGAGGAAGTGACCACTTCCCTCCCAGCAGCACTTGCGGCTGCTTTTTAAGGGGCCCGGCCACAGCGCTGACCGGGCCCCTGAAGATATAGGGCCCATCGGGTGGCCCTAAGTGTGTGGGCCACCCGATGGGCCCCACACGTGGGGCCCGGGTGGCCGGGCCCCCCAGGGCTGCCGGGCCTGTGACAACCATTATGGTTGTCACCCCCTGATGGCGGCCCTGCCCACTGCACACGCCTATGGGGGCAGTGCTGTGATATGGGGTTGCTGCAGTAGGTCAGGTCTAGGTTCAGCAACATTATGTGCCCAAAGAATTATGTCAGCTGACTACAGGAATATACTGAATGACCAGGTTATTCCACCAATACATTTTTTTCTTCCCTGGTGGCACGGACATATTCCAAGAAATAAGTGAACCTCTGTATTTAATTTTTCAAGATTCTTTTGTTTCAGGTATTGTACCGGAGGATTGAAGGAAGGCAGATGTTGTTCCTATATTTAAAAAGGGTTCAAAATCCTTGCCTGGAAATTACAGACCTGTGAACTTAACTTCTGTGACTGGGAAATTGTTTGAACGGCTATTAAGGGATAATATTCAGGAATTCATTGGGAAGAACTTTGTTGTTAGCAATAATCAGCATGGTTTTATGAAACACAGGTCATGTCAAACTAACCTAATTGCATTCTACGAAGAAGTAAGTAGAAGTATAGATCAGGGTGTTGCAGTGGATGTGATCTACTTGGATTTTGCCAAGGCATTTGATACGGTTCCTCACAATAGGTTAGTCTTCAAACTAAAAGAAATTGCAATTTTTTTTTTTCAATTCTTTATTTTTGCAGTGCATATAGTTAACACAGCGTGCATGTGGTACCCCAACGGCAATCCACATGCTTTTCAACAATATTTGCAACAGTAGGGTACATGTTAAATCTTGCACTATTTTATATTAATCTAAGATTTAGCAAGATCAGTCCTGTTTCAATTTTCTAATATATATTTGCAAGAACACTGGTGAGACATGAGAGTAACATTGGTAGGGTAATTGTCAAGCATAGCATATGGCATATCCTCTTACTGCTATGAGGTGGATGCTCAATGTACTTAGTCATGGTATAGTAAGGGGTACCGTGAGCAGGAGCTGACTGGTTCGATCTGTCTAGGCTGGGACGCAGGTGTGCGGTGGGACAGACAAGCTGGCCAAACGTGGGGATTTATGTGCATGGTACTGTCGCTATAAGATAGGTTAAGCCTTCTTGTCAGTACCTAAGCACGCTTGTATGTTAATATGAGGTTGCTTTGGATCTAATCTGGAGTGTGTGATTGTGCAGAATTATATAAAAAAGTGACAGCAGGTCAACAGTAGTTAAAGATCCTGAGAGTCCATGCAGGAGTCATCTCCCATGCTTGGTTGCAATTTTGGCTTCTGTCCACAGGGTAGCTCGAAGTCGACCGACCCCCGATCTGCCCAGCCGCTGAGGCTGCTTGTAAGTCGCATGTGGGTCTCCGTGCCCATATGTTGACAATAATAATAATAGCAGGCTTACTTGCATTGTCCGAAGCTGGCCTGGAGCGTGGCGTTGTAGTCCTCTGGACCCCGGAGTTGCCAGGTAAGTTTGCGCATTCTTGTTCAGTATTTGTGCTTTATGTTCCTGGCGGTGTTTCAAGTGGACGTTTGTCTTCTTGCACATCAGGGTGTGCCGGTCGGGGGTGGACAGGTTGTGCCAGTGCGGGCGGTCGGCTGTACCAGTCGGGTGTGGGCATAGGTCGTCTGATCGGTATGTGAGTGGCCTAGTTGGTGCGGGGATGTATTGGCAACGTTGGGTGAGTATTGTGGTGGAGATAGGGCAACTTCTCTGGGTGTCAACCCGATCTTCTGGGTTCAGGTATTGGCCCCAGCTCGGGGGGCTGAAGCTGTGTCCCTGGGTATAAAGTCACGGGTGGCCGCAGGATCCCAGCCATGAGGGTTTGTCGGGCCCAGCGAATCCGAGGGCAGGCCCAGTGCCTGCAGGTGGTGTGTTGCATCTGGCAGGTCTCGTATGGTAATGGTGGTTTCACCGCGTTTGATCAGCAGCGTCCGAGCCTGGCTCCATCGGTAGCTGATAGTTTTCTTGCGTAGGAGGGAGGTTAGAGGTCGGAGTGACCGTCGCCAGGCGAGGGTTCCCCCGGAGAGATCCGCAAAGAAGGTTATGGACATCCCTTCAAAGTTGTATGGTGTTTGCCCTCTGATGGCTGTCATCACGGCTGCTTTGTCCCTGAGACCCTGGAATTGCATCACTAGGTCGCCTGAGGCTGTGGGTGGTGCCTTGGCTGGTTTTGGAAGTCGGAATATGCCTTCCAGAGGCACTGCCTTAGCCTGTTTTGGTGTGAGTATAGCTGCTAGGAGTCGTCTAGCAAAATGGGGGAGTTCCTCAGGTGGAACTGTCTCGGAGACTCCTCTGATTTTTATGTTCTTCTGTCTCCGCTTGTCTTCTAGGGTGTCGAATCTGCCTTCATAGGCAGTGCCCTGTTGTGTGAGCTCTTCCACCCTTTTTTCCAGCTCTTTAATTTGTTGTGTATGGTTTTGGGTTTTGTGTTCTACCTCACCGAGGCGGCCCGTCAGGCCTCGCAGATCCTCCCGAATCAAGGCCACGTCCGCCGAGATTTTCAGTTGGAGGTCCGCCATGATCTCCCTGATGGCCGTTAGTGTCACCGGGCCGGTGTCGGGTGTCCGGTGCAGGGGTGCCGCTCGTTCTGCTGGTTGCCGCACCATTGCTGGCATGAGGCTTCCCTCTTCTTCCTCCGATGCCCCGTCGGAGAAGTCAGAGCAACCTCCAAGGAGGGACGCCATCTTACTCTCTTGGGCGCCATGTGCCTGCCGCCAGAGGTCTCCGATGCTGTGTCCCTGCCGGGGTCGGTCGGGCTTTAGTTTTTTGGTTTTCTTGCCCATGAGGTATACAGTGGGGGTTACTTGGGTGTTGTTTGGTTGTGGGTCACCTCTATTTTTAGGGTTTTGTCCGTAGTTTAGCCGGAGCTCAGAGGCCATGCGACTGTCCGCTTCTGTGGTTAGGCCACGCCCCCTGCAATTTTTTTAAGTGCAGGATGTTTATAAAACATAGCGAAAGCTGGTGTCAGGCTGCAAGAACACAAGAACAAAAAAAATTCTGTTTAAAAAATGGCTTCAAGAAACACACTATGGGACAGAAGACTTTGTCTCACTCCTACAAACGGAATACTCGCACCAATACCACTCCACGACCACATCCAAATCCAATGGGGCATCTATTCTGATCTGTAAAAATTTAGCGTTTAGCCACCAATCACACGAAATCGACAAGCGAGTAGATACGTCTTCATAGTTTGTCTGATCAACAACATGCAGAACACACTAGCTAATGTATATACCCCCAATGTTAACCAACGAAATTTCTTACACCAAAAATCTCTGCAAACTGACTAAAATACAGAAAGGGACGATGATAATTAGTGGGGATTTCAACCAAATCTTGGATCATAAACTTGATACCACATTATTACCATATAGCAAAAGCTATCAGACCCTCAAACGAGAATGCCAACAACTACAAAAACTCTTACATACACAACACTACTATGACTCATGGAGGATAACCCATACGAAGGAACGCTCCTATCCGCACTACTCTCAAGAACACAACACCTACTCCCATAAAGATGGCTTCTACCTACATGGCTCTGCCCTCTACCAAATCTCGAGATGTGAAGTGGGTGATATAACCTGGTCCGACCATGCCCCAGTAACCGTCGAACTTAAAGACCAATATGACTTCCAACATAAAAGCCTGTGGAGGCTTAACACAACACTACTAACAAACCCAACGTTCATTCAGGAACTCTAAATCACTCTCACAAATTACTTCATAGACAACCACACTCCTGGAATGCCAGCATATACTATATGGGCGGCACACAAGGCGGTAGCTAGAGGCATAATGATAAGACGGGCATCATTCCTACGGAAAAAAGCTAGAGAATCCCTGTTGACATGGTGACCAATTAAATATTCAGATTCAAACTGCCCCGTCCGATGACTTGAAAAGGAAAATTGCACATATCACACAACAAATACATCCCCAAGCACTAGAACAGTCAGGATACACCCTTAGGAAACTGAAACTCAACCAGTACACTCAGGGAAACAAAGCTACTAAACTACTAGCGTCCCGCCTCAAAATCAAACAAAGCAAACAAAAATTGGCATTTATACTCTCGAAAGAGGGAGGAAAATGATGATACCCAAAGACATTAGCGAACTTATTTGCAGACAATGTCCTTCTGACCTTGGCGCAGCTGTAGATATCTCTCCCAAACCTCCTCAGGGAAATAGAGGAATACGGGAAAACTCTAATTATAAACTAAACATGTCAAAAACACAAGCAATGGGAATAGCTATTACCGCTCCCCTACTCGGCACATTACAACAAAATTTTAACCTAGATTGGATGTCGGACTATGTGTCCTTCTTGGGGCTTCAAATTACCCAGAACCCTGACAACCTGTTCCATTTTAATTATGGTAGAGTACGCACAGAACTAGAAACGGCTCTGAAGTCATGGGAAAGGAAATACCTATCATGGCTAGGTCGGTTGGCAGTAAAGATGCTCCTCTTTCCAAAACTTTAATAGCTATTTCACACCCTCCAAATCCATATCCCACAATCTTACTTCAATTCTACACAGAAACTCCTGATGCAATTTATATGGGAACGCAAAAAAGCTAGGGTTACCACCAGAATCCTTCATAGCTCGGTGGAGGAAGGAGGCCTCAGCTTGCCAAACCTCAAACTCTACTACCAAGCAGCACTGCTCTCCTCTGTGGGAGTGTCCCATAACCAAACAGAGCCACCACAGTGGATAGCCATAGAGTCCTACTGGGCCCACGTGCCAACCTTACACTACCTCTTCTGGTTTCCAGGGACCCTACGTTCGGAAACCACCTGACTGCGTCACACCACGGAAATTTGACTTTGGGTGTGGGATGGAGCAAGAACACGCCTATGCGGTACTCACCCATGGTCACAGGCGACCCCATTGAGGAGCATCCAAGTAATGAACCCCACTTTCAATTATCATTTAGGACAGGATATGGATGCACTCACATACATCACTTATACCAGGAAGGAAAGCTATGAATGTTCCCAGACCTGATAAACACTTACAACCTACCCTCTAGAGCGACCTTTTCATATCTCCAAATTAAATCCCTGCTGACACTAAACTCACACTTTCGCACTTTGAGCGGGCCTGCATGGCAGATCACAGTCCCACAAAAATTATTTCACTCATTTACAAAATTTTGAACCAAACAGACCACAGAGACACACAGACATACCAAACACTATGGCAAACCGACCTCCAGACAGTAATAGCCCCAACTAGCTGGCGGGCTGCGTTTAAAGGACCACTATAGTGCCAGGAAAACATACTCGTTTTCCTGGCACTATAGTGCCCTGAGGGTGCCCCCACCCTCAGGGACCCCCTCCCGCCCGGCTCTGGAAAGGGGAAAGGGGTAAAACTTACCTTTTTCCAGCGCTGGGCAGAGAGCTCTCCTCCTCCTCTCAGCCTCCGCGCCCGCCGGCTGAATGCGCACGCCGGCAAGAGCTGCGCGCGCATTCAGTCGGCCTCATAGGAAAGCATTTACAATGCTTTCCTATGGACGCTGGCGTGCTCTCACTGTGATTTTCACAGAGAAGCACGCAAGCGCCTCTAGTGGCTGTCAATGAGACAGCCACTAGAGGATTAGGGGGAAGGCTTAACCCATTCATAATTATAGCAGTTTCTCTGAAACTGCTATAATTATGAAAAAATGGGTTAACCCTAGAAGGACCTGGCACCCAGACCACTTCATTAAGCTGAAGTGGTCTGGGTGCCTAGAGTGGTCCTTTAAAGCCCACAAGCGTAGAACATTATGTACATCCTACCTCAAACTCATGAGGAAGATTTACTACAGATGGTACATGGTGCCGACGAGACAAGCACCCCTATACCCAGGGATGTCTGATAAATGCTGGAGATGCCATAAAGACCCAGGCACGATGTATCACACATAGTGGACTTGTCCCCGCATACAACCTTTCTGGAAAATGGTCAAAAGTACACTCTCAGACTTACTACACACACAAGTGGTGCTCAGCCCAGCGTTGGCATTACTATTCCTAGACCTTGATGACTTCCCCAAAAGATGACGCCACCCTACTATACCATACGCTCATCGCAGCCCTCACTCTAATCGCCAGAGCCTGGAAATCCACATATGCCCCTACCAAACAAGCCCTCCTCCAACAGACAACAGATAACTACCAACTTAGACTATGAAAATATGGCTAGGAAATTTTCATGATCCTACCAAGAGGTGCAAAAGTGCATCGACAAACTTGACACATATAGGACCACTAACTCCACCGAAGCAGAGGGATAGGGGGTGGAACATGACTGGCATACAGAAGACCCGAGCAAATGACTAGCCAATCTTGCCATATAGGACAGCCATACCACCACCTGGGGGAGCCCCCTGGGTTTGACCACGAGCTATAACAACCCATAGAGGCAACATTGTTTACATTGATCTAACACTTGTACTGAATTTGGTGCTCAATTCCTGGGCCTGTGTCTGCCTCAGATGTTCTCCTAGGTGCCACTGTCAGCACAGATCCGCGTACTCAGGGCCGGCGCTACCTGTAAGGCGGACTAGGCAGCCGCATAGGGCGCCCCTTGAGAAAGGGCGCCGCCAGGAGCGCCAGCCCCCCATGCTGCAGCCGCCCGAGCGCTCTGTAAAGAGCCTCAGGCGGCTGCAGCTTTGCCCGGGCGGTGCGTCCATGAGGGCGGACCGCACCGCCCGGGCGCAGCCTGAGGAGAGGCTGACAGGAGGGAAACGCTGAGTGCTCCCTCCTGTCACTCCCTCTCTGTAGCGTGGCCGAGCCCTGTATAGTCGGCGGGTACAGGGAGCAGCTGTCTCCTGTACCCGGCCGGACTAACAGGAAGTGCACACAGAAGAAGGAATTGTCAGGGGAGGGGGGGGAAGAAGAAATGGGGAGGGTGGGAGAAAAAGAAAATGGTAGGGGAGGGTGGGAGAAAAGAATTTGGTAGGGGAGGGGAGAAGAAATTGGGAGGGGAGGGGGGGAGAAGAAATTGGGAGGGGAGGGGGAGAAGAAGAAATTGACAGGGGGGAGAAGAAGAAATTGACAGGGGGAGAAGAAGAAATTGGTGGGGGGAGAAGAAATTGACGGGGTGAGAGTGACAGGGGAGGGAGGGGCAATGAGAGTGGGAAGGGGGAGGGGAGAAGAGAGTGACAAGGGAGAGGGGGGAGAAGAGAGTGACAAGGGAGGGGGGAGAGATTGACATCCATCACACACACATGCAATGCACCCCTTGCACACAGAAAAACACACAATGCATTACACACAGACACACACACACACACACACAAACAATGCAACCGTTACACACAATGCATCCCTTACACACCCACAAACACACAATGCATTCCTTACACACACTCAATGCACCCCTTACACACACTCAATGCACCCCTTACACACGCACGCACTGCATCCTGTACATACACAGAAACACACCTTGCAGCCCTTACACATACAAACTCAGATTCACACAATGCATTCCTTACACACATATCAGGACATCCCCTACACACTCCACCCCCTGTGAACAAACTCATTGGTGGAACATGAAGGTGGACCCTGGGACCCAGACCTTGAGCTGTGTAAAGGGCCCCCCAAAAATGGAGCTGCTTACCGTTCTCCCAGAACATTGATTTTTGTGACCACAGTTACAAACAGCCTCCAGAGAGCCTGTTCTACACCAGACCAGTAGAGCCAGACTGCAGCTAGAGCCCATCATCATCCTCATCTGGTTGTAAGTAGGCAATCTAGTATATTATTCGTGGCACTAATCTCTAATTTACCTCACATTAAAGAAACACTATAGTCCCCAGAACCACTGCAGCTTAATGTAGTTGTTCTGGTGTCTATAGCCTGTCCCTGTATGCCTTATAATGTAAACACGGCGGCACTGCAGCACTGGCGTTAGTTAACATGGCAGATCATATGGGTGGAGCATTGTGATGTCACATGGGGGGGCGGGGCGGCAAACTTTACTTTTGCCTATGGCGGCAAAAATCCTTGCACCGGCCCTGCGCGTACTACTACACTGTAGTCTCAGCTGGGCAGAAGTGGTTTCTTCTTTGGGCTGACTGTACAGTAACCGAGTGGACCAGAGAAATATCTTGATTGTGTAAATACTTATGTATGCAGCCTGCTTGCAATAGTAAGGGTGGCAGAAACCCTGGGTACTACCAAGACTATACATTATAACTCATACAAAAGGCTTTTTCCGCGGGCTCCCCTCATCCTATTGGGGGGGCCCTGTTGAGACGGCACATAAATGCAAACCCTGTCCGCAGACAGTTCCCCTACCATAGCAACTATAGCACAGAGTCTCTTAGAACTAATCCTTTACCAAGTCCCTTCCACGTCGCAGTAGCTACACCCACCAAACTATATATAGTTCCGCATTGTTACAGGCTTTCGCATAGTTGTGAAAGTATAGCATGAGCTAACCAACTCCAGACAGAAGCACACACAAGTTAGCTACTGAGACTAGACCTCCCCTAAGAAAGTGGAGACACCCGCAGCAGGTCTGCACACCCCACATCACAATGGTCTGTGTCAGGGAGTTCCGTGTGATAAAATGTATACAGGGAGTGCAGAATTATTAGGCAAATGAGTATTTTGACCACATCATCCTCTTTATGCATGTTGTCTTACTCCAAGCTGTATAGGCTCGAAAGCCTACTACCAATTAAGCATATTAGGTGATGTGCATCTCTGTAATGAGAAGGGGTGTGGTCTAATGACATCAACACCCTATATCAGGTGTGCATAATTATTAGGCAACTTCCTTTCCTTTGGCAAAATGGGTCAAAAGAAGGACTTGACAGGCTCAGAAAAGTCAAAAATAGTGAGATATCTTGCAGAGGGATGCAGCACTCTTAAAATTGCAAAGCTTCTGAAGCGTGATCATCGAACAATCAAGCGTTTCATTCAAAATAGTCAACAGGGTCGCAAGAAGCGTGTGGAAAAACCAAGGCGCAAAATAACTGCCCATGAACTGAGAAAAGTCAAGCGTGCAGCTGCCACGATGCCACTTGCTACCAGTTTGGCCATATTTCAGAGCTGCAACATCACTGGAGTGCCCAAAAGCACAAGGTGTGCAATACTCAGAGACATGGCCAAGGTAAGAAAGGCTGAAAGACGACCACCACTGAACAAGACACACAAGCTGAAACGTCAAGACTGGGCCAAGAAATATCTCAAGACTGATTTTTCTAAGGTTTTATGGACTGATGAAATGAGAGTGAGTCTTGATGGGCCAGATGGATGGGCCCGTGGCTGGATTGGTAAAGGGCAGAGAGCTCCAGTCCGACTCAGACGCCAGCAAGGTGGAGGTGGAGTACTGGTTTGGGCTGGTATCATCAAAGATGAGCTTGTGGGGCCTTTTCGGGTTGAGGATGGAGTCAAGCTCAACTCCCAGTCCTACTGCCAGTTCCTGGAAGACACCTTCTTCAAGCAGTGGTACAGGAAGAAGTCTGCATCCTTCAAGAAAAACATGATTTTCATGCAGGACAATGCTCCATCACACGCGTCCAAGTACTCCACAGCGTGGCTGGCAAGAAAGGGTATAAAAAAAGAAAATCTAATGACATGGCCTCCTTGTTCACCTGATCTGAACCCCATTGAGAACCTGTGGTCCATCATCAAATGTGAGATTTACAAGGAGGGAAAACAGTACACCTCTCTGAACAGTGTCTGGGAGGCTGTGGTTGCTGCTGCACGCAATGTTGATGGTGAACAGATCAAAACACTGACAGAATGCATGGATGGCAGGCTTTTGAGTGTCCTTGCAAAGAAAGGTGGCTATATTGGTCACTGATTTGTTTTTGTTTTGTTTTTGAATGTCAGAAATGTATATTTGTGAATGTTGAGATGTTATATTGGTTTCACTGGTAATAATAAATAATTGAAATGGGTATATATTTGTTTTTGTTAAGTTGCCTAATAATTATGCACAGTAATAGTCACCTGCACACACAGATATCCCCCTAACATAGCTATAACTAAAAACAAACTAAAAACTACTTCCAAAAATATTCAGCTTTGATATTAATGAGTTTTTTGGGTTCATTGAGAACATGGTTGTTGTTCAATAATAAAATGAATCCTCAAAAATACAACTTGCCTAATAATTCTGCACTCCCTGTATCTGGCTATTGACAAATGTACCTGATAATGCTCTGCAAGACATGTATACTAGTCTGTTTGACAATGTGCATCCCTATTTCCCCCCTACCTTCTCTTTATTCTGTATCCAAAAAAGAATAACAATTGTCAAATTGGAAAAAAAAAACAGACCTTCTAAAAACCTTAGTTCTTTGTTCATTGGACCTTTTCCTATAGAGAAAATTATCAATGAAGTTGCTGTCAAATTAACTTTGCCTTTCTCTGTAAAACTTAATCCTGTTTTCCACATATCTCTCCTAAAACCTTATGTTCCAGATCCCTTTCCAAGAGAAAAACAACATCCTCCAATTCCGGTTCTGGTTGAAGGAGAGATTGAATATGAAGTCCATAAAATTTTAGATTCTCGACATCATCATGGTAAACTCCAATACTTAATCCAATGGAATGGGTATGACCCTGAAGATGACACAAGGGAAGACAAGGAGAAGATACATGCCCCTCGATTTAATTTCCTAGTTTCATAAAAAAACATCCTGATAAATCTCATCAATATCACTCATAGTGTGCTCTTTATGACGGGGGTAATGTCATAATTACCACTATCATTTCTTTCAGATCGGCATTCACCTGTATGACTTCCTGGTTTTTGCCAATCCAACTCCGCCTATGCATCTGACGTCACGCGCTACCATGGTAAAAGGAAGCCACGGACAATATGAAATCGCTCAATCAATTTGTTAACAAATTGTTGCCAAGTGCCGTCTGAGCTCCTTCTCTCGCTAGCTGTGTACCTAACAGCTGAAACCACTTACCGACCTTGCTGCCTTCTTGACCCCCAGAACACGAAACGGACTTTGACTACGCTTACCTCTAATCCCCAAATTATTTTCGGTGAACTAATCTTCTCGATTCTGGATGGGACTTTCTCTCATAAACAGCTTCTGCCATCAAGCTAAGTTCTCCAGTTTTCTCGGATTACTATGTGGTTCATACTTTCAGTTCTTTGGAGGTATTCTAGGGAATACTTAAGTCTGCCTTTGTGATCATATATATATTCCTTATACTAATTACAATACTGGAAATAACCTGCACAGCTGATGTCTGTTTACTTTACTGAAGTCAATGGACTGTGTTAAACTATCTTAATCAGGATCTGCTTTACTTTAATATATCTACTGACGTGAATGGCCTTGTTAAACTATTCTAATCAGGATCTGTATTTACTCTATGGAACAT
>OW240915.1:78181995-78384046 GCA_933207985.1 Pelobates cultripes
AGAAGGGTTGCTGTGTCTGTCAGCGTAGTGTCCAGAGCATGGAGGCGCTACCAGGAGACAGGCCAGTACATCAGGAGATGTGGAGGAGGCCGTAGGAGGGCAACAACCCAGCAGCAGGACCGCTACCTCCGCCTTTGTGCAAGGAGGAACATGAGGAGCACTGACAGAGCCCAGCAAAATGACCTCCAGCAGGCCACAAATGAGCATGTGTCTGCTCAAACAGTCAGAAACAGACTCCATGAGGGTGGTATGAGGGCCCGACGTCCACAGGTGGGGGTTGTGCTTACAGCCCAACACTGTGCAGGACGTTTGGCATTTGCCAGAGAACACCAAGATTGGCAAATTCGTCACTGGCGCCCTGTGTTCTTCACAGATGAAAGCAGATTCACACTGAGCACATGTGACAGACGTAAGAGTCTGGAGACGCCGTGGAGAACTTTCTGCAACATCCTCCAGCATGACCGGTTTGGCAGTGGGTCAGTAATGGTGTGGGGTGGCATTTCTTTGGGGGTCCGCACAGCCCCCATGTGCTCGCCAGACTTAGCCTGACTGCCATTAGGTACCGAGATGAGATCCTCAGACACCTTGTGAGACCACATGCTGGTTTGGTTGGCCCTGGGTTCCTACTAATGCAAGACAATGCTAGACCTCATGTGGCTGGAGTGTGTCAGCAGTTCCTGCAAGACGAAGGCATTGATGCTATGGACTGGCCCGTCTGTTCCCCAGACCTGAATCCAATTGAGCACATCTGGGACATCATGTCTCGCTCCATCCACCAACGTCACGTTGCACCACAGACTGTCCAGGAGTTGGCAGATGCTTTAGTCCAGGTCTGGGAGGAGACCCTTCAGGAGACCATCCGCTACCTCATCAGGAGCATGCACAGGCATTGTAGGGAGGTCATACAGGCACGTGGAGGCTACACACACTACTGAGCCTCATTTTAACTTGTTTTAAGAACATTACATCAAAGTTGGATCAGCCTGTAGTGTGTTTTTCCACTTTAATTTTGAGTGTGACTCCAAATCCAGACCTCCATGGGCTGAAAAATTTGATTTCCATTTTTTTATTTTTGTGTGATTTTGTTGTCAGCACATGCAACTATGTAAAGAACAAAGTATTTCAGAAGAATATTTAATTCATTCAGATCTAGGATGTGTTATTTTTGTGTTCCCTTTATTTTTTTTGAGCTATATATATATATATATATATATATATATATATATATATATATATATATTATTTTTTTTACGGATCGAGCAGAGGGGTTCTGTCTGAGCTTCCAGGGAGACCCCAGGATCGCGACTGCTGTCGGGGGAACGACGGGGACCTGGTAAGTACAAAGGACGGCGGGGACGTTCTATGCCGCCGGCATTTAGGACCACCTCAAAAAGGACGGCATAGAATGCCGCCATCAATAAGGGGTTAACAATCTACATTATAATCTAGTTCAGATAAAGTAAAACCAGGGCTGCCATTGCAAATGAAAAGGAGAAATGGCAACATACAGGGTTATTCACTAAATTGAGAATTCAAAGTAAATTCAAAGAGAATGTAAAATTTAAGACCAGAGTAGCCAGACTGAAAGCAAAGCTGACTTAGACAATTTTTCCAGTTCAGCTATTTTGGCCTTAAATCTGAAGTTCACTTTAGTGAATAATCTTGATGGTTTGATGTCTCCTCTGTATGCTATTCCAATACTGACCGCATTGAGTTTATAACAATGACAGGGAGCTAAGATGGAGGTACCCAGTTGCAGGATAAGGAGGTGTCGATTCCTATATTTAAATTCAATTTTCACATCTCACAAATACATATTTATTACATATAGAGATAAATAAACATATTATTAAAATTCCAGGAAACTGACAGTTCCCTTTAAACATTATCTTGATTTAACAACTTGTTTTTAACAGCACACAAGAAACATTTCATATGTAGGAAATGTTTTTTATTTATTGTTTTAGGCATTTTTAAAAGGAAATACCAATGCTAAAATATTTGGCATGATCATATTAAGTGCATTGTTTAGCCTTAAAATGGCAATTTAAATATATTTCTGCTCTCTTTCATTTTAATGGAGAATGATGCCGCGAGGCAAAAAGCAGACGCATTTGTAGCTAACCAAGCATATTAGTCTCAATATGTTAAAATCCTTCTGGGAGAATAACTGTTTATGTAAAGCAACCTACCCTACCACCCCCCTCCCGATAAAAAAAAAACACATTTATTTTAATGGAAACAATCATTAAACATATTGTTAGAACATTGTAGATGCGTACGCAAAGTATTCTTGGATCTTCGTCCGCATTGTCATGGTTATGAAAAGCTATTTAATATATTTCAAAATGGGCATTTATGATGTGGAGAGAACAAAATAACCAAATCAAATCAAATATGACGATACGGTTTATTTTCTTTGAGACTGTATCTGTTGCTTTTATAAAATATTTTATGAATAAAAAATAAATGTATCTGCAGGAAAATAAATGATTGACTTTTACACAGTGACATAATGTACAGCATCTTACAGTTGAGTACAAGCAGGCGCATACTGAATCTGCACTGTGATAAATAAACAAATACGGTATATTTTCACACATTGTGTTTTCATACACATGTACTTGCATCTATACAATAATATGCTCAGGCATTTACACACATTTACACCACGTTTTTTACATTCTTTCTGTTTATGAGATTAAACATGTGCTTTCAGAGTGGGTTCAGAAGTTTGATGGTGCAAGAGCAGGAGAACACAAACGTAGATCACCAAGTATAACTAGTTCGACATAGAATGCTGTCGTCATAACCAATACAGATGGTTGCCTAGTGGTTATGGTGGTTAGAGTACACCTTTAATGTCACCATATTTTTAACATGTTTACACACACAGAGCTAATAATGGCTTGCAAATGTGTACACTTTATCTTACACACTATAATGTGTTGTTACCATAGGCGTGCGCACGGGGTGTGCCTGGGCACACCCTAATCTCCGCGGCACGCCTGTGAGTCCTGCAGGAAAGCGTGGGAATGCCGTTCCCGCTGTTCCTGCAGGCACTCTGCTGCCCCCAAAAATGCCCTCTCCCTCCCCCGTGTTCCCCCTGTCATGGAGGGGAGCAAGGGGTGATGACCCCCCCATCGGACGCCTATCTCCATACAACAAGCGACGAGGGAGCTGTGTGCTCTCTGCTTCCTCTCGCCGCGTGCTGTTTGCTGATGGAGGGAGCTGGAATATGATGTCTTATTCCGGCTCCCAGCGAGAGCACACAGCTCCCTCACCGCTTGTTGTATGGAGATAGGCGTCTGACCCACTGGACCCCAGGGACAAGTCCACGCCAGCTCTCCAGGTAGGGAGCCTGGGTTGTCAATTTTTAATAAAAAAATAATAATTTGTGAATGTGTGTATGTCTGTGTGTGTATGTGTGTGAGTGTGTGCCTGTAAGTGTGTATGTGTGTGTGCATATGTGTGTCTGTGAATGTATGTGTGTGTGTCTGTGTGTGTGTGTGTCTGTGCCTGTTAGTGTATGTGTGTGTGCGTATGTGTGTCTGTGAATGTATGTGTGTGTGTGTCTGTGAATGTATATGTTTGTGTCTTTGAATGTATGTGTGTGTGTGTGTGTGTATGTGTGTCTGTAAGTGTGAGTGTCTGTGAGTGTGTGTCTGTAATGTATGTGTGTGTGCCTGTAAGTGTGTGTGTAAGTGTGTCTGTGAATGTATTTGTGTGTCTGCATGTGTGTGTGTGCCTGTAAGTGTGTGTATGTGTGTCTGTGAATGTATGTGTCTGTGCCTGTAAGTGTGTGTATGTGTGTCTGTGAATGTATGTGTGTGTGCGCCGCGGCAATGCTCAGATCTCGCGAGAGTGAACTCTAGCCACGCAGGCTAGAGTTCACTCTCCGTTGGACAGCAAGGATCCCCCCTCCCTACATAAGGTAAGAAGGGAGGGGGGTTATTTACTAATCTGCCCCCACCTTCACAATCCCTCCAAACATACAGCACACACACAGCACCTACACACATACAGCACCCTAACACAAACAGCACGCACACACAGCACCCTCACATACACAGCACACAAACAGCACCCTCACACACACAGCACACAAAGAGCACCCACACACATACAGCACCCACACACACAGAGCATCCTCACACACAGCACACAGCACACTAACAGCACCCTCACAAGCACACACAGCACCCTCACAAACACACACAGCACCCTCACAAACAGCACCCTCACAAATACATGACACAAACAGCACCCTCACACACACATATCACACAAACAGCACACTAACAGGACCCTAACACACAGCACACAAACCGCAACCTCACACACAGCACACTACCAGCACCCTCACCCACATAGCACACATCACACTAACAGCACCCTCACACACATACACACACAGCACCCTCACACAGCGCACTAACAGCACACACACACACAAACAGCAGTATATGTATGTGTGATAAGTGAGTGCACTGGATCTTGTGTATTGTAATATATATATATATATATATATATATATATATATATATATATATATATATATATATATACATATACACACACACACACATGTGGCGTGTGTTTGTGCTTTAGGGTGCACACCCTAATGTAATAGGATGCACACACCTATGATTGTTACTTGACAATTTTTTTAAACTAGCAAACCAACAATTTTCACACAGATATGCAAACTAAAACAAAGCTAGAAAAGTTTAAATGTGTGTAAAATAATTTATAAACTTACTATAGACTTCGTCAGTTTGCGGTTTCTGGCACGCCACTGAGCATGGTAAGTTTTTTCAGTCTCTGCCTTCCCCACCCACCCACTAATCAGTTTCACAAGAACTAACACTGGCCATGAGAAACTATGACATTTGCAAACAAAAAAGAAGGAGCAGTTGTAATACTTGATTTTATGTATGTATGTATGTATTGGCACTCACCCTTATATATATATAAAATTTCCTGCCTTACTATGGTTGTATATACTAAAGAGCTAGCTCTGCCTATTACAGCCACTAAAACTGGAAAATTAGGCTAATCTTTTAAAAGAGAAGCATGTCATGTGATGACCAGTCTTTGTCCTACAACCCTTAGGATGGACAGTTTTATCAGTTTCTCCTAGACAAGCACCATTGAAATTTTAGTTTTGTACAAATGATTTAATACTAAATAAAAATTTAATTTGTCAATCCCAAATTTCTGTCATTTAAAACTAAATATAAATCAGTATGGGTGTCACTATGATCCCCATATTGATAAAAGGGAGGTTAAATCCTCCCCCATGCCCCTACTGTCACGGGTGGCGGTACAGAAACCGGGACTCCTGAGTGCCTGATGTTGTTGGGAGTCTCAGCTTGGTAATGGACTATCAGGGCCCGGTGCAGGGTAACTGCACGCCCCCTGGTGTTGAGCACCAGCGTTTGTGCGGCCACATACCAGAGCCCTGATGCAGCTACTGCGGATCCCAGGAACTAGGAGCCTGGAAATAAGCAGACCCCCCAGGAGCTGAATGGGGAGGCTCTGCAGCAGGGATGTATCCAGTACAGAAACAAGGCATGACTAGAGATAGGCACCAAACATGAAAACAAGACAAAGCTAGGAGAACCCAGAACCAGAGCAGGACAGAAAGCAGAACCCAGAACATGTACACAAGACATGAGGAAAACAAGAACAGGGCAGGACAGGACTGTACATGAACTGGGAATACAAGACAAAATAAAACAAGACAAGAGATACAAGGTAAAACAAGAGGAGACATAACTAAGCACTATATATGAAAAGTATGGGGATTTAGTCACATTATATGATCATACATTGCATAAGCCTGCCACAACGCCAATGTACCCCATATTCGGCAGGCCCTACACTGCCTAATGTTCGCTAAAAGAACCATACTAAACCACAATAGCACTTACCTGCAAGAAAGGGCAGAAGGCTTGAGGAGCTGCCTGCAGGACACTGAAACAAAAGGAATGATGGAAAACAAATGGGTGTGGCAACATAAAACAAACATTTAAATGAATCCAAGAGACTGGGAAACCCAGGGACGGAATATAGGAATGAACCCAGAAATCCCAGCATAAAGAAAACCAGACATAGAATAGAAAACCAAAAAAAAAAAACAAGGAAAACTAAACAAGAATTGTAAAAAGAGTACTGGGTACCAGAAGCCATAGCCAGAATGATCCGCAGCAAGGAACAGGATGTGACGCCTACTGGCCGCGAGTAGGGGCATGTTGCCTAAACAAATTTAAAACTATGTTACCCCATGTAGTAGAGGCAAGGGCAATGCTGCTCGGTGTCATTTAAAACTAAATATAAAAATCACTACCTTATACAGAAGTGATAGAGAGCTTCGGTAAGAGTATGTGTACCCAAAAGTTATAGCAAAAAGTATAACAATGTTGCAATATGAAAAAGTAGCTATTTAGATCAGTAACACAATAAGATATGAGGACGACTGAAAGCTGAATTTGCATCATGCACAACATCATCAGTGCACAATAAAGGGGTAATCGTGGACTTGTCATTCAGACACCCACCAGAGATCATGCTGGAGCAGTGTGGAGGAGCCTTGGAATAGAAAAACCATGACATGCCCATTGCCAAAGTGCATACTCCCCATAAGAAAAAAAAAATTCCCTAATCTATCTATGAAGGACACTGGCGAGTCAGCGCTAATCAACCTGGATAAGAAACAAGGCAACCCTATACAAGAGTTCCCTCTAAATCCATGAAGAAAATCAAGGGAGAACAGTACAAAATCGGAGTAGGGCTGAGCCACAGGAATACAATATGGCAATAACAGGGTAAGTATATGACTTATAACGTCCCAGATTAAGAACGTCTTTTTTAAAATACTTGGATACCAAGTGGGTCTTTAGAGCCAGAAGTTGGTAGTCTTTGTGCTTCTCAGATGTCCATATATATAGAAAGGGGTGATAAAAGACAGAGAAACTAAAAGTGTAATATGTTCATTTTAGTGAATAAAATGATAAAATAATGAAGTTACACTCACATTTGACAGAGCTTAAACCAGCTCTAGCGTGTATAGCGTACAGCGGTACAATCCCCACTTATAGGATATGGTGTCAGTGTTCTTGAGGGTGATGATTTCAGGAAGCCAGAAATAGATTTAAAAAAAGGCAATTATAGTGCTCTCAATAAAATATAGATAGTAAGATATAATTAAAATATACTCACAAAGGCAGAGCAGGCTTACTGCACTATGACAACAGCACTGGTGGTATGATCCCCACCTGGGATTCTTTGGAGTAGAGCTGGTTTGATATTTTGATGCCAGGTAGTATGTAGAAGGTCAATATAAAAAGATAATGGCACAGATAACAAATGTAGTGACCAAAAACTATTTAATGTAAAATACAAATTAAATACATCCAAACACGTTTCACCAATAGGCTTTATCAATGGAGTAAAAACATACAACCTGGCTTCTTAGGATTGATATAAGAGTAAAGTAAATGAAAACTGGCCAAAATTTCATATTCCAATCACACATCAGTATGTATATACATATAAAAAACTTAGCAAAACTTATAAATATACAAGGACTTATTATTAAGACATCTTATTTTATATATATTTATATATTTAAAGGATACAAACATGTATTCCTGACCCTATAGTGTTAAAACCAACATCTAGCCCCCCTGGGCCCCTCATGCCTCCATAAATACAGTAAATATCTTACTGTATTCAAGCCTGAAGCTGTAACTCTGCATGCTGTTAGACTCAGAAAAACAAGCAGTCAGCTGACACCATCAGAAGTGGTAGCCTGATCCAATCTCAATGCTTCCCCATAGGATTGGCTGAGACTGACAAAGAGGCAGATCAGGGGCAGAGATAGCATGATTCAAACACAGCCCTGGCCAATCAGCATCTCCTCATAGAGATGAATTGAATCAATTAATCTCTATGAGGAAAGTTCAGTGTCTGCATGCAGTGGGAGGAGCCACTGAATGTTTGGATGCATTTTAGGCAGCCATGACCTAGGATGGATCTCTAACAGCTATCTGAGGAGTGCCAGTGAAGTTATCACTAGGCTGTAATGTAAACACTGCATTTTCTCTGAAAAGACAATGTTTACAGCAAAAAGCCTGAAGGTAATGATTCTACTCACCAGAACAAATTCAATAAGCTGTAGTTTTTCTGGTGACTATAGTGTCCCTTTAAATGTAAAACAAGGTTTTTTTGAGTGTATTGTGGCGAAAATCGCAGAATCATGTCATTAGTGTCGGCTGCTAAGCCTTATGGGGGATGTAGTGCTGAAATTGAAAGCATCATGTTGGCGAATGCGTATCATTCGCCAACGTGAAAACTGGCCGCAATGAGTGTCTGTTCGAGAAATGCCGAACAGGGGAGAAAAATACTTTATTTATAAAGTGTAGATCGCACATGCGATCGCGGTGGCCATATTGGGAGGGGAAGGGGCTCAAATTAATCCCCTATACTGGCACGACAGCCATATTGAGCGGGGAATTAAATAGTAAAAAATAACAGTAAGAGAAAATAAGGAAATAAGAGAAAATATAAAAAGAATATCATGGAAATACATAGAAATATTCAAAGGATATGAGAGCAAATACCTATTAAAAGATAACATAAAATGCATAAAAATATTTTTTAAAAATACACCATATATAATAAGACCATACATAATGGTAAAAAGAGGCATATAGGGAAAAATGCATTATGTGAAATTAAACTGATCAACATTTCAATTGTCTGGGATCTTTATTATGTGTGATAAAATGTTTGGATACCGAGTGGTTTGGGTATTATTATTGTTATTATTATTATTATTATTATTATTACCATTTATATAGCACCAACAGATTTTTTTTATGTGATTGCTTTTATTGTTAAAACCAAAGATGATCGGAAGAGTTGGATGGTTTTCATTACGATTTTCTTTGTAGGTTAAAAGATCAGTTCTTTCCTTTTTCTTAATTATGTCTATTGTATGGTTGAGATTAGTTGGTGAGTAATTTTTGTCAATAAATTTATTCTTTAAAAAAAAAAATAAAAACAACAGCTTGTGTGTAAAAATCTGCAACTAGGGAACAATTTCTATGTAGTCTTAGGAATTTTCTTTTCGGTGCACTTTCTAGCCATGCCTTGTAGTGACAACTGGACTGGTCAATGGCCGTGTTGGTGCAAACCTTCTTAAAGAAAGATTTAGTATTTAGTGTCCCATCTTTTATAATAATGTCTAAATCTAAAAAGTTAATAGTATTTCTACTGTGTTCACATGTTAAAATAATCCCTCTATCATTAGTGTTAAGATAATTTACAAAAGAGATAAGCGAGTCTTCTGAACCTTCCCATATAAAAAAAAGATTGTTAATGTATCTAAAATAGGCGACGAGGTTTGCCCGCCAGGCATGCTCCCCCCAAAGCTTTTTTAGATGTGAATAAGTTTGTAGGCAAAGCCACTTTAAAAAGATTCTCAAACCAATTCACCTATCCCACTCCCCTCTACATCCCAAGAAGATGCTCAGATTATTAACACCAACCTAAAAGAAAAGTCTAAATTTTATCCTTCTTATTTTAAATCTGCCCCTCTAATATGTTCAAAAACCTAGTACTAGTACTAGTTTTTTCAAAAGACTTTGAAAAACTAAAGTATAACAAATATGACCCTCATAACCGCACACAAATAGAAAGGACTGCTATAGAACAAATTCAAGACAGAAGTATAATTATTAAGCCATCAGACAAAGGTGGTGGGTTAGTCATTTTACCCAGTGATATGTTACATAGTTACATAGTTACATAGCTGAAAAGAGACTTGCGTCCATCAAGTTCAGCCTTCCTCACATTTGTTTTTTGCTGTTGATCCAAAAGAAGGCAAAAAAACCCAGTTTGAAGCACAATTTTGCAACAAGCTAGGAAAAAAATTCCTTCTTGACCCAAGAATGGCAGTCAGATTTATCCTTGGATCAAGCAGTTATTACCCTACATTGAAAGATTATATCCTTGAATATTCTGTTCTTGCAAGTATGCATCTAGTAGCCGTTTGAACATCTGTATGGACTCTGATAAAACCACTTCTTCAGGCAGAGAATTCCACATCCTGATTGTTCTTACAGTAAAAAAACCTTTCCTTTGCCTTAGACGAAATCTTCTTTCTTCCAGTCTAAACGCATGGCCTCGTGTCCTATGTAAAGTCCGGTTTGTGAATAGATTTCCACACAATGGTTTGTATTGGCCCCGAATATATTTGTATAATGTTATCATATCCCCTCTCAGGCGACGTTTTTCTAAACTAAATAGGTTTAAATTTGTTAACCTTTCTTCATAGCCGATATGTTCCATTCCTTTTATTAATTTTGTAGCCCGCCTCTGCACTTTTTCTAGTGCCATAATATCCTTCTTTAGAACAGGTGCCCAAAAATGTATATAGAAGAAGCGAATAGGCAACTAAATGACACTCATGTATACAAAAAATTATTGTCAGAAACCACACCTCAAATACAAAATGTTTTATCTTCTTTTTTTTTTTTTTTTTTTTAAGGTTCAGATTATAATATTTTAAACAAAAATGAAACCAATTATCAAATATCCAAAAATCCTTGTGATTTTTTTTTACCTAAAATCCACTGAACCACCTAAAAACACTGAACCACTCGGTATCCAAACATTTTATCACACATAATAAAGATCCCAGACAATTACCAGATTTTACTAATTTCATGACGTAAAGTCATGATTTTATAAAGGACACGGAGGCGAGTATTATGCTTCTCTCTTTCTTTTATTCTTCAGCAGCAAAAGAAATATAGTATATATATTCACTGCAAAAAGGAAAAAACACTTCAATAACATACATCATAACTTGCAAGGGTTAACCATATACCACATATGAACCAATCAGAGTGTCCCTATTACAATAAAGTCCCATGTGACCCTAAGCCACTCCTCTTTCTTTTGGTGATGCTGATGGACACTCCAATATTCCGCAATGAAAAGAACCAGTAGTCGTGTAGATAAAGCAGGGAATTCCGTTGAAGATGACGTCGAACAAAAAACCACAAAACTTGAAGAAAACTGGTCATCCTCCATCCGCCCACTTGCGGGCCTGCCTGGACCATTATGGCACTCCAATTAGGAAGCTGTAAGACAGAGAAACTAGATGGTAAAATGTGTTCTTGGATAATATTTTCATGTTCAAACCAAAACTATCTAGAACACTATATCATTCTCCTGTTATTCACTCAAACGAAAAATTAAAATAAAATAACACATTATCACACAGTTCAAGACCCATAACATAGATTACATTCCCAGAGGAGGGCAACTTACCTTTATTGGGTGGGATAATACTCGCCTCCGTGTCCTTTATAAAATCATGACTTTACGTCATGAAATTAGTAAAATCTGGTAATTTTATTAAAGGACACGGAGGCTCCTATTATGCTAGTTCAAAGCTGTGTGATCACCGACGTGGAAAAATGGGAAACCGGACGGAAATAAAATTCACGGAATGTAGATTCTCTCGACCAATCGGCAGCTCGGAGAAGATCTTCCAATTTACAGCCTAATGAAAACGCTTTCGATGCCATCGCACCCCTCACTGAGTGTGCTCCATATGTGGAAGTATCAATGCCTGCCGACGTCATGATCCATTTGACCCAGCGAGATAGGGTGACTGTAGAAACTGGACGATGCGGTTGTCGAATGGCCAGGAATAGGTCAGCCCATTGAGGGTCCCGGACCGCAGCCGTCCTTGCTTCATACTCCTTAAGGCAGGTTACTGGGCATAAGTTACTGTTGTGTGGAAAAGCGGGGTAAAAAACCTTCGTGATGGATGTTTTCGTACGCCTCGATATATCAAAGGCCACCCCTTCCGGTGTATATGAGCGTGCCTGAATGTCCAATGCTCGTACATCTGAGACCCGTTTACAGGAGATGAGGCAGAACAGAGTGGCCAATTTCGCGGTGAGTTGTTTGATCGACAAATCTCCGTTCTGCGGCCAACTTTCAAAAAGTCGAAGAACGAGGTTCACATCCCATAATTCGGAATACCGAGGTCGTGGTGGTCGTGCAAATCTTATGCCTCGTAGGAGTCGACACACCATCGGGTGTTTCCCTGTTTGAATTCCATTCCAACCTACATGGCCTGCTGAGATAGCTGATCTGTAGAGATTAATCGTACGATATGCCAGGCCGTGGTCGAAAAGTGAAGTAAGGAAACCCAGGACGTGACTCACAGTTGCAGATATGGGATCCACGTGTTGTTCCATGCACCAACCATACCATGCGTTCCAGGCATGTAAATATGATTTCCTTGTGCCCGGGGCCCAAGCTCCTGCCAAGAGGTCCAGAGTCGTTTGTGGAACATTTCGGGTGTCCTCGAGTCCCCTGAAAGGAGCCATGCCAAAAGCTTCAGATGTCCCTGTAGTATAAGAGGGTGCGGATTGCCATAGGGATCCAAGAGGATGTTGTCGTGTACCGGCAACAATCTCGGTAGATCTATGGACAGTTCTAGAAGTGTAGGGAACCAGGGCTGGGACGTCCAGAAAGGAGTTACGAGGATTAGGGATGTCCGGTGTCGTCTGAGGTGCAACAAGGTCCGTGCGATGAGAGAAAAGGGGGGAAAAGCGTAATGCCTGGTGTGCGGCCACGGTTGTCGGAAAGCGTCTGCCGCCAGAGCTTCCGGATCTGGCCTCCAGCTGAAAAACTTCGGCAACTGCGTGTTCAGCCGTGACGCGAACAGGTCGACGTCCAGCGGCCCCCACAGTGAGTGTAAATGGCTGAAAACGGTCGGGTTCAGCCGCCAGTCGCTGGCATCCCGTAGATGTCTGGAGTTCCAGTCCGCTATTACGTTGCTCATTCCCGGAATGTGTTCCGCTTGTACTGATATGTTGCGGTCCAGGCAGAACTGCCAGAAATCCTTCGCCAATTCCGCAAGCATTACTGACCTCGTGCCCCCGAGGTGATTGATATATCGAACTGCAGACACGTTGTCCATGCGTAACAGGATGGAGCAGTTGGTCGACACGTTCAAGAGACTCCGTAAAGCAAACGAACCTGCTAGCAGTTCGAGGCAATTGATATGAAGTCCCTGTTCCTCCCTGGACCATCGTCCTCCGGTGGAGAAAGGTCCGCAGCGCGCACCCCAACCGAGTAAACTGGCATCGGATTCGACTACGAGGTCTGGCGCCGTTCCAAAGATGGCGCGGCCATTCCAGGCTTCCATGTGTTGTAGCCACCATTTGATTTCCTCTTTGGCGGCACAGTCGAGAGGAACAGAGTCGGAGTATGAGTGCCCCAAACGAAGGTATTTTGCCTTCAACCGTTGAAGTGCTCTGTAATGTAGGGGTCCTGGAAAAATGGCTTGAATTGATGCCGAGAGGAGGCCTACAATCCTGGCCAGCTGTCTCAAAGTAAGGACAGGACGTGTGAGCATTCTCCTGAGCTCCTTTTTGATGGCCTTGACCTTGGTCGTTGGGAGTAGGAGTGTTCCGGTCACTGCGTTTATGGTGAATCCCAGAAATTCCATAGCCTGTGAGGGTTCGATGACCGACTTCTCCCCGTTGATCAGAAAACCCAGATTCTCCAACAGGTTCCTCGTCCAGGAGAGGTGTTCTCGCAACAGAAGCGGGTCCCGGGCCATGATGAGGATATGGTCCAGGTATATTATGAGCCGTACGCCTCTGCTGCGTAGGAGGGCCACCACTGGTTTCATGAGCTTTGTGAAGCACCAGGGAGCCGATGAAAGGCCGAACGGTAGGCATTGGAATCGCCACACGTTCCCTTCCCAGCGGAATTGCAGGAAGCGGTGGCAATCGTCGGCCATTGGGACCGTGAGATATGCGTCTTTCAAATCGAGTTTGACCATCCAGTCGCCTGAGAGGAGGAGGTCCCGTAGGGAGTGTATACCTTCCATCTTGAAATGGTGGTATGCGACAAACATGTTTAAAGGTCTCAGGTTGATGACTGGGCGGACGCCTCCGCCTTTTTTGGGTACCAAGAATAGGTTGCTCAGGAAACCCGGTGTGGTAGAGGGCACCGTATAAATTGCCCCTTTTGAGGCCAAGGCCTGGACCTCTTGCGTTATCAATTCCCGGTCCCGTGTGGGGAACATCATTCGGCCAGGGGGTTCCAATTGGACTGGGTATTGTACGAAATCTATAGAATAACCCCGGACCGTGTGGAGCACCCAGGCATCTGCCGTGATCATGTGCCATGCTTTGGCAAAATGGCCCAGTCTGCCCCCCACCATAGTGAATGTAGACATATGAGGAGGTAGCGCACTTACCATAAGGCCGTCGGCCATATGAAGAGCCTCTGGATCCTCGGGCGTGCCATGGTCTGCTTCGAACCGGGAAAAACGGTGAGGCTTGCTTGGGTTCCGGGGGTGTGAAACGAGGTTGTACGGAGCCACGAGAGCCCCGGTACGAGCCCCGGGGCGAGCGGCCGGGCAGACGGCCCCGATATCTGCCGGCCCCGCCAAAAACCCTCTGGTGGAACACTCGTTTCATGCTGGCCTGAGCCTTATCCAGTGCCGTAAAAGTGCCCACATACGTGCCTAGTTCCTTTACAAAGTTATCCCCGAATAAGAGGGCCTTAGCCTGGGGACCTGGTTCCGAGATTGCCAGATTAACTAGTTTAGGCTCAATTTTTATTAAAATCGCCTTGCGCCTTTCCGTGGCCACTGCCGTGTTCGCGTTGCCCAGGAGACACACGGCACATTGGATCCACCCCCGAAGGGCTTCTAGATCCAGCGGTGTACCCCCTGCCAACGCGATTTCGACCATATCGAACATCCTCGCGATCGGGCCAAGGATGTCCAATACCTTATCCTGGCAGTTACGCCAGGCAAAGTCCAGGCCCTTCTTGGCCTTCCAGCCAGATTTGCCCAGGAATTGGGCGATTTTTGGGTCCACTTCCGGGGTGGCGCATGCCATATCCGGGACCGTGGGGCGGGGACACTCTGCCCGTAGCTTGTTCCGCGCCACCTTATCTAGTGGCTTTCTGATGCGGGCAGAAATATATTTCGCTACGTGGTCCAGAGGGTACCACTCAGAGGACCTTGGGTGCTGTAAGGTATCCGGGTCGAACAAAGGTTCGCCCTGCGGGTCAACCAGAGCTGAGTCATCAGCTCCGTTCTTATGGTCCATATCCGTGCCCGTGGCGGGGCTATAGTCCCGCAAGTGAGCCTCCGAAGAGTCCACATCATAATCATCAGAGTCCTCCTCGTCGGACTCGCTCTGAGCCTCCTCTAGCTCCGATTCAGAGTCGGAGGATTCCATTAGGGCTTTAGCCCTCTTCCATTTCCGCACCGATTTTGCCCGGTGGGGGGCTCTTAGTTGTGGTCCAACCACAGGTTCTGTGACAGGACGTACCCTGTCCGTCTGTAGGGTTTTGGAGGCATAATCGTCCAAATGACGAGATTTCTTAGCGGCCTTACGCCCACTAGGGGCCACCGGCTTATTCTCTGGGGGGTTAGCCATGGGGTTAGCAGGTAATTGCGTGGCTCTCATTGCCGTAGTTATGGAATGGGATAAATTCTCTGACATGGCACCCATGGCCGTAACTATGGCTTGCGTCACAGACTTCGCCATAGCCGCGTCCAAGAGGGAATGCAATTCCTCAGAATCCATATGCTCCTGCGCTGTGTCCAACGCAGCGGGCATTTTGGGGCCCTGTAGGGGAGGGGTGGGCATGGTGGCCCTAGATGTAGTGGCACTATAGGCACTGTGGTCAGCCTGCATAACTGGGATGGATGGCAGAAATTTATATAGGCAAAGGCTGAGGTATATAGCACAGGGAATAAATTGACTAACTCCCTACAATAGTAAAAATTACCAATATATATATTATTAGTGCTCTGTTCCCAGGCACCAGACACCAATGTGGGCAAGGCACAACAAAATTTATGCAAACAACCAACAATTACAGCAAGCTCACCGAGTGTTCCCTCAGGAATAAACTCCTGGGGAACACAGGGAGAGTTTGCCCAGCAACAGGGATCAGTTCCCGCCCCCACAGCACTGTATTGGCCGCGCTATCCAAAGCGCGGCAAATTTTGCCCTTCCTCAAGATGGCCGCCGCGATGCGCACCTGCGTCGTGCGCATGCGCGGGCGGCCGCGACCGCGGACACCACGGGTCGCCGGGACCGCTACCGGCAGCGGTACCCGTGCGTGGGGGGAGGACACCCCACAGAGGAGAGGGCGGCGAGAGGAGACACACAACGGTCGGGAAATAAACAACCCGACCGGAGGTAGGAGAGGGGAGGGGGGACAGGGGAAGGGAGAGAGGGCAAAGCCTCCACGATATTAAAGGAGACAACAAATACACATAGAAACCCTGAGGGGAAAAAAGAAAATCATTTACAGCAAATTAGTGAAATACCAGGTTAGCAACTGACAGCAACAGAGGAAGGATAAAAATTGCTACTTATCTGAGGCTGCAGCAGCAAAAGAAAGAGGAGTGGCTTAGGGTCACATGGGACTTTATTGTAATAGGGACACTCTGATTGGTTCATATGTGGTATATGGTTAACCCTTGCAAGTTATGATGTATGTTATTGAAGTGTTTTTTCCTTTTTGCAGTGAATATATATACTATATTTCTTTTGCTGCTGAAGAATAAAAGAAAGAGAGAAGCATAATAGGAGCCTCCGTGTCCTTTAATAAAATTGAAATGAATCGGCATAAAAAAATATACCGGTATTTAATACCCCATGGAGAGGGGGAAACATAAAAAATATCCTTGGAAAATATGAAATTGTATGGGTATTTAATTTACAGACTAACTCCTAATGGCCTAAATGCAGACTTTGACCTGTTTAATTTTATATAATATATCTCTAACCCATGTACCCTTCTTTTTAACTACTGCTTATTTTTATTCTTATGTATACAAACTTTGATCAGTTTTATTTCACATAATGTATTTTTTTCCCATGTGCCCCTTTTTACCCTTATGTATGGTCTTATATATGCTGCATTTTAAAAAATATTCTTATGCATTTTATGTGATCTTTTAATAGGTATTTGCTTTCATATCCTTTGAATATTTCTGTGTATTTCAATGATATTCTATTTGTATGCTCTTATTACCTTATTTTCTCTTAATGTTATTTTTTACTATTTAATTCCCCACTCAAAATAAGATGTCTTAGTATTAAGTGCTTGTATATTTATAAGTTTTGCAATGTTTTTATATGTATATACATACTTATTTGTGATTGGAAGATGGAATTTTGGCACCAATTTTAATTTATTTTACTCCTATATAAATCCTAAGAAGCCAGGTTGTATGTTTTTACTCCATTGATAAAGCCTATTGGTGAAACAGCGTTTGGATGTATTTCATTTTTATTTTAAATTTTAAAAATAGGTTTTCGTCACTACGTTTGTTATCTGTGCCATTGTGTTTTTATATCTTTTTATATTGACCTTCTATATACTACCTGGCATCAAACCATGTCTACTCCAAAGGTGGGGATCATACCACCGATGCTGTTGTCATCGTTGCCTTTTTAAAAAAAATCTTTTTCTGGGTTCCTGATATCATCACCCTCAAGAACACTGACACCATATCCTATAAGTGGGGATTGTACGCTGTACATGCTAGAGTTGGTTTAAGCTCTATCAAATGTGAGTTTATCTTCATTATTTTATAATATTTTTCAATAAAATGAACATATTACACTATTAGTTTTTCTGTCTTTTATTGCCCATTCATATATATATATATATATATATGGACATCTGAGAAGCACAAAGACTATAAGGACAAACATATTTATCTCTTCCTTCCAGCGAGCAACGTGTGTGGGGGGCGGGGCTTATGAGAGGGAGGCGGAGCTTTGTTCAGGAGGCGGGGCTTGTGTGCAGAGGGTGGGCATGTGGCTGAAATTAAGGTAAATTGTGCTGGGAGACTTCCTCCGGTTGCGGGCAGCCTCCTTGTGGCCGTACCAGCCCCCAGCTAGTCCCTCTTTACTCCCCTCGGACTGACACAAACCTGGCACAGTCCAAGGGGAAAATTATTTAAATAAAATGACTTATGATGATCAGGGCTGTCAGACCGGCCCCAGGTGCCGAGGCCCACCGGGAAATTTCCCGGGATCCCGGTGGGCCAGTCTGGCCCTGGTGAGAAGCAGTAATGTGGTCACATAAAGATAGAAGAAAAGTTACTGCAGTACCCAAAAATCTAAATTAAAAAAACAATTAACTCTGTGCTGCTAACCCTGCACCTTGTTGCTTAAAGCAGGTTCAAATATATGTACAGACAAAGAAATCAAGGCAGTGATAGATACAGTTTATTTAAAGGAGCAAAAAGAGACAAACATGTCAGGTTTCCCTATTGTCAATGCCAAAATGAGTCAGACAATGCAAAAAAGGGTGTGAAAGCAGAGCAATCAATGCACTGCAAAATATATGCATTTTTCCTGCCATTGGATTCACAGACCAAGAGGGAAAAAGAGGAGTAGAAGTGAAGAAATAAATATGTATATATTATATATTTATTAAAAATATCATATATAAATATAGATTCTATTTTACTGCTCATCCTTTTTTCCCTCTTCTAGTCACTTCTTACATGATCTGTGAATGAAATCAACTTTACGTGACTGTCCTCTTGCCATCAATTATCTTTTTTCCCCAACAATCATGGTGCCACAAAAATGAACAGGGTCATCAACGGATAATTTTGTTGGCTTAGAGTTTAGAAATTCAGACTGTGACGATATAGCCTGGGTGTCTTTGGCACTGAAGGTGTACTAGTTCAGGCATCATCAGTGAGTTTCTTTTACCTAATCTGCACCACTAACTGCTCCACTAAATACTAGGACTCAGCTTTGGTAGCCTATCCACTGGCAATGCAGGATATACTGCACTGGTATCTGGTTACTATAGGATATTATATCTTTGTAGTTCACTGGCAATACTCTTATTAGTAATTACTCTATAGAGGACAAAGAATAGCAATATACTTGTGAGACCTCAAGGAGGAGACACGCAAGCTACTTTTTGGCAACTCAAAAGAAAGTTTTGTAGAAACAGCAAGCATATATCAATCACAGCAAACATTAAAATATATTGTATATATATTTGCACCAATGGGAATACATAACTGGGCAAATAGAACACAAAGGAAATAACTGGTTACAAAGTTATTCATTACATTAGTTCCCCCATGTGCAAGTCTACCCTGACAACAAAAAGTTATCTTGATTGACCAGATAGATATTTGGACCCACTGTTCCTTCAGAACAACTAATGATTATAGTAACAGAGCAACTTTGCTGTAGTAGACAACATGCAAAGTGTAGAGCTTTTTTCAATAAAATGAACATATTACACTATTAGTTTTTCTGTCTTTTATTGCCCATTCATATATATATATATATATATGGACATCTGAGAAGCACAAAGACTATAAGGACAAACATATTTATTTTAAAAACAAAAGCATTGCTGCTTTAAGTGTATTTGCACATATATAGACTCAAGGCGAAATAAACTTTGACTGAACCACAGTGCTTCAAAATATTTTCTTGAGATGGGCGAATATCAGCCATACAGTGGTTTGGCTCAACCAAAATTCGTTAACGAAAACAGATTCAGAAAAATAAGTCAGACAATTCTTACCCTATATATATACCCATATATACATATATAATATGTATTTATATATGACTCAATCATCTGGGGTGGCAAGACATAGCCCCTTACATATTATTGATCAATATATATATTTGTTTTTTCTAATATAAAATATTCCTTTCAAAGTAAAACATTTAATTATACAGTAAGCCTACTCACATGCAGACACAGACAATCTCACTGACATACGCAAGCTCATTGATACACAGCGTCATAGACAAACAATCTCACTGATATATAAGCTCATTGAAATAAATACACAAGTTTACAGATGCACACAAATAGGCTCACTGACAGACAATGTCACTGACATGCACAGACAAGCTTATTGGCATACACACACAAATGTAGTACAGACAACTCTGACACGCACAAGTTTACTACAAACAAGCTCTGACACACACAAGCTTACTACAGACAAGCTCACACACACACACACACAAGCTCACTCACTAGAATGCACACACACACACAAGCTCACTCACTAGCAGGCACACACACAAGCTCTCTCACTAGCAGACACATACACACAAACAAGCTCACTCACTAGCAGACGCACACACACACACACACACACAAGCTCTCTCACTAGAAGGCACACACACACACACACACAAGCTCTCTCACTAGCAGGCACACACACACACACACAAGCTCTCTCACTAGCAGACACACACACAGACAAGCTCACTCACTAGCAGGCACACACACAGACAGGGCCTGCTGGGGGCGCCCACCGGGAAATCTCCTTGTTGGGCCGCAGCGCTGGGCGTGCGGCTCTAGAGCCGCCCCCCGCACAGCACTGGGCCGCTCCTCCAGGCACCCGAAGGTGGGGGCACCCAGAAGAGCCCTGTCACAGTATGGCAGAGTAGGCACCTTCTTACCTTGATGACAGGTGCCTGCTCTGCCATCAAATCCCGGTGACCGGAGGAGAGGGGGGAAGGAGAAGGCGGCGAGGAAGGCTGTTCTTGCAACCTCTCACTCCTCCCTCACACACCCTCTATGATGCCGTGAGCCGGAATATGACATCATTCCAGCCCCGGCATACTAAAGGGCGGGCGGGAGGAGTGAGGAGCTGCCCCACACTGAATCCTAGGGAGGTGAGTGTTTAAGTGTTTGTCACTGAGTGTCTGCCTGTGTGTGTGTGTGTGTGTGTGTGTCAGTCAGTGTCTGTGTCTGTCAGTGAGTGTCTGTGTGTCTGTCAGTGAGTGTATGTCTGTCACTGAGTGTCTGTCTGTGTGTGTCTGTCTCTCAGTGAGTGAGTATATGTCTGTCAGTGAGTGTGTGTCTCTCAGTGAGTGAGTATATGTCTTTCAGTGAATGTGTGTGTCAGTGACTGTGTGTGTCTGTCTGTCACTGAGTGAGTGTATATCTGTCTGTCAGTGTCTGTGTGAGTATGTATGTCAGTGAGTGTGTGTGTGTGTGTCTGTCAGTGAGTGAGTGTATGTCTGTCACTGTCTGTCTCTCAGTGAGTGAGTATATGTCTGTCAGTGAGTGTGTGTGTGTGTGTGTGTGTCAGTGAGTGAGTATATGTATGTCAGTGAATGTGTGTCTGTCAGTGACTGTGTGTGTCTGTCTGTCACTGAGTGAGTGTATATATGTCAGTGAGTAAGTGTATATCTGTCAGTGAGTGAGTGTGTCAGTGAGTGAGTGTATGTCTGTCAGTGAGTGTCTGTGTGAGTGTGTATGTCAGTGAGTGAATGTCTGTCAGTGTGTGTGTGTATGTCTCTTAGTAAGTGTCTGTGTGTGTTTGTCAGTGAGTGAGTATATGCCTGTCAGTGTGTGTGTGTATGTCTCTTAGTAAGTGTCTGTGTGTGTTTGTGTGTTTGTCAGTGAGTGTGTTTGTCAGTGAGTGAGTATATGCCTGTCAGTGTGTGTGTGTATGTCTCTTAGTAAGTGTCTGTGTGTGTTTGTCAGTGAGTGAGTATATGCCTGTCAGTGTGTGTGTGTGTGTGTCAGTGAGTGTGTGTGTCTGTCAGTGAGTTTATGTGTGTGTGTGTCAGTGATTGAGTGTATGTGTGTCAGCGTGTGTGTGTCTGTCAGTGAGTGACATGAAGGGGCGGCAAAATGGATCTTCGCCTAGGATGGCAGAATTCCTTGCACCGGCTCTGCACACAGACAAGCTCACTCACTAGCAGGCATACACACACACACAAGCACAAGCTCATTTACACACACACTAGCAGGCACACACACACAGAGACAAGCTCACTTGCTAGCAGGCACACCCACACAGAGAGACATGCTCACTCGCTAGCAGGCACACCCACACAGAAAGACAAGCTCACTCGCTAGCAGGCACACACACACACAGAGACAAGCTCACTCGCTAGCAGGCACACACACACAGAGAGACACGCTCACTCGCTAGCAGGCACACACACACACACACACACAGACAAGCTCACTCGCTAGCAGGCACACACACACACAATCACTGTCATAGCTGAAGCTTACCTGGTAGGTGAAGTTTTGTAGTCTCTTCCTTCCAGCGAGCAACGTGTGTGGGGGGCGGGGCTTATGAGAGGGAGGCGGAGCTTTGTTCAGGAGGCGGGGCTTGTGTGCAGAGGGTGGGCATGTGGCTGAAATTAAGGTAAATTGTGCTGGGAGACTTCCTCCGGCTGCGGGCAGCCTCCTTGTGGCCGTACCAGCCCCCAGCTAGTCCCTCTTTACTCCCCTCGGACTGACACAAACCTGGCACAGTCCAAGGGGAAAATTATTTAAATAAAATGACTTATGATGATCAGGGCTGTCAGACCGGCCCCAGGTGCCGAGGCCCACCGGGAAATTTCCCGGGATCCCGGTGGGCCAGTCTGGCCCTGGTGAGAAGCAGTAATGTGGTCACATAAAGATAGAAGAAAAGTTACTGCAGTACCCAAAAATCTAAATTAAAAAAACAATTAACTCTGTGCTGCTAACCCTGCACCTTGTTGCTTAAAGCAGGTTCAAATATATGTACAGACAAAGAAATCAAGGCAGTGATAGATACAGTTTATTTAAAGGAGCAAAAAGAGACAAACGTGTCAGGTTTCCCTATTGTCAATGCCAAAATGAGTCAGACAATGCAAAAAAGGGTGTGAAAGCAGAGCAATCAATGCACTGCAAAATATATGCATTTTTCCTGCCATTGGATTCACAGACCAAGAGGGAAAAAGAGGAGTAGAAGTGAAGAAATAAATATGTATATATTATATATTTATTAAAAATATCATATATAAATATAGATTCTATTTTACTGCTCATCCTTTTTTCCCTCTTCTAGTCACTTCTTACATGATCTGTGAATGAAATCAACTTTACGTGACTGTCCTCTTGCCATCAATTATCTTTTTTCCCCAACAATCATGGTGCCACAAAAATGAACAGGGTCATCAACGGATAATTTTGTTGGCTTAGAGTTTAGAAATTCAGACTGTGACGATATAGCCTGGGTGTCTTTGGCACTGAAGGTGTACTAGTTCAGGCATCATCAGTGAGTTTCTTTTACCTAATCTGCACCACTAACTGCTCCACTAAATACTAGGACTCAGCTTTGGTAGCCTATCCACTGGCAATGCAGGATATACTGCACTGGTATCTGGTTACTATAGGATATTATATCTTTGTAGTTCACTGGCAATACTCTTATTAGTAATTACTCTATAGAGGACAAAGAATAGCAATATACTTGTGAGACCTCAAGGAGGAGACACGCAAGCTACTTTTTGGCAACTCAAAAGAAAGTTTTGTAGAAACAGCAAGCATATATCAATCACAGCAAACATTAAAATATATTGTATATATATTTGCACCAATGGGAATACATAACTGGGCAAATAGAACACAAAGGAAATAACTGGTTACAAAGTTATTCATTACATTAGTTCCCCCATGTGCAAGTCTACCCTGACAACAAAAAGTTATCTTGATTGACCAGATAGATATTTGGACCCACTGTTCCTTCAGAACAACTAATGATTATAGTAACAGAGCAACTTTGCTGTAGTAGACAACATGCAAAGTGTAGAGCTTCAGGCTTCAACATCAAGGGGTTACTTACACTACAAAATTTAACTTAATTAACCTACAAATTACATTTCACTCTACCTGCCTCTTGACCTCTCTTGACCCAGAGATGTATACACAGACACACATTTCACTGTGTATAATACGGGTACACACACAATACAGAGATAACTATGTACATTTCATTTTTTTAGCCTGACATAACACAACGGGGTGGCATCAAAATGGCGCTGCGAGCTTGCAACTAGCGCAAAACAACTCAAGGGGATCAGGCCATCCATCACACAGACGAATGGTCCAAATTTGAATGAATTGTAGTTTGGAATGAAACAACTCTCTTGTGCACTGTAGTGTGTATACACTTGCATTAGTATTTCTGAGTAATGTTTACTATAGTGAATACTATCAATGAAAATAATATGAATAATCAAGGACAGTGGAATGATAAAAAAAAAAAAAATGAAACTCCACTCCCAAAAAATGAAAGATTCTGCTATTTACATATCTGTTAGTAATCAGATTCGTTTTTTTGAATGTTTATTCCAGAACTGTATATACTCTGCAGCGCATTCTAGTGAAGTGTATGACTGGCATGCCTCTTTAATATATCTGTAACTGAAATATATTTGTTATGAGTATACGATTCTGTTGCCAATGAGATTGTTCTCCCACTGCGAAAAGGTTGCATATCTCTGCATATTCTTAATGACAGAATGATCTTTGGGTTTTGCATTAGTAAGCTGGATTTTTCACAGAATAGACAAATGCTTCACAACACAGTCCTGCTGATTTAGAAAAAAATTCAGTCTCTTGTGTCACTCAGGCCCACACAATCTAAAGGGCAAAGCATGTTGGCAGTGCACACTGCTACAACAACACCAGTAAGTCATGAGAACTGCCTTTCATGATTTTGAAAAATAATATAAATCACATTAATCTGCCAGGTTTGACTGTTCGAGTATGGAGGCTTTGTGTAAAATCAGTTATAACTTGAAATAAATAAAAAAAATATGTTGGTTAAACAGAATGAATTTTGACATAAAAATATGATCTCGCCATGAGATGCCTGTAATAAATCTATGTTACATTTATTTATGTCTGATACTGTGGCTGGGATTGAATCTGGCATCTCTATGTTGGGAGGAATTGGTTTAGGAATCTAGAACATGGGTAAGCATTATGCTTATAACAACAAAATGTGAGATACAATATTTTTTGCTGAATTACCCTAATAAAGAAGACACTTATAAAATGCTGTAAGATGAAAATATAGATCTTCAGAAATAATAATGAAGTGGCAATAGTGGGCCAGTCGAAGTAAATCCATAACCATGGCAATGTCAGGAAAAAATTAGAAGGGAATAAATACATAAATAAGGTACCAAGGGAAGATGATGTTCAAACAAAGTTTGTGAAAGTATTGCAAAACTTGTTTTTTTTTTTTAATTGCAAGGACCTCCATGTATTGACCTTGATTTAATAAGTTTTTTTTTTTTTTTATAATTTGATACTGTCAGAAAAACGTTTTAAATGATTTATCTACATAAATCATTGGTCATTTTTTTTTCTAAATACTGAATCATCTGGAAAGCTTATTAAATTGAGGTAATTGTGTCTTATTGCAGGGCTCCAAAATGCCAATGGGACATCAATGTTTGGAAAATAATTATAAAACATTTTAGGGAAACATGATTTAAAGAAAATGTATCTCTCCTGGTGCCTAAATTGTGGCCTCTCACCTGTTGCTCAGATAATCCATTTAAAGCCTATCATTGCCATCCGTAGGTTTTAGTCAATTGTTTGACAACAGTAGGAAGATATCGTCCAAAGATTTATTTTACCATAACTACTACAATGAGCTACAGTGGTTATGGTGTTAAGAGTGATGGGAAATATTTGAAAGGATAATACAAAGGTTTTCTGAACACATTAAAGGAATGCCATGATTTTATTAAAACTGGAGTCAAACATTATGCTTCACTATCTCCAAAAGCTACAAAATATGAAACTGTAAAAATAACATAAGACATAAAATAGCACAAACAAGTTACTGGCAATGGAATATTACCATCACCCAGTCATATTTAACCAGAGATTACACAAATCCTTCTTTAGAATTCTCTTTCTTTTATCATTAGAACTTCCAAGGATAGGAATGAAACAGCAATGAACATAGGAAGATGATGATAGGAAAATGTATTTGTTTTCTTCTGTCATAAACTACATATAGAAAATAGAAAAGCATAAAAGGAATCCTTAGTAAAAGACACAAAACAATATCAACCCCTTAAAAATTTAGGCAATTGTTCAACTTCTGAACCATAATATAATTTAAAGGTTTCTTTTTCAGTGCATCCATACATATTACATATTATTATTAATTTTTAAACAGAAGGGCTTTCTTTTAATATCCAATATATATACATAAAACAAAGTTAAGTATGAAATATTAAATATTAAAAATGGGGAAAAATTTTAAATTATTTTACATTTTTGCTTAATATAATTTTTACACTAAAGAAAAAATAATACAAAATAAATTTATATATCTTTTCTGATTGTCAAATGCCTGATATGTCTAGGATGTAAATTCATTTTTGTATTTAAGACTAACCTCGTATCATTGCTAACAATCCTCATATGTACCAGCATAACGGTCTTAGGACAAGCAATCAAAAAAAGCAAAAAAAATCCAAGGTAGTGGAGATAAAAATCTGATTTGAGACTGAAACATCAATCTTACTTTGTATCTGCAACAGTTTGTTTCAATAAAGCCGTACAACTCTTGAAATATAAGACCTATGGATGCTCTAATTTTATTTTCTTTATTCTACTGGCCGATGCTTAGCATGCTGGCTAGGATTTTTATACAGAGACTTTGAGTGCCTTGCCCAACTTTAAATATATATAAACAAGGCCGGTGCAAGGATTTTTGCTGCCCTAGGCAAAAGTAAAATTTGCCGCCCCCCCCTCCATGTGACATCACAATGCACCACCCATATGATCTGCCATGTTAACTAAGGCCAGTGCTGCAGTGCCGCCGTGTTTACATTATAAGGCATGCAGGGACAGGCTATAGACACCAGAACAACTACATTAAGCTGCAGTGGTTCTGGGGACTATAGTGTTTCTTTAATGTGAGGTAAATTAGAGATTAGTGCCACGAATAATATACTAGATTGCCTACTTACAACGAGATAAGGATGATGATGGGCTCTAGCTGCAGTCTGGCTCCACTGGTCTGGTGTAAAACAGGCTCTCTGGAGGCTGTTTGTAACTGTGGTCACAAAAATCAATGTTCTGGGAGAACGGTAAGCAGCTCCATTTTTTGGGGGCCCTTTACACAGCTCAAGGTCTGGGTCCCAGGGTCCACCTTCATGTTCCCCCAATGAGTTTGTTCACAGGGGGTGGAGTGTGTAGGGGATGTCCTGATATGTGTGTAAGGAATGCATTGTGTGAATCTGTGTTTGTATGTGTAAGGGCTGCAAGGTGTGTTTCTGTGTATGTACAGGATGCAGTGTGTGCGTGTGTAAGGGGTGCATTGAGTGTGTGTAAGGGGTGCATTGAGTGTGTGTAAGGAATGCATTGTGTGTTTCTGTGTGTGTAAGGGATGCATTGTGTGCAAGGGTTGCATTGTTTGTGTGTGTGTCTGTGTGTGTAATGCATTGTGTGTTTTTCTGTGTGCAAGGGGTGCTTTGCATGTGTGTGTGATGGATGTCAATCTCTCCCCCTCCCTTGTCACTCTCTTCTCCCCCCTCTGCCTTGTCACTCTATTCTCCCCTCCCCCTTCCCACTCTCATTGCCCCTCCCTCCCCTGTCACTCTCACCCCCGTCAATTTCTTCTCCCCCCACCAATTTCTTCTTCTCCCCCCTGTCAATTTCTTCTTCTCCCCCCTCCCCTACCAATTTCTTCTTCTCCCCCTCCCCCCCATTTCTTTCTCCCCTCCCCATTTCTTTCTCTTCTTCTCCCCCTCCCTATTTCTTCTTCTTCCCCCTCCCCTCCCCATTTCTTCTTCTCCCCCTCCCCATTTCTTCTCCCACCCTCCCCTACCAAATTCTTTTTCTCCCACCCTCCCCTACCAATTTCTTTTTCTCCCACCCTCCCCATTTCTCCCCCTAGCTCAGCCAATTCTTTTCTACCACTCTCCACATTTTCTCCCCTCCCCAAGCAATTTCTTTCTCCTCCCTGGACAATTCCTTCTTCTCCCCTCCTCCCACTCTTTCTTTCCCCTCCCCTCCTGTAATTTCTTTTCTCCTCCTCCCACTTTTTCTTCCCTCCTCCCACTTTTCTTCCCTCCTCCTGGTCAGGCTGAAAGCCAGGTTCAAGGGTAGTTAGCTGTGCTCAAGCTGATTAACAGGAAGTGCACACACTGTGTGCACTTCCTGTTAGTCCGGCCGGGTACAGGAGACAGATGCTTCCTGTTCCCGCGGACTATACAGGGCTCGGCCACGCTACAGAGAGGGAGTGACAGGAGGGAGCGCTGAGCGCTTCCCTCCTGTCAGCCCCTCTCCTCAGGCTGCGCCCGGGCGGTGCGGTCCGCCCTCATGGACGCACCGCCCAGGCAAAGCTGCAGCCGCCTGAGGCTCTCTACAGAGCGCTCGGGCGGCTGCAGCATGAGCGGGGCCGGCGCTCCTGGTGGCGCCTCCTCGCAAGGGGCGCCCTAGGCGGCTGCCTAGTCTGCCTAACAGGTAGCGCTGGCCCTGTATATAAATATATAATAGAAGCTCACAATACACTAGTCAATGCATATACCGGCATTGAGCCCAAATTGCAGCAACAAGATGCCAAAATGACGGATCAGGAGGAACAGGGCCGGCAGGAATGATATCCAATTGCGTGGCGTGCTGGAGGAGATCAAGGCACCAGATCTAAAAGTATATGCACTATTTTGATGACTGGAGCGGCGCCTATTAATAGACATAGCCTGTAGGTTCAAACCTATGCAGTATCCTTCCCTTTACAAGAGATACTTTGTTCCTATATGGGGCGCCTGCTTATATGTAACATCCTCCAAACAAACATTCTCAAATCTATGGTTGGTAATTGAAATTTTATCTTTAAATGTAAAAGGGTTAAACCTCCTCATAAACACTGCTAGTCCTAAAGGAAGCCCAACCAAATAGCATTTTTTCAAGAAACGCATTTTAAATGGGATCATCGCCCCAAATTTAACTTACTTACTCTGTTGATTTTTATTCAGGGTTCAAAAACAAAATAAAGAGGAGTGTCCACCCTGATTAGCAGAGGTGTCTCCATCTCGCTAGGGACAAACACAGGAGGTTTCTCATGGTTCAATGTTATATGATTAAAGTACCATTTACTCTAGTGACCATATATGTCTCACATGCTGACCAGAGCGGTTTCCTATACACAGTATTCCGAAACTGACTGCAACACAATTCTAAAAAGTGGTAATCTGGGGTGATACTAAATTTATCTTAGATGATCAGTTGGACACTACATCCTCTCATAAGATCTCCCAAAGTACTAGCTCACATAGGCATACTGTAACTATTATTATTAATAGAACTCTTTTGGCACATAACTTTGTAGATCCACTGAGGGTAATTCATCCCCCCGGAAGAAGATTACACCTTCCACTCCCCAATGTATAGAAGGGATCATGGTGGTATATGAAGGGATCATGGTGCGTATGATAACCTGAGAGCTGCTGTTTTTTTCTCTCAAGGTTGTTTCTACTCCTTTTAATATAATAAACAAAACCAGTCAAGGCTGTCCCCTGTCCCTGTTATTATTTATTTTGGCCTAGAACGTCTTGTGCAGTTCATCCATAGCAATCCAGACATGCAGGTTATCTCTCTGGGGGCTGTGAAACACAAATTATCGTTATTTGCAGATGGTATTTTACTAACACTTACTAAAACTCTGTAATCTGATTATGATGGAATTTGGTTGAATATCCTATTACAAATGCAACACATATAAAACCCAAGCTTTGCCTATAAACTTGCAAGTGCAGCATCTTGGAGAACTGAAAGATAACTTTCAATTTCAGTGGAGGGGAGATATTGTGGTATATCTAGGAGTGTGAAACACTAGCAACATCTCCACTCTATTTAAAAATAATCAGATACCTCTACTGATCTCAATTAGGCAGGAACTATACACATGGAAAGATGTTAAAATATATTGAGCTAAGCATATAAACACTTACAAAATGGTGTTACTCCCAAAACAATATGTTTTTCGTATGCTTCCAATCTCCATTTCTAAGTTATAATGCAGGAAAGTCCAGTCATGTATCTCTTCAATAGGTATGACTGTATCACACAGCCATGTTATAATGCTGCCACTAACCCCATGTTTTCCCTATGGTTTTTATTGTATGTACTGGGGCTGATGTGTACTATCATCATTGCTGCCACCCAGGAGTAGTGGGAGTCTGAGCGCAATACTTTTTTTTTGTGTATTTTTATTTGCTTTTGTATCACAAATGCTATAATGCTGCTGCCCACCCCATGTGTTCCCTATTAAGGGTTAATAAGTATGTATGGGTTTAGAAAAGTACCCCTCTCTGTCCCATTAGAGATTTTTTTTACCTGAAGCTGAAGGAAGCAAGGTGACGTGGCAATTGGGCTTACACCTAATGGCCATTTGAGTGTTACTAAAAAAAACTCCAGTTATTCAAATATGGATATGGATTTGGGATAGTAAAACAAGTAACTCTTTTCTTTGGTTTTTATGACTATCCAACACACTGGTGTTCCTGAGAGATATGGGGGTGCCACAGGCATATGAATATTATAGGGCAGTGCTTTTGAAACATAATGTCAATTTAAACACTCCCCCCAAATGGCAACAGCTCAGTTGCCATATTAGTTCCTCCTGGCCTTTTTATTGACTTTCCAAGGTGGCGAGAAAAAGGAATGACACTATACCCAACTACAAAGGTGTCAGTTCTGGCTTGGGACTCCATAGGTCGTGTGTTGGGAGCTCCAGAAAAATTTAAACCTGCAGCCCCTCTATCAGAATTATTACACATTTCCCCATGGTAAACACTTTCCCTGTGGGAAAAGAAGGGCTTGACTAACATATTCCACTTCCTGTCAAGGGGAGTTAACCATTTGAGGAATTGCAGAAAACCTACAATTTATCATCCATATATATATTTTGGTACTTGCCAATAAAAGATCTTATAACCAGAAGTGTGCAAACATCTTTGGAGAGGAGATAAATGTTAAGTTAGATATATACAGATGGTTTACATACTGCTCAAACTCCCCAAAAATGCTGTCCAGTAAAACCAAAACTGCTGTCTTTGTACTATAAGATTTTATTGAGACATCCTCAGACACACTTTCTCTTTCATGACCTAATGGGAATGAGAAAGTGGTGTTAAGATGGAACTGCACAAGTGGAGTTAATTGCTCAATACATTATTAGGGGTCACCAAATGTTACTCACATCTAGAGGCCCATAAGAAACTGCTCTATAGGTGGTGCCTGAGTAAATAAGCGAAATACTTAACTACCCTGCTACCTGCTGGAGGTGCTAAGTTTAGACAGGATCAATGCCTTACATTTGGTGGGAATGTGCCCATATAAACCCCCTGTAGGGAGAGGTCTATAGACTACTCCAGGTATTACATATTAAATTGCCCTTTACATTGTTGGTGTAACTATTGCTTGACTTACCTCAACATTTATCATTCTATTAGCGTGCACTAGCCTCTCACACAGTCCTTGCTGCCAGATATTTAGTAGCCCTACATTGGAAAACTATGCTATTCCCAACCAGAGACACAGCTGTGAGAAAGATTGAGTCTCTATGCATATGAACAAGCCACTGCACTGACTGTGCCTCAAGAGCTAAAATACCCCTTATTTGGGAATCCTGGTGCCAGCTAGCTCTGAGATCTTTTCCAGCACCACCCCATGGAATAGCACCACTGTGCCCACAGTCCGCACCTATAATCTACACTCACACGCTGTACCCATTTCTTGCATTATGAGTTGATTAGCATGTTAAATAATTTGTCTAAGGGGATTGACTGAATATTACTTGTAACTTTTCTTCTTCTTGATGGTTATGAATGTTCATATGTAATTCACATATGTCAGCAAGGAGGCATTCTCTACATAAGTGCTTCACTGGCTGAAGTCTGTAAAGATTTAAAGAGCTGTCTCGTCTGAAATATTTCATCTATGTAAAACTCAATAAAGTACAATTTAAAAAAAATAAAATAAAAAAGAAAGGCAAAAGAACTGTTTGTGTGCCTTGATGACAGTTTGGGGACCACTTATATTAATAATGCAGTATAATCTAAGCATCTAGGAATCTTTAATATCTTCAGAGAATATGGTTATCTTAGGTAGCATCCCTGTGTGGTAGGGATGCTGCCCATTGTTATTAGCAATGAGCTTTACTATACACGACCATGCATTTTATATACACAAGAATAAAACAAAATGTCTGTAGAATCAAAGTTGAATTGATGCAAATATCTGTCATATAGACAGATACACCGATTACACTTCACTATTTACAGTTAGAAAAGTAAGTCTAAAGTAAATGTACAGTTTAGTAAAGTAAGTAAGTCTAGAGTAATTGAAGACTATAGAACCGTGAGTGAATGAAAGTGCCTCCAGTACCACTGATCTCCACAACCTTCTTCGATATTGCAATGTTTTCTGCAAGCATTCACAAGGTAGTTGTTATGTATAAAAATTGTGAATGTGGGGAGGCAGTTTTTGTTCCAGCCTCCCCAGAATTTACAATAGTTGTAAAAAACAAAAACTCAGTGTTTCGCCCTGCTGCCATGTTTACCTTGGTGGGACAGTGGGACAGTGGGACAGTGTTCAGTCAGTTGTGATCCAGAAGTTCTGGCTCCTTGATGGGTCGGTGGGAGGTGCTCCTGGTCTGTTCCTCCAGTAGCAAGTAATGCTCCTCCCGGTCCGGGCCGTGAGGGAGCATTAAAAGAGCTTTGCACCAGTTTTTGATCCCACAGTTAGTGCATGACGTGACTGGGTGCAATCTAATAACTGGTTCTCTAGCTGTGTTAGCATGTGCATTAGGGTGTGCTTGGGCACTCCATGTGCATGCCAATTTGTCAGGTGATGCTGGATGGATCAAACATTAAAGGGACACTATAGTCACCAACACAACTTTAGCTTAATAAAGTAGTTTTGGTATATGGATTATGTCCCTGCAGTCTCGCTGCTAAATTCTCTGCCATTTAGGAGTTTAATCACTTTGTTTATGAAGCCCGAGTCAAACCTCACTGCATGTGACTTGCACAGCTTTTCTAAACACTTCCTGTAAAGAGTCATCTAATGCTTATACTTCCTTTATTGCAAATTCTGTTTATGTAAAAAATATTATCTCCTGCTCTGTTAATAGCTTCCTATACCCTCCTGTATGTAATTAAAGTTAATTTACAGCACAGGAGAGAAAAACTTTTAAAGTAAGTTACATCTGATTGAAAGTGAAACCATAAATTTTCATGCATGATGTGTCAGTCCCAGACTGAAGAGGTGTGGCTATGGCTGCATAAACAGAAACAAAGGTGATTTAACTCCTAAGTGGCAGTGAATTGAAGAGTTTTACTGCAGGGGCATGATCTATACACCCTTCATTAAGCCAACGTTGTTTTGGTGACTATAGTGTCCTTTAAAGTCTTGGCACCAAATTTCAGTCTTCCTAACTATCCCCATGTTGCCAGGACTGTCAAAAACACAGACAACTTCAAGCATGCTCACGTCTTATTTCTGGAGCTGAAGTGGTTAAAAAAAAATCACCATTTGTCTGCAACAGACTGAAAACAATGATAAAAAAATCTGTCTTAACATCACCTACACTTAAATTTAGTATCATAAGCTATGCATTCCCCAAGCAAAGTAGATTAAACCCACAAACACAATTTAGCACAATATCTATGCCGTTTAAAAATACTATTTAATTGGTCTCTTCAGGTAATGTGATTCTTTTCAAGAGGACATAATAAAGGAATATGTATTATTAATAAAAAATAGTCACAGTGCATACATTAAAAAAAATAAAAAAAAATAATAAAAAAAACAGATGACAAACAAATAATTTTAAAATGGGCCTGCTAACCGATACCGATGACAAATTGGCCTGCTAAAGCAGATGACAAACACATAATTTTAAAATTGGCTTGCTATCCTTCAAAGCCTTAAACAATCAAGGCCCACAGTACCTGAAAGAGCTCCTGACTAACTACATTCCACAGGGCCGCCACCTGAAAAAAAAAATTCTGGGCCCCACCACTGGTGGTCCAGTGGCATTGAGGGTCCCAGCGGACTGCAAGTGTACTTACAAGTTCTTCCCTCTCTCTAACTCCGCAAGCGCAGCGTGCGTGCCGCGCCGAGCGTTGCCATCGAAACCCGTGGCAAAGCTCTGACGGCCACGGGTCTCATGGGAGTTACAGAGAGGGAAGAGCTCTCCGCTGGGCCCCCTCTGCAAGAATATGGAGCTGGGGGCCCGTGGCTGCACATATATATAGTGATCCAGGCCCCCCAGGACCCCCAGGCCCGTGACAACCGTTATGCTTGTCACCCCCTGATGGCGGCCCTGACATTCCATCCCATTCACTTCGGACAGCCAGCAAAACTCTCCTGTCAGTGCCAAGGATAAAGACAGACTCAGGTTCAGCCATGCTGCCCCTACCTTCTGGAACTTTTTACCGTGCACAATCACAGAGGCACCGTCCTTACATACTTTTTTTTAAAAAAAGCTAAAAACCCACCTCTTCCATCAGGCATTCAGTCCACTTATCTGACCTTCAGAAACTCCTAACTTTTATGTCTTTATGTGTGTATATTTGTACAGTGCTTTGAGTCTCACAGGGAGAAAAGCGCTATAAAATCGCAAAATATTATTATTATATTATAAATGATATTACACTAATTGACCTAAATCTGACGTTGGGAACACAAAAGGGAAGCGGCCGTGTGACCCTCCATGAACCCGAAACTCCCTGCAAGACCTTCTCACCCCGTTCCTTCTCCTACCGCCCACCACCCCACCACCGCAGACACAGCACAAATGCACCTACACCAATCTTGTGGTGTCACCACTAATAGAAGGGCAGAGACCAGGGCAAGAAAACACCCCCACCCAAGACCCAATACCCGGGACAACCATTACCCGCACCTCTACCCGGAGGAGAGATCAGGCACTACCTACATCCATTTGGGGGTATATATATTAAGTCTGTAATCATGAGAATTTCTTGGTTTGTATTTCATAGTTGACATTGTCACTATTTAGGTGATGAATTATGTATTATATATTTATATGTCCCCTTTTTTTTCCCTTTTCTTCTGGCTATTTGTATACTGTTCTTCTTCCCCATTTGGATACTCGTGATGGGAGTTTTCCCACAAGAAAGTATGGGCAGATTTTGTTCAATGTTTGCCAGTAAAACTGCCTGATTTGGAAATGACGAGCGGATTCATTCTGCCGCGTCACTTCCGGTATCTAATTTAGGGAACTTTCCCAAAAGAAAAATGGCCGCGGTGAATGGGGAAATGACGCGGACTGGGAGACCGCGCCATTCCGATCACCCTGAAGGACTACAGGTGAGGTATTCCACCTCACTACATGCAGCCATGTGATTGGACTACATTTACGAAGAACCACCTATCGGAAAGAAGACCGGCAAATTTAAACAGCAAGGTAATGAAGAAAAGAAGAGCCGATTGAAAAAGCCCACAGGACGTGGGCGAAACGCGTTTCGGATTTGATGTCATTTAACTGGGACTTATATTTTATATTTGTTTCTACATTGTTTTATTATTCTTTTGATTTTAAAACTTAGAATAAATGTATTACTTTTTATTACACCCCACTGGCTTCCTACTTTGCCTTGCTGCTAAAAGAAGGGCTGGTGCCCCCCTCCAGAGGCACCTAAACCTACCATCCGGAGCCAGGTTCTCATTGGCTCAAAAAAAGGTGAGCACCACTATAACTACTGTATGTGTAACTATAAAGTCAAAACATAGTACACTAGGGGGCTTCTCCCCCTTGTTTTCCTTTTTTCTTTCCCTGAGGAAATTTCAATCCAGTCAAAGGGTGCAGTGTCTCCTTACGACACTACGGTGAAAGTGATCTGAGCCTGTCCTGTTTGAGGCTCTACTCCATGTGAGTTTGACCATTGTTATATCACCATAAAATCCTAATTATTCACAGATTTACACTATATTGTGTTGTATTGTGTTTTCTTTACTTCTATGTATCAACATACATCTGAGATTTAACCCTAAATTAGGGTAAGTGTAAATATATAGCACTCCACTCATTTGACTAGTAAGGTCTGGATTCTTATCCAGTTCATACTAGATTCACTTTGGTTCACTTCTATATTGAGTGGGGGAAGGAGAACACCCACTAGAGTGTATAGTTGCTTTTATATCATGGTACTAAATTTATAAGCGCTCTTGACACAGTAATCACTAGCTTCTAAAAATCTAACTCCTGTTCTCTTTTTCACTGTGTGTGCTGCTACATTTATAAAGATGACGGTGTTTAACAATAGGGTTAACTATGGTAAAAACATTGACACCCTATTTGATGATTATGATACACCTCTCCAGAATGAACAAACATCAAATTTTGATTTAAAAAAGAGTCAATATGATTTAGAAAAATTATTGAATAGGGAGATGAAAATAAAGTGGGAGTCTGCCACAATGAAAAAATACCTACGGGAAAAAATTACCTCTAGGGGGTTAAGATTCACTAAAAATCCTTCTTTTGATCAGGACGAACAAGAGTTCGTCCAAGAATGGTTGGATATGCTTGAAAATTTTTCATTTGGCCTTATGGGTCTAATAGTAAAAAGGAGGGATAGCACTTTAAAAAAAATAGACAATCAAATTAATGACCTCCAGAAATCTCTGGAGGAAAATATGAGTTCAGATGAATATTCACAGATGTCAAGTCATCTTGAAAATAATTTGAATAAAATGGAAAAAGGTGTTATTGCCATGAAAAGGAAAAAATATCTTAGAGATAAAAACGACTATGCAAAAAATCAGGTTAGGACATATTCCAAAAGACATCAGGAAAACTACCACCCCCACTATAGACCCTCGAAACAGTTGGATAGAAATGTACCCAGAATTGATAAATGGGAACACTCTAATATTCAGTATAAACCTTATCAGAAATCTACTCCACCAATCCATCATATAACACCTATTAGGCCCAAACAATCAACTACGCCAGAGAGAGTAGTTAGAAGGAAGGAACATAATTATGAATTAAGGCCAAGACTGGACTCTCGTAAGGTAAATTATAGAGAAAGGACAATTCATGAAAGATCTAGACCTACCCTAAATAATCGAGGGCAGATACCTCTAGAAAATAGATATGAGGCCCTAAGCAAATCACCAAGAGAGGAGGTTTTTTGGCGTACTCACAAAAAAGATCGCCACAAGGAACTAGATCAACAGAAGAGATCACCGGGCAAAAGAAGGAGAAGTATAGAAGAAGGGGAGGTAGAGGAGGAATTCGCGTACAGAAAAGAGCTAAGGGACAAGAATCGATATCAGACAACAATGGTATCTTTAATTTAACAGATCAACCCCTCACTTCGGCTCAATCAAAGCTTCTAGCTAAAGGCCTTAGTTTTGCCCCAACAAAACCACTTAACAAATTTGACACATATATAGATCTCCAAAGATTTAAAAGAAAACTGTGTTTAAAAAAGTTCTTTTCTAAATCCCCTATTGTTAGAACAGAAACCAACATTGAATAATAATAATAATAGTGAGGTTGTACATACAGACCTAAAAGAGGCTTCTTCATTTTTTCCAAACTATTTAGTATCGGAGGAAATGGTAGCCTTTGAAAAAATGGTAATTCGTGATATGAATAAGATAAAAAAACCTAATAAGTATGAATTAAATTTGGGGAGTGAGGAAATAAGGGCATTAAAAGAACTAAAAAAGGATAACACTATAGTTATTAAACCCGCTGACAAGGGTGGGGGGATAGTGGTAATGAAAACCACTAATTATATTAAGGAGTCTTTAAGGCTATTAAATGATGGAAATACATACATGAAATTAACTAAAGATCCAACGAAGGAATTTAAATACACATATACTCAATTATTAGACAAGGGAAAAATGTTGGGAATTTTAAATGAAAAGGAATTTAAATTTTTGGATATTTTACACCCTAAAATCCCAGTATTTTATCAACTGCCCAAGATACATAAAAATAAGGAAAATCCTCCCGGGCGGCCAATTATTTCCGGTATTGAGTCGATTTCTAGTCGTTTGTCACAGTATATCGACAAATGTCTGCAACCAGCAGTACAAAGAAGCCCCAGTCATTTAAAAGACACGATAAGTGTCTTACAAATTTTGAAGGATCAGAAATGGGAAGACAATTATTATTTGGTGACGGCTGATGTGAGTTCTTTATACACGATTATTACTCACAGTAGAGGGTGTGCTGCCACTAAACATTTTTTGGAACTCTATAGAGACTTCCCTCAGATCCAGATAGATTTCATTATTGAGGGCATAACCTGGATCCTTAACCACAACTACTTTTGGTTTGGAGAGGAATTCTATATCCAACGATGTGGGACGGCGATGGGCACCAGGTTTGCTCCCAGTTATGCAAACTTGTTTATGTCCCACTGGGAGTCCCATTACATCTATGGGGGTCATGACTGGGGGCAGAACCTGGTGCTGTACCGCCGTTACATTGACGATATTCTTTTTATATGGAAGGGAGATGAGATCTCTCTAAATAATTTTTTGAATTTCTTGAATACCAATGACTGGGGTATTACGCTAATCAGTGAGTACAGTAAACTAGCTATTAACTTCCTTGATCTTAGTATATACATTGAAAATGGTCAGATTAAATCTAAGACCTATTTCAAAAAAGTAGATGTTAATAGCTACATAGAACGAAAAAGTTGCCATTTTTCACCCTGGCTACTGAATGCACCGAAAGCCCAACTACTGCGAGTGAAACGGAATTGTACAGAAACCCATATTTTTGAAACACAATCGGAGATAATTGTAAAAAACTTCAGGGATAAGGGGTATCAAGAAAACCTCTTGAGAAAAGCAGTTGAGGAAGTACAAAAAAGTGATAGACAAAGTTTGCTTAAATATAAATCGGCCACTGGGTCAAGGGATACTAACCATGTATCTTTGATATGTGATTTTAACTCAAAAAGCCATATTTAAAAAAAAAGTGTGAACAAATATTGGCCAATCTTAAAGGAAGATCCTCTCTTAAATACAATTCTACCCGACCGTCCTAGGATTGTTTACAGGGGGGTAAAAAATCTAAGAGATAATTTAGTACATAATCACATTAAACAGAAACATTCGACAATAAGTCCGTTTAATGAATCCCCTGGATTCTATGCGTGCGGCATATGTGGTGCCTGTAAAAATACGGGAAGTAAAAAAAGAGTGATTAGGAAATTCCAAAATCCACAGTGTACCCAAGAAACATATAAAATCAGGGATTTAATCACATGTCACTCTAAAAAAGTTATATACTTGATAGTATGTACATGCGGGTTAGGATATATAGGTAGGACAGCAAGGCCTCTTCAAGTTCGTATTCAAGAACATATACGTAATATCAAGAAAGGCTTTGATAAACATAGTCTATCTTTACATTTTAAACAGAAACATAGTCAGGATCCTACAGAATTACAGTTTATTGGTATTCAATTGGTAAAAACCAATTGGAGAGGAGATGACCTTATAAAAAGAATGGGACAAATGGAGATGAAGTGGATTTTTAACTTAAACACCTTGACTCCAGGTGGACTTAATAGTGATTTCGAGATATGTCATTTTATTTAATTTATCCTACTCTACCTGTTCCTTCTGGAAAAGGATATAGATCATCAAATATAATATTTTATATTCTATGTATACGTATTATACAAGACAATGTCAACCATTTATATAAAACAACAAGGGAAAAGGAATAGGAAAGGGGAGGATTTGAAAAAATGGTTTATTCTACCATATATACATTCATTTTATATACATGCAGTTTGTTTATATCTGCCTAAATTCCTTTATGTTTTCTTTTATATATTTTTATGTGTGTAAATAGAAGAGAGAAGATGAAAAACATTTGGGGGTATATATATTAAGTCTGTAATCATGAGAATTTCTTGGTTTGTATTTCATAGTTGACATTGTCACTATTTAGGTGATGAATTATGTATTATATATTTATATGTCCCCCTTTTTTTTCCCTTTTCTTCTGGCTATTTGTATACTGTTCTTCTCCCCCATTTGGATACTCGTGATGGGAGTTTTCCCACAAGAAAGTATGGGCAGATTTTGTTCAATGTTTGCCAGTAAAACTGCCTGATTTGGAAATGACGAGCGGATTCATTCTGCCGCGTCACTTCCGGTATCTAATTTAGGGAACTTTCCCAAAAGAAAAATGGCCACGGTGAATGCGGAAATGACGCGGACTGGGAGACCGCGCCATTCCGATCACCCTGAAGGACTACAGGTGAGGTATTCCACCTCACTACATGCAGCCATGTGATTGGACTACATTCACGAAGAACCACCTATCGGAAAGAAGACCGGCAAATTTAAACAGTAAGGTAATGAAGAAAAGAAAAGCCGATTGAAAAAGCCCACAGGACGTGGGTGAAACGCGTTTCGGATTTGAAGTCATTTAACTGGGACTTATATTTTATATTTGTTTCTACATTGTTTTATTATTCTTTTGATTTTAAAACTTAGAATAAATGTATTACTTTTTATTACATCCCACTGGCTTCCTACTTTGCCTTGCTGCTAAAAGAAGGGCTGGTGCCCCCCTCCAGAGGCACCTAAACCTACCATCCAGAGCCAGGTTCTCATTGGCTCAAAAAAAGGTGAGCACCACTATAACTACTGTATGTGTAACTATAAAGTCAAAACATAGTACACTAGGGGGCTTCTCCCCCTTTTTTTCCTTTTTCTTTCCCTGAGGAAATTTCAATCCAGTCAAAGGGTGCAGTGTCTCCTTACGACACTACGGTGAAAGTGATCTGAGCCTGTCCTGTTTGAGGCTCTACCCCATGTGAGTTTGACCATTGTTATATCACCATAAAATCCTCATTATTCACAGATTTACACTATATTGTGTTGTATTGTGTTTTCTTTACTTCTATGTATCAACATACAACTGAGATTTAACCCTAAATTAGGGTAAGTGTAAATATATAGCGCTCCACTCATTTGACTAGTAAGGTCTGGATTCTTATCCAGTTCATACTAGATTCACTTTGGTTCATTACCTACATCCACGCCCACCAAGTACGCACATACCCACTAACAGCCCCAGTACAGGCACCACACGTACCAGGTGAATGGAAATCTACCCAAACCACCCACCGCCAAGAACAATGGTAAATACCAAAAGAACACACTACCAAGCCCACATGAGACACTACCCTCACCTAGTGACCAACAAGGGCAAAGGTCAACGGACAACCAGCTCCATACGATATCGTCACCAGCCGACCGACCAAAACCAGATGGGCAAACAAAGCCCCCACCCAGAAATGCGATGCTAGCGATAATGTCTCTTTTACTGTGACTTGCCTCTCCCCCCCTCTTCTTTTTTCTATATCCCCCCATTTTTTCTTTTTCTTTATTGTTTTTACGGTGTACACCCACTGCTGTTGCATACTGTATATGTTACTTGCGAGAAACAAACCGCAAAAACTGTCAAATAAAGAATGATAGACAACTAACACTTAAGCTCAAACACTCAGCTTCTGCGCAAGCCACCTACAGAAACGCCACTGTACCAAGGAACATTCGACTTCTGTGAAAGCCACCTACCGAGATGCTATTATATAGTTACATAGTTACATAGCTGAAAAGAGACTTGTGTCCATCAAGTTCAGCCTTCCTAACATTTGTTTTTTTGCTGTTGATCCAAAATAAGGCAAAAACAGTTTGAAGCACAGTTTTGCAACAAGCTAGGAAAAAAATTCCTTCTTAACCCCAGAATGGCAGTCAGATTTATCCTTGGATCAAGCAGTTATTACCCTACATTGAAAGATTATATCCTTGAATATTCTGTTTTTGCAAGTATGCATCTAGTAGCTGTTTGAACATCTGTATGGACTCTGATAAATCCACTTCTTCAGGCAGAGAATTCCACATCCTGATTGTTCTTACAGTAAAAAAACCTTTCCTTTGCCTTAGATGAAATCTTCTTTCTTCCAGTCTAAACGCATGACTTTGTGTCCTATGTAAAGTCCGGTTTGTGAATAAATTTCCACACAATGGTTTTTATTGGCCCAGATATATTTGTATAATGTTATCATATCCCCTCTCAGGCAACGTTTTTCTAAACTAAATAGGTTTAAATTTGTTAACCTTTCTTCATAGCTGATATATTCCATTCCTTTTATTAATTTTGTAGCCCGCCTTTGCACTTTTTCTAGTGCCATAATATCCTTCTTTAGAACAGGTGCCCAAAATTGCACAGCATATTCAATATGTGGTCTTACCAGTGATTTATAAAGAGGCAAAATGATATTCTAGTCCCGAGAATTAATGCCCTTTTTCAAGCATGACAATACCTTACTGGCCTTGGCCACTGTTAGTGACTGCTTATATTTATACATTTATTGAATAAATTTTTTCCAATTTTCTAAACCCTGACCTGTGGATGTCTTTTGGTGGGACACGAAATTGGAGGTGAACAGAAGGATTGTTTGGCCCCCCATTACACCGGGGGAGGCACCCTTAGAGCTTTTATACCTACTTCTATCTAGTGAGTGCAACCGATAACTGCGCACAGAATATTGTATTTTGTAACGATATTACACTATGTTTTGTCTTATATTCTCTCTGTAGATTTACACAGCTATTCCCGAATTGCTTTTGTTGTGGTTTCCAACAATGCATTATACCTGCTAGGCATAACATAATCATAACACGAGTTCATCAATAGACATTTTTCGCGTTATTCTCAGCCTCTCAGGGCATTAGGACCCTGTGTGGAGTATTGAGCTCCCTGCATTTTGTGCCCTTCGTGGGCCGGCTTATTTGAAGTAACCTGTCAATTCTAAGTGTGCTGACCTACCTATCTATTCAAATGGCATCACTTACCTGCCCTCTTTTGCAATGTAAGGCTGACATATGAGGCCATATGGACTGATATTTTGCAAAAACTATTTAGAACTCTAGTACTGCATCCTGCACTTCATGAGGTCCATTGTGTGCCTGTGAATAGGTTTTCTGGTGTTCTTGCATATGGCTAGTGACACGTTCCTGCTTAACTTTCTGCTGAGATATTTTTCCCAGCATCTACCAATTTCTGCAAGGGCTGGTTGTTTGCCATTTTTCCAAGACATTAACATGTGGACAAAAGTGGCTGACTGAGTGGATGTATAGAAGGAAATTGCTGCAATAATAATGACTAACAGCTGCTGAATAATCATGAGAGCAGTTTAAATAAATATAAGTGGATATGTAGTGATCTCGATAAATGTTAATTATTTTCATTCCAGTACTCATTCATATGTCAGAAGGTCTGAGCAACAGCTTTAAAACACATATAATTTAATATTTGGTATAAGAGCAATACATTACTTGCTTGCACAATTAGTGTGCATGTTAAAAATCTGCAGGACAGTTATAATCTGTTCTACTCCAATAGGGCAGCTTTATACCAATATACCTTTATCACATCCATGCTAGTTTATTTTAGGTCATGGCTCATAGAATTAAGTACTAGGTTTCTCCCTTTTCATGGCAGACTAAACTTTGGCAGAAATACAGCATTATTTCTCCAAAGGCAGTAATGTTTTGGCAGCTTTTAGCTTGTCTCCTCTGTTCATCCTGCCAAATTATCTCTCTTGTTCTTAATGGGGGCTCAATGCTCCAATTACCTCTGGTATTTCAACAACCCTTTGTCTTCCATGTAATCCACTAGAGCTTGCTGTTGTCTGACTATGATTGACGGGGCACATTAGCTAAGCTGCGAACTTCAGTTAGAAAGAAGCAGAAATAGGCCAATTGCTCTGCATTATGTGTAGAAAGCCTCTAGAGTGGAACATAGCAAATTGAGGTATTTTGAGTTGTATATCAAAACCTCTAGCTACATAGAAAACTTAAATTATTGCGCTTAGTGGATACAATTGTCAGAAATCACTTTATCGCGGAGATTTAAAAGGAGAAAATAAATAATCCACAATATAGCCTTTCACAGTTCTCATTTCCCACAATCTTCTACAGTACATAATCTTGGAATTCTTTTCAAAAATCCAATACATGTCTACAGAAATACGTACAATGACAGAAGTAAGAGGAAGTCTATAAATACACCTATAAATACATCTTTTAATATTTTGTTGTATGTTTAAACACAGATTTGAATGTTATAGTGTCAGGTTTTTGTTTTCTGTTGTTGGCAGTTAACAGTAGTATATATTCTAACTCTTGATTGTCACGGTTTTATGACCCAACACACAGAATATTAACCCACCAAAGAGAAACAGAGAAAGCACGTATACCAGTCTTTAGAGTGGTCGGGCAGAACAAGCGTAATTTAATATAAATAGGAATATCAAAGCAAGCCAAGGTCAAGGGGAGCCAGATATCAAAAAGGCATTTGATAGATAGTAAACACACTCTTGGGACGTTGAGGAACCACAACAGGGCACAGTATATTTGGCAAACAATGCTTATATAGCTTAGAGGGCAGATTTCACAAAAGTGTCACTAAGCCCCCAAAATGTTACAGGGTGTGTAAGTAGCCTCAATGACATGACACTGGGATGTGTGTGTTGCATCAATAAAAGGGACGTGCATACGGAGACCGGTGTCCGGGAGGCCTAAGGATTAGGTAGAAGGAGAAGAAGCGGCCAGATCAGGACAGCACGTGACCGGCAGGTGACCACGTAAGCACATAAATAATCATTACATACAGGGCTGGTACAAGGATTTTCCCCATACAGTCAAAATATATTTTGCCTGTGTGAGAGTCTCACAATCATGTCGCCCATACCTGCAGGGGTTTTAAACAGACCCAGGTTTACTTCTAATGTACAGAATGGGAAGCATCCCCTATCTCCTCCTCCCTCCAAAAAAAGATGCAGATACTTATAAACACATTCCATCACATACACATACACACATACACTACACTACACTACAAACACTACATACATACAAATTATCATGCAGAGCTGCTATCAAAGGTCTTGGGCTCCTTAAAAAATGAATGCCCCACCCGCCTAGATACAGATTCCTTGTGAGATACACACAAATATGGGGGAAGAACTTTATTGCCGTTTATGTTGGAGGGTTTTATTTTTTACAGCAATGCTCGTGTAGCGCTTCTTATGTTTATCAGCGTTCTATGTTTGTGTGATTTATTTGAGATAGTATTTGTTTTTTTGTAAGATTTTACAGTATGGATTATTTTTATCTTGTTCAAACTAATTTTCAATCGATTCCAGAGACAGCCAGTTTAGCTCTTTTTTTATTTTTATAATTCTTTATTTTTGGTGTATTGAGTAGGTATAACACTAACATATGCTACAATATTCGTTTAGCATAAGTCACATTTTTGAGGTTTTTGAATATGATAGTTAGCCCAGTGTTAAGCTTAACAGTAGAAGGTAATTAATTAGATCAAATGCATTGAGAGTAAGTAACATGTTAAATTGGGTTAGTAACAGTAAGAAATATTGATTAGCATAATCAGGGAGTAAAACCCCCAGAGGCCCCCCTTCAGGCAAAAAGTGATAGCCCTGTATGCTAGTATAGAAGTGCTGCCCAGGAATGTCCCAGGTTTGGAGGCAGAGTGTCCCAGGCTCATTGGTGAGGTCAGCCAATATGTGTGGCATCTCTCCCTTCAAAGACTTCACCTCAACCCCGTAGGAATTGCACTGTCAATAGATTGGTTATGGGACAGCTTAGGCATCTTCTGCAGGGGCCAGGGGAGCCACGCGGCATCCGCCATCTTCAGTGGGTTGTAGTGCCTGTGATGATGCCGCATTCCCTCAGCGTGACGAGGAAGCCTCCATGTAGTAGATTGGGATTACCCCCACCATTCTAGAGGAGGGGGGACTGGGAAACAAACAGCTGCATGGTTAGGAGCGGAGATCGGTTACTTCTCCACACCTCCAGCTGCGCCAGGCCGTCAGACCAGCTGTCAGCTCTCTGTCATTGTGGATAGCAAGAGGCATTGGACATGCATAGGTACCTCCCCACTTGGTTCTGGAGTACCTTAGGAGCATTTTCAGTGGGGGGTATAATCTGCAATATTGTGTCGATTTTGCAGCTTAAATACCGAAGCCTACGCTGGACACATCAAACCGACATAACCGCCAGGCCCCGCCTCCCAGTTTATCTCCTTTAACATGTCAAAATGGTGGGTCAATTAATTATGTTGTAGTAAAAAGCGTCAGAGTGAATTATATAATGTGTTAAGTTTATGAAGGTGGGTTTGCGATGCAGGTGCATATACTACATCCAAATAATCAATGACTGGAAATTAGCATTTGTTGCACTGTTTCCTTTACTGTAGGGCTTAGGCAGGATTTGTTTCTGTACAGGGCACCTACTTTTGGATAAAGTTTTGAAGAGAGTTTTTCAATGTGAAGGCCAAATGATAGACTGCGGTCAGTGTGACATTTTAATTTGTTCTTATACATTGTTGGGGATTAATAACAACTAAAGAATAAAATCTATATAACCTAACATTCCAGATTAAATAAATCCAATACCTGAAACTACAGTTCATCTCAGTGGTTAATTTCCATACTAATGAAGTTTAGAAAAATATAAAAAGTAAGAGTTCTTGGGTACTATATGCTTCAATATCTACATTCTTCCTTGCTTAAATAATTGTAAAACTCTTCCATTAGTTACATGGGGTATTTTTTTATTGCACTTATTGAGTTCCCTTTTAATTTTTTACAGCTTTGCTCATCCTCAGACTGTCTCTGGTGTTCTTTAACATAATCCTCCTTAGAGATTACTGTCTCCCCTCTCTATTAGCGAGTTTCAAATCTCCAGTATATTGTTGGTGCAAAGTTTAGTTACCCATTACCAATTAATATAAGATATTTTTTATTTGGAAATGTGCTCAGGAAAAAATATTTTATACACTTTTTAAACTGAATTAATAGGTCATTGGGTTAACCTAGACACGAGAGATCCTGTATTTTTTAGATCTGCAGGTATTTATTGATCTCGAAAGACTAAAACTAAAACACGTTTTAAGCAGGTCGATGTTAACAGTTTTGTAGTTTTTAAAAGCAGACATTCTGCACCCTGGCTAACCAATCTACCCAGGAGGTAATTATTATGGATTAAAATAAATTGTACAAAATAAAAAGATTTTAAAATACACTCCAATAAAGTACTACAGGATTTTAAAAGTAAAAATTATCTGGAAGGTCTTTTACACCGAATTGAAAGAGACCACCTCATAAGCATAAATGAAAAATAGTAAATAACTCTAATCATATGCATTTAATCATGCATTTCAACTGAAGTGGGAAGAAAATGATTTTAAATTAAATGGGAAAGCAACCTACAAATAGCTACCATAGGGAATATTTGTTTGTAAACATTAAATTTGTAGGTATGCAAGATCTGCGTATTGGTACTTTAGAATCTTTATGTGGTGTTTATCCCTTTAAGGATGCATGATAGAATTATCTTGTCAGGGGTGTCCTATCCTTAAGGACCCATTACAGAATAATTAGAATAAGTGGCTGACCAACGAGCTGATGCACACCGCCTTTGAAATTACTGTGGCTGAAGTTCCGGGTTCAGCTATGGTCGTTGTATTCCCATAATATGGAGTCATTTAAATATGTGAGCAAGTAAAATCCCCCTAAATGCACCATAGATGGATGTTCATTTCGCTATTTTGTTTAAAAAATAAAAAAAAATGCAGTGAGCAGGCTATTAATTCAGCCCAGTATTTTACAAAAAAAGTTTATGTGAAGGGTTAAAAAGCGATTTTTAGCTTTAGATAATTTAGTTATTTTTATTACAGTAGCACACATAAACTTTACTACTGGTAAATTGCAATGTGCATGTAAAAAAGGAAATAGGTGACAAACTGGCTCTACAATAAGGTTTAAAATATACCATATGACGGGAGAGTTGCTTGGCAGACCGAGAGCAGGGCAAAGCAATTCACTAGGTGAAGCTACACTGAATAATGGTGCGCAAGAAGGATGACACCTGGGAAACACCACATGCACCTCTTCTGCAGCTCAGAAGTTCTCGTTGAGGACATTTTCCTGAGACTCTACAGGCTGTCTGGGGCCGACAGATAGGACGCCCAGCTTACAGTTGCATGAAAGTACACCTGACAGCCCAGCAGCCTCACAAATTGTTTAAAAAATAAATAAATAAAATAGGTCCAAATCATATTTTAATATTTTTAGGTAAAAGGAAAAAATAAAGAACTGTTAAGGAGTGAGCATTCATAGTAAACACAGATTGCAATATAAAATAGAGTGCTCATTTAAGCTTATGGCTAGCACAAAATTTACAACCTCCTTTCCCCCAAATCTATTTAAGGATTTTGTCAATGATGCTTTTGTCAAGCAAGAAACAAGATTTAAATATTGTCTGTCTCAGGGAGTGAAAAAGTTGCAAAGTTAAATAGTGTACATATATTGATTCCCTGGGGAATTCTTTCTATCTGGGCAGTATCATCTTTTACCCTGCAGTAAAGATAGCTAAGGGCAGAAAATTGTGTTCATTGAATACTTCGGAGACTGAGGCAAATATAAAAAACACAATTCCAGCACCATTCAGTATAGTATGGCTCCTTTCCAACAAGCTGAAATTTAATTTCCACATCTAGCAACACAAATTAATAGCTACCATAAACAGCAAAGATGAGTGGATAACATTTTCGTTACTAATTTAAGATGTTCAGATTAGTCTGCCTTTAGATAAAAGGGGGTATGCAAAGGAAGTCATTAAAATGCAGCAGAAAATTAACAGCGCACACAGTGCATTTTGCCATTGAGAAAAGTAAGGTTATAAACATAACTTTGTATTAAAAATTATGAATTTAAAAACTGTACTGAAATACATTTTATATATATATAAATATATATATATATATTTAATTATTTTACTTTTATTTAAGTGACATCTTCATTGCGATTATCTTTTTTGACAGGTTAAAAGGGACGTGCAGAGCACGTTATCTTATCGAAGTTGTTTTGGTGCAGTGTCCCTGTCCCCCTTAACCCTGCAATTTAAACTTTGTGTACATGAGAGCGTTAAGATAGCTTCTAATCCTTTGCATGAGGATGTCAAGTGTGTTGGAATCCCCCAAAGGAAAGCATTGAATCAGTGCTTTCTATGGAGAAGGCCTACTGTACTTAAAGCACTCATTAAACATGCGCATTAGGTGCCTTTAGATTGACAACGCCCAACCCAGCACTGAGTGACAATGCTACTGGAAGTAGGGAAGTTTTTTTGTTTTTTTTTAAATTAACCCTTTAATTGGCAGGGGAGGGGGGACTGGACAATCATTTTAGTGCTTAGGGACGATATAGTGTTAGGAATAAACTTTTGTTTTCTTAACGCTATAGTGTGCATTTAAACTAAGGTAGGAATTCTGCAAATAGAAACATTCTATCTGTACATGATTTAATTGAGAATTTTTATCATTTAAGAAAATTGAACATTGCTGTATTACAAACTGTTATTAAAAATCTATTTGGCCACCTTCCATGTAGGTGCAGTGAGCATCATCATAAATAATTTGTAGGTTTATCTCATCAACTTTCAAAAATTATGCTTACTATGATTCTCTTTCAGTATAGGACAAAGATTTAACAAAATAAAAATAAATAAAATAATAATAATAAAAAAAGTCAGTTACATTACAGATGGGGATGGGAAATACATTTACCCATAACTGCATAGAACGTATACTGAAGTAAAAGCTCAGTCTGTATTACGGTTCAACAACCCAGGCTTGTTTGAAGGCTTTCTATTATTAGAATCTATATTGTGAGGGCCAATGAACACCAGAAATAGGTTTATACACTCTGCATACCTTTCAGATGTTTTCAGAGATTTAACTATTACTCTGGAATTCTGCTTTCTGTGAGGTCTATTTTAAAATAAATTATTATGTTCGGGTTTATTCTCTTTTCCTTCTTTAAACGTGTGAATGAATAAATACTGTTCTTATAACCATTAACTCTCAAAGGAATGAACACACACACACGCACGCACGCACGCACGCACGCACACCCACATACACACACAGAGAGCTATGGGGCGCCTTTTTTAAATTTGCCATTATAGAATGGACTGGAATCTGCTGGGAGCCAATAAGTACAATAAAGCCAATAAGTACAATAAAAATGAAAATCCAGCACAATTTCGTATCTACTAAACAGCACCTTTGGTGCTGACAGATTTTGTTAGCTTTTTAAAAACACCTAATCTAGGCAAAAAATATATTTTTTTTACCTTGGGTTTAAAGCACAATACCTTGCTTTTTCATTTTTTCAGCGCTGTCAATTCTGCCCTAACATAAGAGGGTTAAATATAACCATGAGTAGAGATTTTATTCGTTATCATTAGTTAAATTGTTCATTAACAAGGTCCAAAGCACATATTCATTTTGTTGCATATATGCAATAAATGTGTAGCAGTCCCAGTTAACACAGTGTGGCCCAAGGCTGCAGGGCAGATCCTAGTGACTTCCTGGTCTCTTAATATGTCTCTGCAGTAGCAAAAGAGGGACATTGAAAACTTTTTTTTTTTATTATTAATTTTTTCTTTTTCATAATATAGACATGTTATTTTAATGTATTAATATGATTAACTGAAAAGGCGGTACGCTCTAATTAAAGTGTCCCTTTTGTTTAAACATTGCAAAACAAATTTGCAAGATTTAGGACACATTTTAGTTCAAAATATTCCTCATCTCACTTACTGTTCCACCTTGTCTTTTTCAGCCTAGTTTTTCTAAATTAGGTTTCCAACTCACCACTGTGTTTTGTTTAGTGCATAACCCACCACTAGTGATGTCCCGAATGGTTCGCCACGGACGGCGAACATAAACATAAACTTTGACCCTGTACCTCACAGTCAGCAGACACATTCCAGCATATCAGCAGCAGACCCTCCCTCCCAGACCCTCCCAACTCCTGGACAGCATCCATTTTACATTCATTGTGAAGCTGCATTAAGCTGTCCAGGAGGTGGGAGGGTCTGGGAGGGAGGGTCTGCTGCTGATTGGCTGGAATGTGTCTGCTGACTGTGAGGTACAGGGTCAAAGTTTTTGTTCGCCGTCCGTGGCGAACCGTTCAGTGAACCGTTCGACGAACCGTTCGGGACATCACTACCCACCACACATTTCAATAGATTTTTGATACAGCGTCAATACCTAAAGTTAGATTGAAATAATTAGCTGAATACATTTATTTGTTCTATTTCAAGTATTTCTTCAAGTAGTGATAGTGCTTCCGAGTCGATCTCAGTCAGATAGAAACCATAATTGTAAAATTTTTCGTTTATTTTCTCATTGTGGCCCCAGAACTCCTTGCTGCACAGAAGGCCTAGCATGAAAGAATTTCCTCAAAATGAAAAGCCTGTGGAGATCCCTCCTGTGTTTTCCAAAACTGCAATTTACTTGTAAGTTGTCTTGCAAGTACATACATCAATTAAAATGGTGCATAATGCATCCACGGTGAATTGTCATATATTATATTCCCTACCCCAAAGAGTTGTAACTTAAATTTGAGCAGATGAAGCCTACTGCGAGAGAACAAGTTTTTCCACTAGGATTGTCGTTTCCATCATATTAGATCTCTTTCTATGAAATCCCAGAGTAAATGTGATGTTTGGAAATAGCAGGCATTAAACTTTGCAAGGAAAAAATATTGACAGTTAATTAAACTCTGCAAACATTGTGATGATCATTAAGTAATTAAACAGAAACTGCAACAACGAAACTGGCAATGGCAGAGATCTTATTTAAAGCAAACCTCCAGGGACCAACAAAATCTTAATGTATTTTATAGCTTTTGTCTTACATAATTAACATTATTTTTTGCATGCTTAAACATATATACAGGGAGTGCAGAATTATTAGGCAAATGAGTATTTTGACCACATCATCCTCTTTATGCATGTTGTCTTACTCCAAGCTGTATAGGCTCAAAAGCCTACTACCAATTAAGCATATTAGGTGATGTGCATCTCTGTAATGAGAAGGGGTGTGGTCTAATGACATCAACACCCTATATCAGGTGTGCATAATTATTAGGCAACTTCCTTTCCTTTGGCAAAATGGGTCAAAAGAAGGACTTGACAGGCTCAGAAAAGTCAAAAATAGTGAGATATCTTGCAGAGGGATGCAGCACTCTTAAAATTGCAAAGCTTCTGAAGCGTGATCATCGAACAATCAAGCGTTTCATTCAAAATAGTCAACAGGGTCGCAAGAAGGGTGTGGAAAAACCAAGGCGCAAAATAACTGCCCATGAACTGAGAAAAGTCAAGCGTGCAGCTGCCACGATGCCACTTGCCACCAGTTTGGCCATATTTCAGAGCTGCAACATCACTGGAGTGCCCAAAAGCACAAGGTGTGCAATACTCAGAGACATGGCCAAGGTAAGAAAGGCTGAAAGACGACCACCACTGAACAAGACACACAAGCTGAAACGTCAAGACTGGGCCAAGAAATATCTCAAGACTGATTTTTCTAAGGTTTTATGGACTGATGAAATGAGAGTGAGTCTTGATGGGCCAGATGGATGGGCCCGTGGCTGGATTGGTAAAGGGCAGAGAGCTCCAGTCCGACTCAGACGCCAGCAAGGTGGAGGTGGAGTACTGGTTTGGGCTGGTATCATCAAAGATGAGCTTGTGGGGCCTTTTCGGGTTGAGGATGGAGTCAAGCTCAACTCCCAGTCCTACTGCCAGTTCCTGGAAGACACCTTCTTCAAGCAGTGGTACAGGAAGAAGTCTGCATCCTTCAAGAAAAACATGATTTTCATGCAGGACAATGCTCCATCACACGCGTCCAAGTACTCCACAGCGTGGCTGGCAAGAAAGGGTATAAAAGAAGAAAATCTAATGACATGGCCTCCTTGTTCACCTGATCTGAACCCCATTGAGAACCTGTGGTCCATCATCAAATGTGAGATTTACAAGGAGGGAAAACAGTACACCTCTCTGAACAGTGTCTGGGAGGCTGTGGTTGCTGCTGCACGCAATGTTGATGGTGAACAGATCAAAACACTGACAGAATCCATGGATAGAAGCGATGGGCCATGAGCTGAGGGAATTTTATTTTGGGTAGTGGGAATCATCGTTAATTCGTAAGCCTGGGAGTCTGGAGGCATGGTCTTGTAGCCGGTGAGTCCGGCGTTGCTAAGGGCTGTTAGGCTGATAGATCTACTGACATAGTGATGTAGGTATGGTCTTGTTACTAAGCTAGGGTAGCTAGGGAGTGTGATTTCTGGTGTGTGGGATATTATACAACATGCTCCCGCTATAAAGTGAACTTCGTTACCCCGGGGGTAGGGGGGAGGGTGGACATTCAACTACTTGTGGATAAGCACAGTGGGGAAAGAAGAAGTGTCCCGGTTGCCGTAAAACAATAGGGCTGTTATGAGGTAAGCATAAGGTGGCTTTGAGATCCCTGGCCCCTTGTAGGTCGTGGACCTTGTATGAAGTGTCGCCATGGTGGATCAAAAGCGCCCAGGTTCATCTCTGTTGGTAGGTAATTTTATGTAGGCGAAGGAGGACCGTAAAGGGTTTCAAAGTGCAGCGCCAGGCCAGGGTCGGCCCTGATAGATCCGCATAGAATGAGAGCTGTCTACCCTCAAACACATAAGGCATCTGGTTTCTGGTCGCTTGGAGGACCCCTGATGTCTCTCCGTAGTCTGGAAGCGCACCAGGAGGTCTCTTGGCGCCGTGGCTGGGACGTTAGCTGGACATCCCCCCCAGGGTCATCTGTTTGGCCTGTTTTGTGGGTAAAAGAGCGGCCAGCAGGCGCCGTGTGAAGTGCGGTACCTCCGCCTCCAGCATCTCCTCACCGAGGCCCCTGATATTGTGTTTCAGGCTTCTCCTCTGATCTTCCAGTTCTGCGGACCGCTGGTCTGTAGTGTGGGTCAGCTGTTGCAGGTCTTGCACAGCTTTGCATAGCCGCGCTGTGTCCTGCGTGTTTTGGCAGGAGTCTGCTTCCAGGCTGCCTGTCAGGCCTTGCAGGTCTCCGCGTATCTGGGCCATGTCCGCCTTTATGGTGAGTTGAAGCCCTGCTAGCAATTCTTTCATCACCACTGTGGTCACGGGAGAGTTGTCTACTTGAGGGTGAGTCTGGAGAGGAGCTGCCAAGACGGGTGAGCGGTGTAGTTCAGTCCCGCTTGTGAAATCGTGCAACATTTTGGAAAAGTCGTCGGAGTAGTCAGCGATGTTTGTGCCTGTGTTATTGCAGGCCTGCCACCATTGGTCTCCAATAGTTCCGCTCAGTCGAGGCTTATCGGACTTGGACTTTTTAGTTTTGCAGCCCATCTCTTGACTCCTCATTAGCGGTGCTGGTTGGTGCACTTTGTAAGGGATTTGTGCCATGTTAGAGGGTCTAATGTGGTGGTTTGGTTTGGAGCTTCGGTTGCATGCGGCCATTCAGGTCAGTGGCCTGTCTCCACCCCCTCACCATAGTTTTTAAGCTGTCATATATTATTTAAAGCCTCTTTAGTTCTCAATTTACACGTAATTATGTTCTACATTTCCCTATTCTTTCATAAGTTATATGTTTCAAACCAGGTTTGCACAAATTGTATTGAAACGCAGGGAGCTGTCCGATGGGGATCAAGTGGCTTCTACAATATCTTAAAAGTATATATTATTTTTTTTGTCACATACTATGTGCGGTGTATATATACTTTTTGCTTCATCGAAAAATTTACTTTTTGCTTCAACAATTAATTCACTTTACTCTTGTCCTCTGCCAAGCTAAGAAATGTACATAAAGAGTTAAACGTACATAAGAAATTTAAAAAATATTTTCACATTGCAATGAACATCTTCACCTTCTAGCAATATGTCTGGAAACTTTTTTTTTTTGTTATCATATCTGGGAATAGAAATTGTGTGCGTGCACAAAATAACCTTAAAGCAACTATTAATATTTAATAATAATAAAAAAAATGCTGTAAAAACTACATAGCCCTGAAAGTGGCAAGTTGCTTTCACAAAATTAATAGTAGACATAATCAAACATTAGGAACCCTGAGCATTATTTGTTCTGATTAGTAAAATCAATGTGTGCCTGGCATATTAAACATGTAATGCTCATTTTAATGAGCTTTTAATTTCTATATATGATGTTTGCAGATGTGCTCGTATGTAAAAAAAATATTCAACCCCCGAACCTGCCAATCAATTCTCAGAAGAATGGTTTATGTGCTGCGGGTGTTTATTCTGTCTTCCAGCACAGTATACAGGTCACGTGCTGTAGTTGCTGGGATTATTCCTCTGGTAAGCATTTTGCAGGAAGATGATAGAAATGAAATTACATGTCACTACACTAGGTACCCGGGCAATGAAATTAGCGTGTAAGTGTTCTTGGGGTACTGTGCCTTCTTAGAAGGTGATCTCAGCCTGTCACGACTGCTAGTTTGGTCCTTCACGCAGAACTATGTAACATCTACATAGAAAGAACAGAAAAGATAGAACGTAAACCGGTCCTTAGAATGGCCGGACTAATACGTTAGAGACAGGGAATGGTCAAGGGATAGCCGAGGTCAAGGAAGCCAGAAATACACAAATACCGTTAAACAAGCCAAGTCAGGGGAACCAGAAATCAGAGTAGTCAGGAATAGCCAAGGTCAAAATACTGGGAATAACAATAACAGCAATGGTAAACGCACTATCGGGAACCAGGACAGAAAGCCACGACAGGGCAAGGAACTGGGAAGATTCAGGGATTTATATATCCCTTCCTAGACTGCAATTGGTCAGAGGGTGACAAGGAAAGTAAAAGAAGGATTAGTTAGATTAAAAACAAAAGAAGGAAGGTATGTAGAGGAGGATAAAAGGTCTAGCTGACTGCCTCAATTAATATTTTTGTTCAGTATTTACAGATCAAAATGAAGGAAATGGACCTCAGTTAAGAAAAAAGGACAAATGAGTCATTTGTTACATGTGAGTTTATAGAGGAAGAGGTTCTATTTCAACTGTCAAAAGTAAAGACAAATAAGCCAATGGGGCCTGATGGAATACACCCAAAGTTATTAAAAGAGCGTAGTGGTGTACTAGCAAAACTATTAACAGATTTATTTAACCAATCATTGTTAACAGGAGTAGTCCCAGAAGATTGGAAGCTAGCGAATGTTGTGCCCATTCACAAGAAAGGTAGTAGGGAGGAGTCGGGCAACTATAGATCAGTAAGCCTTACTTCAGTAGTGGGGAAAGTAATGGAAATCATGTTAAAGGATAGGATTGTTGAACATCTAAAATCACATGGATTTCAAGATCAGAAACAACATGGATTTACTTCAGGGAGAACATGCCAAACTAATTGAATTGATTTTTTTTGATTGGGTAACTAAAATAATAGATAAGGGTGGTGCAGTAGACATTGCTAACCTAAATTTCAGTAATGCTTTTGACACAGTTGCACATAGAGGGCTTATCAATAAACTGCAATCTTTAAGTTTCATTGTAATCTTTAAGTTTGGATTCCAATATTGTTGCATGGGTAAGGAAGTGGCTGAGTGACAGGCAACAGAGGGTTGTAGTCAAGGGAGTCTATTCGAAGCATGGTCTGGTCCCCAGTAGGGTACCTCAGGGATCTGCACTTGGACCCATTCTCTTTAATATTTTTATTAGTGATATTGCAGAAGGTCTTGATGGTAAGGTATGTATTTTTGCTGATGATACTAAGATATGTAACAGGTTTGATGTTCCAGTAGGGATAAGCCAAAGGGCAAATGATTTAGGCAAACTAGAAACATGGTCAGAGTTGTGGCAGCTGACATTAAATGTGGATAAGTACAAAAACCCAAGGGCAGAGTACAGAATATTTGATAGAGTCCTAACCTCAACATCTGAGGATAGGGATTTAGGGGTAATTATTTCACATTAGGCAGACAATGTAATAGAGCAATAGAAAATGCAAGCAGAATGCTTGGTTGTATAGGGAGAGGTATTAGCAGTAGAAAGAGGAAAGTGCTCATGCCATTGTACAGAACACTAGTGAGACCTCACTTGGAGTATTGTACGTAGTACTGGAGACCGTATCTCCAGAAGGATATTGATACTTTAGAGATAGTTCAGAGAAGGGCTACTAAACTGGTTCATGGATTGCAGGATAAAACTTACCAGGAAAGGTTAAAGGAATGTAACATGTATAGCTCGGAGGAAAGACGAGACGAGGGATATGATAGAAACATTTAAATACATAAAGGGAATCAACACAGTAAAGGGGGAGACTATATTTAAAATATGATAAAACTACCACAACAAGAGGACATAGTCTTAAATTAGAGTGGCAAAGGTTTAAAAATAATATCAGGAAGTATTACTTTGCTGAAAGGGTAGTGGACGCATGGAATAGCCTTCCAGCAGAAGTGGTAGAGGTTAACACAGTAAAGGAGTTTAAGTATGCGTGGGATAGGCATAAGGCTATCCTAACTATACAATAAGGCCAGGTACTAATGAAAGTATTTCGAAAATTGGGCAGACTAGATGAGCCGAATAGTTGCTATCTGCTGTACATTCTATGTTTAAGATTCTTTCATGCCATGAAATTGCACTGGATTCCAAAGCTAGTGCTGTAATGGGGCAGGATTTGTCTGTTCTTTATTCACTTCCGTGACTGTACCTATACCATGCCTGCCCTCTGATTATCTCTAGTTAGTGTCTTCTACTTTCTTCTTTGGATTTATTGTTATGGTTAGTTAACGCAACTGGAGTCAAGAGAGATACTCGGATTAGATCCAGGGTTTCTAGTTAATGACATTTTGTAGGGCAATACGAATATCTCTACTTCATATTCTGGATCATATATTGTTTACACTCACAGGTTAGACCAGTCAGTAAATACATTTTTATCCATCTCAAGATAATCAACAGTTTATTTTAATAAATCCCTCTATATGGGAATGAAAAGCAAGTCTATTATTTCATCAGCAGATTGAATGTCAATTGTTGTCCACAGGAAATTAGTATTGCTTTTGAGAAATAAGTGCAGTAAAGAGAATGCATTAACTTTGACCACCATTATAAAATGTATGAGACTGCAATGGGTCCTGGCAATGCTCTAACTTTTTTTTTTTTTTTTTACCAGAAATGATAGGATAGAGAAGAGCAGTCTCTGGAGCAGGGTATATAGTATAAAAAGGCAACTATGGCAGACAAGATTGAGGTAAAGCAAAAGTAATATGGTGGATTGACAGCAGAGGCTGAAATCAAGGGGAACTTGGACAGGACAATCTAAGCCATATCAAAATAGTCATACTTGACTGGCTTTATATATTAGGATTGACATGGAGGTGGCTATTGAGAAGCATGTGGCTTTTTGGTCAAGCACTTGGATTCAATAAACATACAATGAAGCAGATGGCCAAAAAACACAACAGGAACTAAATTGTTAAACCACTAAACATAGCAAGAATATGGCATCAGGGATAATTAACCAGGCCAAATGAACTACACAAAATTATTCCACAAGGACATACCTGGAGTAGGATGATTTTGACAGACATTGTCATTGACTGGCGGTGCCAGTATCTGTTGCCCTTTTTATGTACAGGGATATTTTATGAAGCAATCCCTTTTCAATTTCTGACCTTTTTATAAACGTGTTCCTCCTTCCTAAAATGGAACTAAAGTCTCTGATATGATTCATCAAGGCCAGGCTTCCAAACAGTCCTGGATTTAGGTCTTTGTGTGCCTGGAGCTGAAAGTTAGAAGAACCCAGTGAGAGAAGATTAATTTACATTTCAGTTCTCACAGTTGCTGTTATGGATTATGTGTGACACATAGCAAACCTAACACTGATCCATTTGGACTATGAATGATCCCTCCTGTGCAATTGCAATGTGAAATATCTAACTTTGAGGATGCTTTGTGGCTTCGTTGGGCCTATTTCAAAGAATGGGCCTGGGGCTCCTGCTCCAGTAACCCCTATGTTAATCTGGCCCTGGGTGCAACTCCAGGAGAATATTGTTGTTAGCCTACTCAGAAATGTGTGCTATTCCATATATATGTTCTGCAAGGGGACCTAGCATTCTACATTATGACAATTTCTCACTTAAAATTGAACATATATAAATTGAGGTGTCACATTAGATGTTTCTTGACTAAATGATAAACAAATATTATAATGTTTTTATGTGCATGTGATACATCAATTGACTTTTCTAAAGCTGCTTTCAAAAATGAAAACATACACCTTATTCTGTAGATACTGTATTTGCCAGACACTGCATGTTTGTATCTAATAAATCCAAGAGTTAGAATTAATCTGAGCGATAGAATCTGACTGCTGATGCATCAAGATAAGAAGTGGGAGGCTGGATGAAAAGTGACCTGGTCAAATCACAATGTTCTTAACACATTTTTGTCTTTGTTTGGATCCAGACACAACCACTAAATATGAAGAAGAATATTGGTTTAAAGGCTTTATAAAGTAAATTAGTGTAAACTTGTCATTAGCTTTAAGTGTGGATCATCTTGGGGGAGGTATAAAATGTAACCTATGTAAAAATCATATAAACAGACAACACATACATATATATATATATAATTGAAAATATATATTTGGTTATTTAGGAAAAGGTGTTTCATTGCAATAGTTCATTAAAATTAAGTATAATTACACATAAATATTTGCATTACCTTGTTCCATACAATCATAATTTGATCTGTTTTTTGTTTACTAGCAATAAACAATAAATGGTGTTATGGTGAATGAATGGAAACTTTGTATATATGTTGGAAGTGTTAAAAAAAAAATTAAGTATTTATAGAAAATTGTTTTTCATTAGATATACAATTAAAGGATTACAGCCTACTATTTATGCAGAACAAACCGTTCTGATTGTTAATATTTAAAATTAAATGATGAATATCTGCATGGAGGTTAGTTGAGCATGCAGGGTTTTGTAAAAATATACATGTAAACCAGAGATGTCTGAATTATAGTTTTATCAGAAAAGGCTAACCTGCAGCAGAAGATTTTATTGTGAAATACTGTGTGCGTCATGCATGTAAGCTTGCCAGTCCAAATTTCTGTTAGTCCAATAAAACAGGTACTAATAGTGCAAGATACTTTTACATCTGCAAAACTGGTCTAATATGGCTATAATCTCTACTCTAAGGGTTTGTGGGCTTCACAGCTTAGGATGGCATTCATGCATTGGTGGAGAAGAATCCGTTCATGTTTGTGAGTAGGGAGTCTGATCCATGGTCAACCTCCCCGGTTCTCTTCTTTTTTACATTGTACATTTAGCCTTAATTTCAGCCACATTACATATTCATTATGATTCAGTGACTTACTTTTTAGGTCAATGGGCCATCCCCAGTTGCTCAATATATATGGCTATCCACCAGTTGATATTTTGTGTTTATGTCCCTCGCTTCTTGATATATAAGTTTTATTCCTGTTTACTGCCACCTCATTCTCAGTTTATCTCACTTTTAGTCTGGCCGTGTATGCGTCATACTGGTCATTAAATATCTGGAGCTATTTTAGCATACATGATCAACTGCATCACATATTCTTCTGTATTCTTTGGTAACAGGTATCACTAAAGTATTTGATTTGTTACTTACCGGTAACCACATTTTCACAGGTAGGTAGTATTGAATTATGAGCACCAAGTTCTCTTCTGTCACTTTCTGGTTTTAGGTTATTGAACCTCTGTATACCTTTTTCTCTCTACTTTTATATTCGCTTATACTTACTGTCAAGTTCAAGCCTCCTGGCTTTTATACACTACTCATTTCTCCAATCTTCCAGTTGTATAGAAAACTAACTTCTGCTGTATTCTCTGCTCTATAAAGCGAACAAAGAGAAAAGTACAAGAGAACAGGTACTTCAGTCCAAGGGTACATTTTTTTCAGCCCCTTCAATAAATATTGACTTAAGCCCCTCCCAAAATCCCTGAACAGTAGGTAGGAATAGGTGTAACTATATAAGTTGGTCAGCCAGCAGCTAGAGCATTACAACAAATGGCTGTATTCTGATCTTAAATATATACACAAAACCACTTACAAATAAAAAATACTTGATATCAGATTGAATGTATAAAATTAGTTTATGCAGTAGATATAGGTGAGTCACTTTGAGGACAACTTTACTAATCATTTTTCTTGGTATCTCAGTTTTTTTATAGAACACAGTAGCTAAGTCAGATATGTCGGGTTATGTACACAAGTGTGGTATTTTAGTGCTTATTGTCAGAAAAGGAAAGCTACCATTTGATAGGCATGGACCGAATTTCTGGGAGGTAGCAGACTAGTTCCCAATTTATAAATACTGAGTTCCTGTGGCTTCAGATTTTAGCATGTGTTCATATTTTATATGAGAGCCTGAGAATTTTTGTAAAACGACTACCACATTCCTGTAGTCTGGGCAAACCGTGGGCAAGGAAACTGAGACGTAACACTGCCTGTGGTGAGCTTTTTCTTATCATAGGCCAAATTGAATGCTCAATCTTTTCTGAGCCTCCTCCAATATACTATTATAGAACCAGTTGCTACTATAGACCTCAATTTAATATTGTTGGATAAACATATTAATTTTTTTCATATTTTTGAATACACTTTAACAATGATTTAATATTATGCAATATATATATATATATATATATATATATATAATATATATTATATTTATATATAATTTGTAGTACCAATGTATTTGTATAATGGCATATGCAGTATGTTTTACAATTAAAATCCTTTGCATGTCACCAACATATTCCACAGCTCTGTACTATGGATAAACAAAATAATTCTAACAAAACAAAACATGTTTGGCATATGAGAACAGTAGGTGAAGATGGCTCTGCCCAAACACTTTTTTATATTTATGAGATTAAATGTATATATGAGTATGTACATGTAATATATGTTTATGTTACTAGTTATGTGTCATAACTTATCCCATACATGTGCAGTAATAGCAGCATGTCACTTAGCCCTGCAGGAGTGAGACTAAAGTGCAGTCTGCAGCATTTTAACCGGATTGAAAATTCAGGTGTTTATTAAATAGGTTTTGAATGCAGGTTTGGTATGAGCTGATCTTGTACACCCAAAAATTTTAACAATGGCTATTTATGTAAAAAAAAAAAAAACTATTAGTCCTAACTTGGACAAAGTTGGAAGTGTTTCCTATTTGACTATTTGTCCCTACATTTCAACTCATCCCAATTTACTGTTTAGTTAATAATCCCACGTGTAAAGGCCTTGTAATACAGCAAATTATTCCAAAACATACACAATATGGAGGTATTCACTTAAAAGTTGATGATTAAGGTCATTACTCAAACCTCTATATTTTATGTAAAATTTAAACTATATTAATCGTTTGCAATAAAAATGTATGAAAGATATATTTTCACCTTGAAATGTGCTCTTTAGTTGCATAATTACAAAGTTACATAGTTATAAAGGCAAAAAAGAGAAATGTGTCCGTCAAGTTCAGCCTTCCTCACATCTGTTTATTGCTGTTGATCCAAAAGAAGGCAAAAAAACCCCTCCAGTTTGAAGCACTTCCAGGTTTGCAACAAACTCGGAAAAAATCCTTTGTGACACCAGACTAGCAGTTAGATTTATCCTTGGATCAAGCAGCTATTACCCTACAGTTGGAAAATTATACTCTGGATATGATTGATACCTGGGTTACTAAGTGGAACTCTGATATGCCTCCTGTAGATGTTGCTGTGCTCTAATATGATCTATTATGAAACATGGACAAAAGGAAGTTATAAGTAATCAATAAATACACTTCAAACCCAGCTGCCCACAATCACTGCTAGTGTCTGCTAGTTATTTAGATTTTCAACTCATAGAAAATACATTGTCTCAACTGATATGGGCATGTGTACCACTTTCATTGTGAAATATACAGTAACTTAGATTAAGGGAACACTCCAAGTTCCTAAAATACTTTAGCTTGCTGAAATATTTTATGTGAAGGTACGCTCTCTTTTTAAATTTCAACAGATATTGGCACTTTAATAAATAAAGCTTGTTACATCCACACGGATGTCAATTAGACAACTAGTCATGTTACTTCCTGGTTGTTTAGCTCAGTGGAGCTAACCTTGAGAGGTAACAATTGCCCAGAGCACATACCTTGCAAAGATTTCTCATCAAGCAGCATTGGAAAGTCTATGATTGGACAACCATAAAAAGTCTGGACTGGGTTAGTAGGGGATGGCTTGCAATGGCTGCAAATAAAAATTTGAATCTTTTTAAATTTGACCACCTTTTTGTTTTCTTAAAGGTACATTATAGGCACCCAGACCACTTCAGCTAATTGTTGTGGTCTGGGTGCATAGTCCCAGGTCCATTAATCCTGCAAATGTATTTTTTAGGGTTAACGCTACCTCTATTGGCTGTCTACCAGACAGCCACAATAGTGACTTCCATGTGGTTAGGCGACTTTTGGTCACCTAACTGACCCTGGATGTCATCACACTATGCATGAAGACAACCCCATGGGAAAGCATTATATAATGCCTGCCAATGGGGGGAGTTCTAATGCGATTGCGGCCATTGCCTTGTAAAGAGTGAGGTTTTTTTTTAGTTTTTTATTTTACAAAAAGTGCATATTTCAATAGAAATTGGCACTTTTATAAATTAACCTTGTTACACCTCCCTGACTTTCAAGCAGAGAACAGGTCAAGTTGCTTCTTGTGTTTTGTTTTGTTTTTAGCTCAGTTAAACTAAACTCGAGAGGCAGGCAACTGCTAAGAGCATCTGGCTGGCAAAAACTTTTTGCACATTTGGTCCTCCCAGCCGAGGCAGAGCCCGAACTAGCGCAGAGGTACATCGACGCCTGACTCGGTTAAGTGTCAGAAGGGGGTTTTAATATTATTATAAAATTATTATTATTTGAAAAGTGCCAACAAATTCTGCAGCGCTGTACACTAGGTGGACTAACAAACTTGTATTTGTAACCAGATGAGTTGGACACATTGATACAGAGGGATTGAGGGCCCTGCTCAACGAGCTTACATGCTAGAAGGAGTGGGGTATAGTGACACAAAAGGTAAGGGTAGGGTAGAAAAGTAGATTGCTAGGATAGTATTCACTGAGGGTTTAGTGTTTTGTTTTGATGACAGTTGCAGGAGAGGAAACATGGTGCAGGGAGGGAAAGATGTTTAATTGATATGCTTTCCTGAAGAAGTACGTTTTCAAAGATTTTTTGAAAGGAGTAGAGATTGGGTGAAAGTGTAACACAGAGAGGAAGGGCTTTAAGGCGAGCATCAGAGGTAGGAATACAAACAGAAGTTAGAAGTAGGTATTCGGCAGAGCGTAGGGGCCAAGACTGTACATATTTGTGTATCAGTGAGGATAGGTGGGTCAGAACAGCATTTTTTGATATTTGTAAGCAAGTACCAGGATCTTAAACTGAGCCCTATAGGGCGGTACTATAGAGAGCAATAGTATTAAACAGATGTTCAAACGGCTACTAGATGCATATTTGCAAAAACAGAATATTCAAGGATATAATCTTTCAATGTAGGGTAATAACTGCTTGATCCAAGGATAAATCTGACTGCCATTCTGGGGTCAAGGAGGAATTTTTTTCCTAGCTTGTTGCAAAATTGTGCTTCAAACTGGGTTTTTTGCCTTCTTTTGGATCAACAGCAAAAAACAAATGTGAGGAAGGCTGAACTTGATGGACGCAAGTCTCTTTTCAGCTATGTAACTATGTACTAGGAAATCAACTTTGTTTTCATTGGCTCTATAGTTTCCATTTAATATTTTTTACTCAGAAATAATACTTGCCCCACATGAGTGCATTTTTAAAACATTATGTCTTTCTAAAATGATTTAGCATATTTTTTTTAACAAATTTCTATAATTTTATAAATTTATGACTGATCAAATTCCATTTACTCCATGAAGAGGCATGTTTTGTAGAAAACATGTTTTGTGATTTGCAACAACAATTCAAAAATATTTGCCTGCTAGCATATCCATCTGCTTAGCTCCTGAGGCAATTAACACAGGTATTTAAAAATGTGTAAAAAAAACCTGTATGGCTCATACATAAACACATCCGAATGCCAAGAAAGTGTAAAACTATTTGTCACCAATTAAGAACATGTTGTAGAGAAGCTTTTCTTCTTTTTTTCTAAAGTTACCAAATGCTAATTAGTATTACTAGAATTAGAGATTACAGATTTTCAACTTTGAGAATAATGAGAATTGATGAACATTGCCTAAATATATCCCTGGGCATTCAAGATCGCATCTAGGAGAAACTTAAAACACTTGGATGGGAATTTTGCAATTTAATGTTTACTAATAATACAATTGGGAAATCTTAATGTCATCTAATAACCAAATCAGTGTAATATTGTAAAGTTTTCATTTGGGGGAGATTATAGTCTCTAGTGTTAATATCATAAAACCAATTTATATGAAATATGGCAACTCTTGCTAGATTCTGGAATAAAATATTTTAGAAATGTTAGATAGAGTGTTCTTTTTTAAAACTTTTATTTAAAAAAAAATGTATTCAAAGCATTCCTCTTGTTTCTTATGTGGTTCGGTTGTGACTGTAATTGTAGTGTTGGTTATATTATTTACAAAGCACTAATGACTGGATATCAGAGAATGGTCTTCAATAAACATAACAAGCCCTATTATGCAGATCCATTCTCAATTATGTGATTGTACATCTTTATACAACAATAATGTCCCTGCAGTTTCACTGCTCAATTCTCTGCCATTTAGCAGTGAAATCACTACCGTCCTAGTTACACCTCCCTGCATGTTACTTCCTAATAACTTCCTGTAAAGAGAGATCTAATGTTTACACTTCCTTTATTGCAAATTCTGTTTAATTTTGAATTTCTTATCTCCTGCTCTGTTAATAGCCTTCTATACTCTGCAGGAGCCACTTGTATGTGATTAAAGTTCAATTTAGAGAGCAGGAGATAAAAAGATAAGATTTGAATGAAAATTAAACCTGTTTTTCTTGTAGGATGTGAGAGTCACAGTCAGGGGAAGTGTGGTTAGGGTTTAAACAGGAACAAAAATTATTTTACTCTTAAATGGCAGAGAATTAAGCAGTGAGACTCCAGGGGCATGATCTATACACCAAAACTGCTTATTTAAGCTAAAGTTGTTTTGATGCCTATAGCATCCATTTCCTTTTTGGTTTTTTTTTTGTGATATGTGGGTGGACCTGAACACTGAATCATGTTGTTTTGGTAAGATAAGTATAAATAACAACACAATAAGAACTACCTCATTATTAGGACATTGTTATACAAAAAATATAAATAATGTCTGATTTTATTGATAATAGAATGTGACTTCAAAAATTAAAAAAAAAATTATATTTATAGTTTTTGAAAAGGCCTCAAAAAGAGCTTCATACACTTAAATTAGGTGCAAAAGTTAGCTGCTAGAGAAATGTTTTAAAAGTGTTTCCTCTCACAAAGAATTACCTGTAGTGCCTTGGATAAACAAAATTAGCAATGATTGGCTGGAATTGGAAAAATAAATTGAATTATAAATGAGATGAACAGTAACATAAGTATAGATGTTGGTGTTGTGTTAGGCTTCCAGCTACCGGAGGTAAAAAAATAACTGATGCCAGGATTCCCTATCTTTATTTGTTCTATTTGCGGGTAAAAGTTTTCTTTGTTGTGTGTTAAAAGGTGCTGGTGAACAATTCGTGATAAGGCTTTAGATTTAATAGATTTGGCTGACAAAAGGTTGCACCCAATGAAAAAGTAGCCATTTTGCTAGTAAAATATATATATATATATATATATATATATATTTTGCTAGTAAAAAAAATAAAAACAAAATAAAATATATATATAGTTAATACAATGTTAAACAAAAATCTGCACACCAGTCAAGCCATAAAACGTAACTTGCGGTAGTAACATCACTGCACATTTGTGATTTCTGTGGGAAAAGCAAGTCTTATGGCTTGACTGGTGTGCAGATTTTTGTTCAACATTGTATTGACTACCCACAGACTTCAGGTGGAAGGGGTTTTCAATTGCAATTTTTCCCCACCATAATTTTTTGTTTTTTGCTTCGTATATATATAATGATACATTTTTTTATTGGACTAACATAATCTACACTATATATATATATATATATATATATATATATATATATATATATATATACAGGGAGTGCAGACTTATTAGGCAAGTTGTATTTTTGAGGATTAATTTTATTATTGAACAACAACCATGTTCTCAATGAACCCAAAAAACTCATTAATATCAAAGCTGAATATTTTTGGAAGTAGTTTTTAGTTTGTTTTTAGTTTTAGCTATGTTAGGGGGATATCTGTGTGTGCAGGTGACTATTACTGTGCATAATTATTAGGCAACTTAACAAAAAACAAATATATACCCATTTCAATTATTTATTATTACCAGTGAAACCAATATAACATCTCAACATTCACAAATATACATTTCTGACATTCAAAAACAAAACAAAAACAAATCAGTGACCAATATAGCCACCTTTCTTTGCAAGGACACTCAAAAGCCTGCCATCCATGGATTCTGTCAGTGTTTTGATCTGTTCACCATCAACATTGCGTGCAGCAGCAACCACAGCCTCCCAGACACTGTTCAGAGAGGTGTACTGTTTTCCCTCCTTGTAAATCTCACATTTGATGATGGACCACAGGTTCTCAATGGGGTTCAGATCAGGTGAACAAGGAGGCCATGTCATTAGATTTTCTTCTTTTATACCCTTTCTTGCCAGCCACGCTGTGGAGTACTTGGACGCGTGTGATGGAGCATTGTCCTGCATGAAAATCATGTTTTTCTTGAAGGATGCAGACTTCTTCCTGTACCACTGCTTGAAGAAGGTGTCTTCCAGGAACTGGCAGTAGGACTGGGAGTTGAGCTTGACTCCATCCTCAACCCGAAAAGGCCCCACAAGCTCATCTTTGATGATACCAGCCCAAACCAGTACTCCACCTCCACCTTGCTGGCGTCTGAGTCGGACTGGAGCTCTCTGCCCTTTACCAATCCAGCCACGGGCCCATCCATCTGGCCCATCAAGACTCACTCTCATTTCATCAGTCCATAAAACCTTAGAAAAATCAGTCTTGAGATATTTCTTGGCCCAGTCTTGACGTTTCAGCTTGTGTGTCTTGTTCAGTGGTGGTCGTCTTTCAGCCTTTCTTACCTTGGCCATGTCTCTGAGTATTGCACACCTTGTGCTTTTGGGCACTCCAGTGATGTTGCAGCTCTGAAATATGGCCAAACTGGTGGCAAGTGGCATCGTGGCAGCTGCACGCTTGACTTTTCTCAGTTCATGGGCAGTTATTTTGCGCCTTGGTTTTTCCACACGCTTCTTGCGACCCTGTTGACTATTTTGAATGAAACACTTGATTGTTCGATGATCACGCTTCAGAAGCTTTGCAATTTTAAGAGTGCTGCATCCCTCTGCAAGATATCTCACTATTTTTGACTTTTCTGAGCCTGTCAAGTCCTTCTTTTGACCCATTTTGCCAAAGGAAAGGAAGTTGCCTAATAATTATGCACACCTGATATAGGGTGTTGATGTCATTAGACCACACCCCTTCTCATTACAGAGATGCACATCACCTAATATGCTTAATTGGTAGTAGGCTTTCGAGCCTATACAGCTTGGAGTAAGACAACATGCATAAAGAGGATGATGTGGTCAAAATACTCATTTGCCTAATAATTCTGCACTCCCTGTATATATACTAAACCCCTTAATCATCCAGCATTTTGCTTGAAACAGTTTTGCTATAGCACTTATTTAAAGCATGGTATGCATAGCTATCACATAAGTATGTGATAAAATATCAGTTTTGTGTACAAATTGCCATCTAGACAAATAAAACATTTAAATTATTTGTTTATTATTTGTTTATCCTTTATCGACATACTATGGGAAGTTATTGTTTTAGACATTGTACAGTATCTTTTATCTTGCCAGATTTCACACAGGGTAAATATAGGTGTGCTGTGGTAGCGCTGAACAGCCAGAGCCCATAGGTGCCATGTTGGTGATCCTTTCCCAGAGGTACTCTCTGCACCCCTCCGTCGCCATTTTTCTTGGCATTTTGCCATTCAATAATGTTAGCCTTGAGTCCTTTCTTTCTGGCAAGATCAGTGGACCTGGAGCTAACAGTAACAAATGGCAAAATTTAGAACTGGGGCTTTTGGGGGCCCACTTGGGGCACTAGCCTTGGTCGGCCCCTTGCAAACACTCTTGCTAATAAAGTCGCTCTGCAAATATATTAGGAGAACTGAGTTCCCAAGGTTCCCATTGCACTAGAGCCATGATTATATAATTTACGGTTTAATTGTTATGTTTAAAATTATTGGTATATTTAAAATATCCAATAAGAACATTAATTTATGGATGTGCTAGTAATTACTATGGTTTGAGAATATGACTCATACAATGCCTGTGTAATCTCTGTGGTTTTAACAAAGTTGTCCTGTTCTACTTACTCAAACAGGACAATTATCCAGAGGAAATGTGTCAAGCTGATGTCCTTGTCACTGTACTAATTGAGATCAGTGAGAGCTGCATTAGATCTTTTACTCTTTAGTTCGATGAATGCTTTCACTGCATTTGATAAACTGCAGTTGTGTCTGTGTGACATCTCTCCTTTTAATATAGTTTTATAAAGAGATACCAGTACTAGCAGACTTTTATACATTGATATTTTTAATATGGCTTCCTTTATTTTTTTTTTCACTTGTATTATTTATTTGGTTTGTTTCACAAATAAATATTGTTGATTATTTCGGAGACATTTAACTACAGAAGATGAATGGCTTTGATCGGTTATCTTTGTTGCCACTACAAATAACACTGGACATAGTGTGCTGGACTTTAAGTGACCCATATTAGGAAAACTTGACAGGTTATCCATTTCTGTTATAGCATTCGTGAACATGTCCCTAAGCATACCTTGAAGCATTTTTAGTCCAGCGACTTTCAAAAGGACTTTGCATTAGTCACTGGTAAGGACTGATAGGAGTTGTTTTCCTCTATACTTGCTATTTATGCTTAGGTTTGTATGTGGTAGTCGTAACCCATCCTGACAATTCCTGATTGTCTATACCAGGGGTAGGCAACCTACGGCACTAGTGCCATGCACGGCACTCGAGAAGTCTTTGCACGGCACTCATTCAGCCAAACGCACTCTGGCCTATCAGGAGTCCCAGTAAAACTTCACATATCTGCTAACATGAAAAGGTGGTGAAGGACAATCCTCAATTTATGCATTGCAGCACATAGAGGAAGTGATCTCAGATCACTTCCTCCCAGCACTTGTGAATGAGAATCCACACTGTAGTAGAGCAGCCCTCGACAGCTATCGCAGCTCCTGTCCTTGACCTGTACCTGGCCAGCCTGGTCCCCACTGGAACCCAGGGAACGCACCCACACTGCTAGATATACACGGAGCTGCAGAATAACCCTCCCCTCATACAAATAATACGAACAGCCCCCACACACACACACACAACACACAATCCCCACAAACGCAACACCACTAACAATGCACATACATGCACACAACCCCACATGCAGCCTCTCACATGCAATACCGCAAACAGCCCCACACATACACACACACCAAACACACAATGTGACAAATCCATCCACACACAAGTCCACAAGCAGCCCTCATACATAGCCCACATTCATATGTATCATACACGATACCATAAACTACTAATGAACATATACAATATAATAGCTTATATACGCACAAGTACAACAATACAAAGCAATTACAGTAAAAATAACAAGCAGAATACAGCAGCATACACACCTCAATTTAAATAGGACCGGCATGCTACAGGACATCACAATCCTATATCGGCACAGTGCTGCTAAAAGGTTGCCTACCCCTGGTCTAAACCATATTTATCAGGTGTGTTTTCTTCACTGTTTTAGGTCTTATTCTCATGCATGGGGATGTTGTACAATTGTCTTGTTTTGTTTTTACCATACTGGGCAAAATGTTCGATATATGTTTCATCCCAGATCCCATTTTAGCTTTCTTGAATGGTCTGAATACACAGACTCATCACCCTCTTCCTTCCTTAAGATAGTGCCACAAATTCTGTACGGCTGCGAAGATATGTGTGGTCAAGTTGAGGAATGTTGCGAAAATTGATAACTTGTGTCAAACTGTAACAAACTGAATAGTGTTAGTCGAAACAATTCAAACACCTAACACAATTTAGCTTACTGAAGAGCTTAATTTGTGAAGAGCGAGTCCTATTCATTTTATTTTACAAAAAGTGCAGACTTCAATAGAAATGTAAACTTTTCTAAATTAACCTTTTTACACGTCCCTGACAAGCAGACAACAGGTCGAGTTACTTCCTGTTTTGTTTTTTGTTTTTAGCTCAATTGCTCAGAGCACCTGCCTTGCAAATACTTTTATTGATGGGAATATCTGTAATAGGTACAGATACAGAAAGTCTGGGCTGGGAAATAATTGGAGGACTTGCAACAGCTTCTGACAAAAGATTCATATATTTAAACTCACTTACTCTAAATGACAATTTGTATGTTCCTTAATGTTAACTGCCTCATTGTACCAATGGAAATCTGGATGCATTTACTTGCTTTATTAAAAAAAGATGAATTTTCCAGAACTGGCTAGGAAATTTTAGCCAAATGCCCAAAAAATGACAGCCCATCAACTTCTAAATTTTTTAGTTTCCTTGTGAATTCCTGATTTGAAGGAAAGTGAAATATTGCCTGTAAACATGGTGCTTACAGTATGCTGGAGAGAGAAAATAAAAAATAAACCCAGAGCCAGGGAATTAGCACTAGGAGGTAGAAAACAGAAAAAAAGGGTGCTAACCCCTAAACAGTGGACATCAATGGGAATAAACAAAAAAGAAAAATAATATTGTTCTACCTCCGTGGAGTATAGGAAAAAATAGGGGCTCTGGACACATTTTGACACATTACTAGTCGGTCTTTCACTCTCCGCTCACTTCTTCACGCACTCACCGTGCCGCTTAGTAGATAACTCCCTAATTCCCACGGTATTAGGGAGTTATCTACAAAAAGGCTGAAAGACCTAAATTGGTCTTTCAGCCAAATTTACTAATACTAAGTAAAAATTACTTAGTATTAGTAAATTTTGCCCCTACTCGCTATACCGTGAGTACATACCAGTCCATAAGAAATCTTTCCCATTTAACGTCTTTTATCATTACCCTTTTTTAGTATTATGTTTGGTTTTATCATATCACTAGGTATTTAATGTATTTCATGTACTTAATATGTTTATGTTTATATATTGTTTCATTATGTATTTATTAATATTTATTTGATTTCCACAACAAGTATTATTATATTTTAAATCTGCTAATGTATTAAATATTTATTTTTTTAACTTTTAATAATATTATACACCATGGTTGGATTGTGGAATCATAGGCTATATAATTTTTGCACTTTAGATTGTTAATGCTCTCTCTACCGCTGATGCACTTAGTTTCATAAGATTTTTAGTTCTGAACGGAACAGTATCTTCCAGCGCACATTATCAATAAAGTTGTTTGCATTTCAAGCTGGAAACAAGCGCGTGCACAGTGGGAAACATGATGACGTCTGTTGTCATTTTTTTCCCCTTGTTCTGCCTACATGCGCTATAGAGAGCTGTGCAATCCACTGTATTTAAACTGACGGGATGGAGGAATATACACAGCTCTTGATAAAGTCGTCAGATGAAACGCGTCGAGCAGTGAGAAGTTTGGAGTATCCTTAAGGATTAAAGCCTAAAAGCCAATACCTGTCAGACCTACAGGGCAACATTCAACTTCTTTCACATTTGTTTGAAGACTGGTGAATACAGTGAGTGATTGACATCCTGAGGTACCAACGGCTCATATCAACTGTATGGGGACTGACGTGCTCTTTAGCACAAATAGATATATTTCTCTTTGTGCCACTTATTTTGTGAGTGTATCCATTGTTTTTTTTTTTTTTTTTCTTTTGTCTTTAAATACTTCACTATCTATATTTTCTCTTATGTTTCTATTACATGCCATATTCAACTATCTGAATGGTAATTATATTTACACATTTGTGATAGTGGCACCCTCATTGGTATATGTTTTTAACTATACTATTTTTGGATCTTGTGATTTTGGGATTTGGGAGTGATCCCCTAATTTGAGTGGCTAGCCTGCCCTGTTTAACTGCACTTTTTCCCACTTACCGTCCCCTTGTTTCTACTACACTAACAATCCACCTTGCTGTTTTCTGCTAGAGGGTACAATCTTTTTTGAGACAAAGAGTGATATTTTTCTAGTGGTTTTGAATCTGTTTAGACAGAGTGGGTTCAAAGATCTCTCCTGTTTCCAATTTAGCATTCACAAGCAGCAGTGTCCAAAACAGAGCACAGACTCACAAGAAGAGGCCAGAAAGGAAGAGTGTACCACAGGTTCAAAAAGACCACCACAGGGTCAATACTGGTATCAATAGTTAATCTACCAGATCACCATGTAATGAAAGAGGAAGATATTCTTGTAACATATTCTTCCTCACCTTGCAGTCTCTGCACCCAGCGGCCGTGCGTCTGCATGACTGACACTAGCGGCATGTTAATGGATGGCAGCTGCTGCAGAACCACGGCAAAATATACCCCCATGTCCACTCACGTGACTGATGACGTCGGCGTGCATGTGACGTCACATGCGCGCACGTTTTGTGGGCAAAGAGTGATTTCAGCCAATCAGAATAGTAAAGCAGGTATTTAAACCTAAAAATACCATCCCTCATTGCCCTGTCGTGGTTTACCTAGTGGTTGTCCGAGAGCGTGTTCCTTATTCTGGTTATTTGACTTTGGCATTGATTTTGACTTCCCTGTTTTCTGGTATCCCTGATCTCTGGCTCTCCTTTATCGGTGTGTCCCTTTCTGTGTCCCCTGACCTTGGCTATTCCTGACTATTCTTTGGTACGTGAGTCTGGCCATTCTAAGGCCCGGTAAATGTTACCTATTAGTCTCCTGTGTTACACAGTTCTACGTGCTGGATCATGCTGTAATCCTGACAATTCTATTTTCAAAAGGTATCTAATTCATTCCCAGTACAGGAATAAATTAAATTTCATGTGCACTATTTTGTCGATACATTACCTTGGCCATTATGGAGTGATCTACCCCTGACATACAGAACATGATCAATGCAGCCATATTGTAACCGCAGGTGGTTCCCTTATTTACCACTATAATGTCTTAAAGCATAGAACTTAGTAGGGCTAACCATACAGATATTTTAGCCATAATTTTATATAGTTAGTAAGAGATCCTCTATTTAACATAAGGATTGTCTTGGAAGCAATAGTTTTGTCTTTTTGGATATTTATTATATAAAAATATAAATATAAAATCCATTATAGCAGAGTTTATAAGATTAAATTACATGCTTGCAAATATCATTAATAGGTTAACATACCCTTCTGAACAAGTCATCATGTCAGCCTCTCTGTCATTTTAAGATGGAGCAGCGTCTGTCTCCAAGTCTCTCCTCTGTGTCTTAACATTTAAAGGTACACTTATTTATACCTTAGGTGTCGTCATTTTAGGGTTACTGTAGTTCAAATATGAAAAAGTAACACTTCTTTTACTTTATTCATTTTAGGACCTCCCTTAATTTGGCAAACATACAAGGCCATAACTAAAGGGTGCATACATCATGGAAATTTTCCTGACTTAGTTCAAGATGGCATCTTAAAGTCTGGACGTCCTTATCTACTTAAGGTTACCACAGTAGCATAGCCTTGAAGCTTGTTTATGCAGTATTGTTATTGTAATTCGTCTGTAATTCGTCTGGGACAAAATGGCGCAAACATATTATGCACCGGGGTTATTGCTTAAAGAAACAGTTATGAAAAACAATATGTTCCATTTCTAACACCTTGTCAATTTTCAATATCTCTTAAAGACAAAGTACACAGTTTAAGAAATGCAACATTTCATTCTAAAACTTGTAATATTTACATTTGCCCATAACAATATCTGCTTCAGTGAAAAAGGCATTAGTAAAAGCATTTATTCAATTACCCACTGACTTAGCCCAACCCACACCCATTCACATGCTGCGGGAGTCAGCTCTGACCCTCAAAAAAACTCTGATCTTTCTTCAGTAGCTCACACGTACCCATCCAAATGAACAAGCTTTGGAAAGGCATTTCTAAATCTGCATCAAAGGCCAAAGGCAAAACACCGACCTCAGTTGAGGCAACAAATGTTTTTTTTTTCCCTTTCATCAGACTGCAGGTTGTCTAATTAATTTCTTCTGCAAAAAGACAGGGTATACACACTCAGTCATCAAGTTCAAACCCCTCAACATACACGTTGAGTATCGCCATTTCAAATTGGAAGGAATCCATCTCCTCTGAACTCAAGGAATCCAATGTATATTTTCCTTTGATAACATTCCATGACAGCCTCTTGGCTATGTTCCCAAACTCACTATGTGGTATACCTAACGGAGTCCCTAAGCTTTGTGGCCAATTGAAACAAGTTGGTCTTAATGTTTGCTCTGCGATTACGATTACTGGGATTCAATATTAACTCGAAGTAAATACAATTTTTCCAGGGCCGATCCATTACAGAGCTATGCAGCATCCAGAAGCTCAATATCTCAGGCGATCCGCCTCTTACGATTAGCTGATTCCATTGACAGACGATGTACGCATCAAACTACGCTGGTGGTTGATGCACATGCAGGCCTGCAATGGGTGTGAGATATTTGGTGCCACACTGGATTTTGTCTTGAGTTGATTGTGGGATCTTTTGGCCATATTGCCATGTTGGCAGATCTTACAACATGATGTTTAGAAATGTTATCTCACCAAGAACATATCTTTTTAAGCCGAATATTTACTTGACCTTGAACCTGACAGTAGATTGCGATAGGTTTATTTGAGCACACTTTGTCCACCGCACTGCACGCTATCTCCAGGTGTTTCTCTATTAGATATGCGTTTGGCAGTTTGGTCACACAAATCAACATTTCATACCTTCGATTTTCGTCATTCTTCTCACGTGTTTTTTTTCACTGTTCACTTAGGTCAGGACTTAAAATAGCAACTATAATGCCTCCAGTTATGTTGTAAACTTGCAGATTATCCATGCTTTAGTGAAGAGATATTTAATATTATAATTATGTTTTATTAATGTTATTACTGGTTATGTGTCTTATGCAGTTTGCTCTGATTGTTTACAATAGTTGAGAGTTTATTTAAATTTTATTTCACATATTTTTTCTTCTTTTCCAGTTTAACATTTTCTGGAGGCGCTATTTCTAATAGTTGCTGCGTTGAAGACACTTTTAGTACTTTTGGACAACAATTTCCTGGTTCCAGTGTTTTCTCTTCTCACACGGTTATTGTTATGTCTATCGAAGAAAGAGGGTGTTCTTCCTGTGAGACATTTTTTACCCTGTTTTTCTTGTTTGTTATTGGTTAATGTTTATTTATTTTGCTGCTATGGAGATGCAGTAAAGAAAGTAAAGTAAATATTTGCCTCCTGCCAATTATAAATTATGATTATCTCTTTACTAAAGTGAGGATAATTTGCAATCATAGCAAAATAGCAAAGTTGAATCTGTAATATAAACTAGTAATTCACACGTTATTTGTGTATCAGTACAGGTCTAACCTTTAATACACAAACACAACTATCCTCCATCAAAAAAATAATTAGAGATTGTTGCGGTGGAAAGAAAAATTCTTGTAAACAATCTGCCTCTCTCCTATTAATTTCTTACTCAGAAATGGACATATAAGGACAGAACCTACAGTATATTCCACAGACCATTTGAACATAACCAAGATAACTAGCCTTTTGTTTCTTTTGAACAATAGACATGGTTTGAAAAACTTCTACTTTATTAGAAAATGTTTCAGACAAGACCCTGCAGGTGATCATACAGCTGGTGACTAAAACTATCACACTTGTTAGAAAAAGGTCATCAGTCCTTGCAGGCGCATCGATAGGTTGGGGTTCGGGGGACTGTGTCAGTGCATATCTGCATGTGTGTGTCTGCGTGTGCCTGTCTATATGTGTGTGCCTTACTGTGTCAGTTCATGACTGTCTGTTTATATGCCTATGTCCACCTGTGTATACTTGAGTGTGCCTGTGTGTATCTGTGTTATCTGTTTGTGCATATCTGCTTGTGTTTGTGCATCTATGTCTTTATGTATGCAACTGTGAATGTGTGTGTATGTATCTTACTGTATTGTGTATGCATGCATGAGTGTGTGAAGTGACGTATCCTGCAGGTATTAAGGGTGAAGTTAGGGATGAACCAAGTGTGGGGGAAGGGGCCATGGGGAAGGGGCCATCAACTTTTGGATTTGGCCCCAAGCCATGGGTATACTTTGTATTTTATCCCTTGCAACACCATTAACTCTTGGCATGAAGTGGCTAAAAACAAGTGCTAATATGCTATTTAATCTTCAGTCTCCTAAATATAGGCCTAATGAGTTCACATTTGACAGAATCTACAAAGGCTTGCAGACAAACTTGACGACCATCAAGGCAACACAAAAACACTACTGTTTTTGTTCCATCCTTCACTGACTATAGTTTTCTAGAACCTTTAGACAAACTTTTCAAAAATTATATATTCAGAGAACTATGCAAAGCATATTAGCATGCACTTTAAGCAGAAAATGTGTCATTCACAAGAAGGAAAAAAGTTGAACAGTATGTGAACAACTCATTATTGAGGTCTCCTCATTTGCATACATAATTTACATATTGCACACATTTGCACAGCTTGAATTAAACTGAGACTTACAATGCAGTTTCTTTTCCCCCGTGAAACAAATTGGTTGCAAGAACTGTTCAATGGAGATGGCAAGATGTCTGTCAGTGAGAAATGTTAATTTCTGTGCAGAAATATAATTATTTTAATGAAATAATAGTACTTGATGTAGAATGCTTTAATCTGGAAAAGTTTCATTATTCAACACGGACAAACTGGAAGACCAAGATAACAAATCTGGCAGGTCTACCAGTTACTATCTTATTTCAGTTATGTTATTGTTTCATCTTATAGACCATTTACCCTTAAAGTGGTACTTTAAGTACCATAATTACAGATCATTGCAGTATTAATGTACAAAGTAGACATGAAGATTAGTTTCAGGAAGTACTTTAATTCAACTGAATGTGCTGGAATCTTGGGGAAACTGACTCATGCAAGCCCAAACATGCTGGGTTCAGTTCTTGATTTGCAAAAAAATAGTGAAATAAAGAAGATGATTTTTTTTGTAATGTTGATTTTATTCACTTCTCAAGTGACAACTAACCAATAGATGGAAAAAGCTACCTACCATGGGCACTTGAAACAACTTTGAGTGGTTAATAGGATATTGACTTTTTGCCATTCTTCCTAGAGTGAAGCTTGCCTACTGATATACAGTTATTGAAAGTTTTTTGTTAACTATTTGGAGAATCAAGGTAATTTATTTGGGAGTATGCTATTAAGTAAAACAGACCCTCCAAGGTCTTAGATTCTGGTGTGAGAAGGCTTAGCTTACAGATGTACTTAGCTCTTAGCTACTGACAAGGGTAGTAGTTTATTTTGGAGAAAGCAAACCCTACTTTATATTTTTTTCTGAGTATGCTCAGTCCAGTGTGTGCTGTTTTTCAATGTGTAAACACTGTGTACTGTTATGCCGTCCGCATTATAATGGTCTTTAAAGGATTTGCTGCGGCATAGAACGTCGTAATGGCTTTCCGCCCCAGGAGCCTGCATACTCACTCGATCCATAATAAAGTAGTACATATATATTATATATATAATTAAATCTTATTTTATTTAAAGTCTACTTGTGTGTATATATATATATATAATTTTATTTTATTTAAAGTCTACTTGTATATATAAATAGTTATAATAGAATAGGATATCAGTACTCCAGGGTTTTTCAAATCCTCTTCTTTTATTGAATATAATTAATCTTTACAGCGTGGTAAACATTTCAGTTCCCCATTTTCATCAGGACAACATTAATTATATGTAAATATATTTAAGTTCTATGTGTATATTTATGTAATGTTTTTTACATAATTAAGTGATTAGGCAGACAATGTAATAGAGCAGCAGGAAATGCTAGCAGAATGCTTGGTTGTATAGGGAGAGGTATTAGCAGTAGAAAGAGGGAAGTGCTCATGCCATTGTGTAGAACACTGGTGAGACCTCACTTGGAGTATTGTACGCAGTACTGGAGACCGTATCTTCAGAAGGATATTGATACCTTAGAGAGGGTTCAGAGAAGGGCTACTAAACTGGTTCATGGATTGCGGGATAAAACTTACCAGGGAAGGTTAAAGGATCTTAACATGTATAGCTTGGAGGAAAGACGAGACAGGGGGGATATGATAGAAACATTTAAATATATAAAGGGAATCAACACAGTAAAGGAGGAGACTATATTTAAAAGAAGAAAAACTACCACAACAAGAGGACATAGTCTTAAATTAGAGGGACAAAGGTTTAAAAATAATATCAGGAAGTATTACTTTACTGAGAGGGTAGTGGATGCATGGAATAGCCTTCCAGCTGAAGTGGTAGAGGTTAACACAGTAAAGGAGTTTAAGCATGCGTGGGATAGGCATAAGGCTATCCTAACTATAAGATAAGGCTAGGGACTAATGAAAGTATTTAGAAAATTGGGTAGACTAGATGGGCCGAATGGTTCTTATCTGCCGTCACATTCTATGTTTCTATGACTATTGTCACCTTAGGCAGAGCAGCGGGGATGATGAGAATAGTGTCATTAGTCGACAGACTAAATTTGTGTGCAGTGTTACCCACACTTATTCAGGATACCCTCAGGGTGTCAGAACCCTGGGAGCAGTGTGGGAAAAAGTTGGTTTGAATGTGCAAACTGACCTGGCGTCCCATAGGGAGGTCTTCCAGTTTTATAGGCCCCTAGACCTCCTCGTGGGATAGTTCCTATTCTCTTTCCCCTATTTAAGCACAGTCCGCCCTGGGTTCTGTGCTTAATTGTTGTGTGGACTCAGTAGAAATCACAAGCCTGGATTTACATTTGCTAGCTTAAACAAGCCTGGATTTGCCTTCAATAACCCTTACCAGCCTGGACTTGCCTTTGTTAACCCATACAACCCTAACCAGCTTGAACTTGCCTTTGTTAACCCATACCAACCTGTACGTGTATTTGTTAACCCTCTCCAATTTGGACTTACCTTTGTTTATCTCAGTCAGCCCGGACTTGCTTTTGCTATCCTCTGCCACCCTGGACCACTGTTGGACCTATTTTATTCACCAACCTAAGACTTTATACTTTTGTTTGCTTATCCGGTGCAGAAGACTTTCTAAACTTTATTTGTTGAATGCTCCTGGTTCCTGGTTCTATTACATTTGTTTCGCTACTGGAGTTTCCAATTCGTGCAATTTATTACCATCAATAAAAACTTTAAATGACTGTGTTTTGTTTTTAACTCTACATTCTGAGCCCATTAACCACAAACCTGTGCAAAAAACTTTGCTTCTTCTACACTTAAAAAAAGACACCCAAAAAAATATTAATAACAGCACCAGAATCTGGAAGATTGAAGAGAATAAATCTCTGAGTGCTAACTCATTTTTTCTTAGCAGTAAGACTGTACACTGCTAGTTCGTTGTCTTAGTGTTCCAGTAAAATTAAAAACCAACAGACAGTCCTATGTACAGATTTTCAAAGCCTGCAATTTAAAGTTCAGCATTGGTCCAATTTTGCATGAACTTAACATAGAATTGCTGATAAAACACTCAATATAAACGTTCACTGCATGATGTCGGATGGTCAGTGATTGTGGTCACAGGATTGGTCACTCATGGACAGCTGTTTCATGGTTAATGCTCACCCAGAATCCTTTGCGGTAGTAACATCACTGCAGATTTGTGATTTCTGTGGGAAAAGCAATTCTTATGGCTTGACTGGTGTGCAGATTTTTGTTTGTCATTGTATTAACTACACACAGACCTCAGATGGAAGTGGTTTTCAATCCATTTTTTCCCCATCATGACCTTGTTGGTTTTTGCTTCCCAAGCACTTCCAAGCCTCAGTAAGCAAACCAGTAACCAACCTCATGCTAATGATTTGCATTAACAATGAAACAGCTGTCCATGAGTGGTTCACTGGCTTTGTATTTTCAGAAGTTGTGTTTCAAAGCTGTATTATACAGCAAACACAGACTCAAAGGAATACATGTTTAAAATGGAATAAGGCAAAAATGCGATTCTTTGTTAAACTAATTTGCATATGCCCACACAGAATCTTTTGCGGTAGAAACATCACTTCACATTCGTGATTTCTGGGGGAAAAGCAAGTCTTATGGCTTGACTGGAGTGCAGATTTTTGTTTAACATATTAACTATCCAGGGACCTCAGGTGGAAGGGGTTTTCAATCACATTTTTTCCCCACCATAACCTTTGGTTTTTGCTTATATATATATATATATATATATATATATAGTCATATACAATAAGCTGAGTTATAGAAATCCTGATGTAAGTCGGTTGTGGTGTGCTGGGACCGACGTTCGGGTAGGTCTGTAAAAGAGGGCCCACCAAGATGAATGGCTTAATAAAGGGAGTGGTGGGTGGGCTGAACCAGGCAGTCTCAGCCCAGAGGAAGGGGAGGTCTGTGTATTTATAGGCCAGGTAACTCCTCCCACAATTACAGGCTTCGCCTAACGGCTCAGCCTTCTCAATTGTGGTCGTATACAATAAGCCAAGTTATAGTAATGATGGTGTAAGTCGGTTGTGGTGTGCCGGGACCGATGTTCGGGTAGGTCTGTAAAAGAGGGCAAAAAGTGTAACAGTTTAACACTGAATATGTGTTGACATAACATAACCAGTACTTAAATGCATGTCTCAATTCCTCTCAGGTTGAGGTGTGTATATATATAGCAAATGCAGATGACTCTACTGTCGCATCCATTAGATGAAATGTACTAGGATATTACTAGAGGTAGTAGGAGCAGCACGTGGTCTTTTAGAATTAAAAATGTTAGCAGTTGTATTTGAGTACCTTTAAGTGTTGTGAGCTAGTTTAAGCTTGAGGATGCAAATAAAATATGTGAATGCCGCCATTCAATTTAATGAGCACAGTTTGATATGAGGAAGTGAGCTTATTGAAAATGGCCAGAGCCCAGCACATGAGCAGGTGGCATTGGCAGAGAGAGTTGTGTGTGCCAGCAATTAAATCCTGGAATGTAGGGGTTTGGTAGGTCGTTTGGCCGCCATGGGGAAAGTTTGGAAGAATATCAAAATTGTGATCGAGTCACCTCATCGGTTGCTGTGTTGTGACAGCCTGGTATAAGTATGTGAACAAAGTTTCTGTGATGCTACCTGCCAGATCTCTTCCTAATCAACCTTATTATTGTTAGTGAGGGGGACTGACCGGTAATAATTCTCATGTTGCCGATTTACTAAAATTTACTAGGTTTTGTGTCACTATGGGAAATGTGTCACGGACCCAGTTAACTATGAAATAGGCTGTAATCTAGTGTGGGCGGCTGTATTAGTCCAGAAATGAGGGACAATGGTGGAGTGAATATGGTTTCCCTGTTCTGGTGGTATAGAAAGTTTAGCAACATGAACAGAACTGCTCAAGCATGTTTCGAATGTAACAGCGCTATTGTTGACAGTTGAACCTGGGAGCAGTTTGAGCAGATGGGAATTGATTGAACTCCCTTGTGTAAGGTGTATGGTAAAGTTCAGAGGACCAAGGAGAGGCTACATATCCATATATGAAACAGGCATCGTTGCCCAGGAAGGATTTTCCCTTTCCCAGATATGTTGGACTTAGTCTTCGGGGAGGCTGAACTGCAATGAAATCAAGTCTAATGTATTTCCAGAAATTAAAATTGGTGTAGTGGCCAAAGGTTGATCGAAACAGTGAAGTTCCAAAGGATGTACCAGATACAAAAGACACATTTGCTTCAGTGTATGACATTCAGTTCCAGAATTGTTACACTCATGTAGATAATGTATTACTCAGGAACAGTACTGACATACAAGAGGAGCCTACAGAGAGATTATGCAACTATATCTTATAGTTGATACATTCCTGTGCTCCAAATATAAAACGGGTGGCAAAGTAGCATGCTTAGTTGACTAAATATTGTGCAAATGCCACTGGGGTTGATTTGCTGGGAGCAACTTGAAAAGGAGGAATATGTCATTTTCCTAGTCAGGCTGCTTCTCTGGCCCTTAAGATAGGACTAATACAATAACATTAGACTAATACAATAACATTAGACGATGTGCTGTATAGCAACTGTCTGTGTAACACTGAGGTCATGGAAGTAAGGAGCATGACGTAGGGTACTACATGGGAGGGTAAGACGTCCAAAGTCAGGAAATTCTAAACATCACTAGTTTCAACAGTTGTTTATAAGGATGAAAGGATGGGAGCCATCATGGTCTACATCCCTGTTATGCTCTCTGTGTTTCCAGCTTGGGTAACAACACAAGGTAGGGGAGCCCAGAGCTAGAAACCAGGGTCTATACAGCACAGTTTTCCATGCCAAAGAAGGGAATGGCATGCCTTTATGTTGGAGCTTGGCGGTAAAAGTGGAATGGTACAAGATCGCTAGGACCTGGGATTGGGGTATCCTGAGTTACGGCTGGGGTGCATGGATTAGGTGGGGGGGAAAGGTTTGGCTGGGGAGCCTGGATTAAAATATTTTACTAGTTCTGAGCTGTGCGACATCTACATGTAGAGTAAATGTGACAGTCATGTAGGTGATAGTATAACAACTTGCATAGTGCCAAATGGCGAAAAATTAGCTAAATGAGGAAAACGTGAGGACCTACTAAGTGCCATGTGGCTCCGAGAAGCTCTAGCTATAAATTGGCAGAGGGACTGAGGCCACCGAACGATGTAATGGGAATGTTGGCCTCTTTGTGACAAGTAAGAGATTCCAAGGAGTGGTTGTTACATGTGAGGCTCTATCTAAAACCTAGAGAGGTAAAAGCAAGGCTCTAGCTATGAGTTGGGCCGATGGACGAATACCTCAGCATGAGGATGGGTGTATGCCTTGCATGACTGATTTACAAACATACAATAATATGGCACAAACCAATACTCTTAACAGCCAGTTGATCTATCCCTAAAGAATGTAACATACACACATAAAAACATAGAAACATAGGATGTGACGGCAGATAAGAACCATGCGGCCCATCTAGTCTGCCCAATTTTCTAAATATTTTCATTAGTCCCTGGCCTTATCTTATAGCTAGGATAGCCTTATGCCTATGCCATGCATGCTTAAACTCCTTCACTTTGTTAACCTCTGCCACTTCAGCTGGAAGGCTATTCCATGCATCTACTACCCTCCCAGTGAAGTAATACTTCCTGATATTATTTTTAAACCTTTGCTCCTCTAATTTAAGACTATGTCCTCTTGTTGTGGTAGTTTTTCTTCTTTTAAGTAGAGTAGGGGAATGGAAACGTAATGAATTGATAGAAGGAATGTTGGAATGTACGTTTCTTGCCCAACTAGTGTGTGGTTGAGCTTGAGAAAGGAATTTCATAGAAAGGAACCTAAAGAAACAATGGAAACGTTAATGTTAGTATGTCCAGTATGGCGTAAGTGCTTATTGAGGAAAGGGTATAAAGTACCTGTGTTGTGGTTAAGGATTAAAACATGAACAACAGGATGATAAGTAGAGATAGTCGAAACCTAGATAATCATAGAACTTATGATTGTCAAAATGGATATGAAAGAAATACCTAGTAGTGTTGTGTCTAATTATAAGTTCCCACTGTGCGTCCTTCCACAAGAAGGACCTGAAGTATGTATGAGAAAGATCGGAACATCTAGTTTACTAGTAGGAAGCAAAATATGTAAGATATAGTAAGTGCCTGTGACAGGAGTTGTGGATTATACAAGGCTTAGGTAAAACTGTGACTGACCCAGGAGGCGTGAATATGATTAAATGTGTAATGATGGGTTTTTGGTTCTCAGGAGTGCAGAGAGAGGTTTGTAGTGGAATGAAGGAATTGAGTGGGCATAACAAAGCTGAGTGGAATAGTCAACCGTAGTATGAAAGGGGTTGTAGTTGACCTTTTTTTTAAAATCTGGAAATGTTGTATGTAATTTCAAATTTGTGTGTCAGAAATTGTGTCGTAGTGGATTGTCCACAGAGGGCCGTATGTAATGTATGGAGTGAAGGCCTAGTGAGGGCCACATGTAGAGGTATTGCAGCGGAAGGCCAATATTACCAAATGTAAGTCTTTAGCTGTCGGGTGTATAATAGGGTGTATGTAAAGTAATGATTATGGCATGAATAAATGTACCAGTTAATTATACCAAAGTTGTAGAAATGGACTCTGGTATTCAATCTGTCTTTTTAATTTATTTTTATTTTAACAGTACAGTAGTGTACTTAAACGCAATATAATAGGGCAATATATAACCCCTGAGCGTCAGGAAGGCAGAAATTAGGTTGTAGCTGTAAGCCTACCTGGGACTGTATGAAGCTTATGTAAGTGAAGGCCTAATGAGAAGTGTCAAGGTAGAGGAGTGGAAGGCCAAGAGAGCTTATTGCAATTCATGAGTAGCGGGGTAGCCATTTAAGGGCAGAATGAGAATTAGCAGGTGTATTAAGTGATATGATGTGGGTTGTTTAATGGTTGTTGAGCTGTGGAGAAGTTGCAGTTTACACAGTGATGCATAATGGCAGACCTATTCCATATCAAAACACGTATATAACCAACTTGAACCGTGAGAGGCCCGAATGGTAGGACTGTTAATTAGAGATGATAATGATGAGACACTTGAGTAACATAGCACTGATTGCAGTAGGTTACCCACTGAGGGCCATATGAAGCATATGTTGTGGAAGGCCTAGTGAGGGCCTAATATAAACGTATATGTGTGATATCCTGCATCTCTCATGGGGCTTAATAATTGTACCTTTTTTTTCATGAAAAGTTGTGCTTTTTTTTCTTGAAAGGTTGTGCCTTTTTTATTCTCTACATGTATGCAGTTACCACTCTATTGATAAGTATACATATTGTTTAGCACACCATTCACTTTCTTATGATAGTGAAAGCCAAACGAGGGCACAACATAACTATACCTAGATGCAGGGTGGCCAAATGAGGTCTAATGAGAAGTTACAGGTGCATAATGATACAATTAAATGGGGTTTAATGAATGTTAAAAAAATATTTGAGTACACCGGTTACAATGTAGTGTGTTGTTGGTGACACCCAAGTGGCGGACCTAGTTCGTGGCATGTCTTGATTTGAAGTTTAAAAATAATGTATTTAGATGAGGGCTGTAAATATGCTTGTATAACCATAGAACAGATATAATTATGACCGGTGGCGTCACTAGGGAGGTGGCATGGGTCGGGCAGTGTGTGTGTATTGAAATATTTAATTAACTTTAAATTATCTAATGTGTTGTAGAATCTTAGATAGACAAATTTCCTTAATCTGGGACAAACCAGATCAGAGGTGAAGAAAGGGGTTACTGAGGTAGTAGATGGCCTAACCCTAGGGAACAACAATAGGAAAAAAGAAAATAACTGGGGAATGGAAAATAACTCCTAAGAGCCCCCTCCCCCAAGTACTACCTCACACATAGTAAACTGATAAAACTTGCATATTGATGTGCTTAAATTTTATTAGAAAACAACAAGCAACAAAAAACACAGTGTAAATCTAAAGAGACAATATGTGAAAAGCAATTAAAAAAGAGACTGCTATTGGATGCAACATTAGTTGAAACAGAAACTCAGATAGACTCTCGGTAGTTGTTGAAAGGATTTAGTCATGTCAAAGAAATGAAGATGTTAATATAATGAAAGAAATGCTTAAAGGGAAACTCCAGTGCCAGGAAAACAATGCGTTTTCCTGGCAATGCAGGTCCCCTCTCCCTCCCACCCCAAAATCCCCGGTTGATGAAGGGGTGAAAACCCCTTCAGTGACTTCCCAGAGGCAGCGACGATGTCCCACACCGCGAGACTGATCCCGCCCACCGGCCGGGGAGACCTCATGCGCATGCAATGCCGCGCATGCGCATTAGAGCTCCCCATAGGAAAGCATTGAAAATGCTTTTCAATGCTTTCCTATGGGGAAATGAGCGACGCTGGAGGTCCTCACACAACGTGAGGATGTCCAGCGACGCTCTAGCACAGGTTTCCTGTGCTAGGGACACTGAAGTGCCCTCTAGTGGCTGTCTAACAGACAGCCACTAGAGGTGGAGTTAACCCTGCAAGGTAATTTTTGCAGTTTATAAAAAACTGCAATAATTACACTTGCAGGGTTAAGAGTAGTGGGAGTTGGCACCCAGACCACTCCAATGGGCAGAAGTGGTCTGGGTGCCTGGAGTGTCCCTTTAAGAATCAGACTGATCTGTTAGACAGAACCCATAAAACGATGTCTCACATGACTAACAATTAGACTTTGTTACTAATTTTGACAAATTCAAAACTGAGATTGCTAATCTGGGGAATGCTATAGATATTTTGTAGAGAAATCAGAAAGATTTGGATTTTACTTTGAAAGTGGAAGTTGATAATGAAATGGTGCAGAGGTTAAGTTGTGAGAAAAGGGCAGGAGAGAAGAAAAGTCAGAAAAGAAATTGGGAAATTGTGCAAGGAAATGGTCAGATGAATACTCTCAAATTAGCCAAATTGATTAAAAATGTGACTAAATATGATGAGCAGAGAGGGCCTGTGGCGGGACCAACCACTATGCACTGGAGAAGCCTGGTTGCCAGCCTCCTGCCATGTGACTATGGCCCCTGGGATGTATTGCCCTTTAAAGACATGATTTGGGCATAATGGATTTGTGTTGTGCTGCTGCTGGCCCTTTTAAGAACCATCTGGGGACATACTGTGGAGTTACTGGGTGGCCACCATTTCCTGTATCAGAAGCACATGGTGAGAACAATGGATGGCGGCCATTTTAACTCACAGACACTGTGTGGACTTTTCAACACGGTGCCATCTCGCCAGTATTTGTTGCACAGAGACATCGTGCGGTGGTTTTGGACTATACAGCAGGGGACACATTATACAGTGATTGTTTTTTATTTAGCCTGTATATGTTCTGCAGAATCTGCATTAAACTGTATTTTCCAAAGTACTGAACGGATCTGGGTGAATTTTGGATATGTGGTTCACCCAGATCCCCCAGTTCCAAGGATATACTTTTATGGGGTTATTGCATGTTTTGGGGTCCCTGTGATGTGTTTTATGAAACTGTATTTCTCTGGCTGTGATAATTAGATTACCCATTGTGTTCAGTAATCATATCACAGCCAGAGGGGAGGATTTTGTGTGGGAGTGTCTGGGTGTATTGTATGGATTGATTGGCTGTTTTGTAACGCCCTGTGGGCTGTACTATGTTTGTGGATTGGGAATAAAAGAGACTGTATGTGACAGTACAGGAGTTCCTGTTTTAACCCTCAAAGTGAAGTGTCGTCTCATTATTGGGGGAAGGATTTATTGTATGCTGTTCCAGTTTGACTGCTAGGAGAGTAAACCTATTCGTATGGTTCCTATTCAACTGTCTACAGCATTCCTATGCTTGAGAGGATTCATATGCTTCTCCGGTTCGGTGGTTGTGGTGTCTGCTGCAGTGCTTGGAGTCCTCAGGAAGTGCTAGGAGCATCCTTTAACGGAGGTACCCAGTCGGGGTGCCAGGCGATCCGTTACAGGGCCTTTTTACAATATGAGTGTTTTTGAAGGTGAAATGAATAAAAGAAAATTTGATAAAAAAATTTTAGCCACCAGAGGTCTTTAGATCTAGCTGCCAATCTCATTAAGTGAATGGGTTAAAAATTAACTCATTGATGTGTTGGAGGATAAGGCAAGTGGAAAGCCCAGGGTTTAGTTGGAGGAATTGTTTCCAAATAATACACATATATTGCTAATGGTTGTACAGAGTGCAACTGGTGTAGATAGGTTTGAATTTTCTACTCTTGATTCATTTAAAATGGAGAAAAATTCTAATATATACATGTTTGTGCTAATTTAAAATGATATATAATAAGTGTGGGTGCATTTAATATGAAAGAGGTGAATTACGGTTGGACAGACATATAGCGCAAATTCCAGGTTTTGTTTACATTTTGTTTTGATCACAATGGAATGGTAAGTTTAGAGGGAGGTCTATGGAAAGTACACAAAATTAACAAAAATTACCAGGGTACTAGAAACTATTCAGCCACACCCCAAGATAGATATTATAGGGTTAATGGAGTAATCCTATAGGATGCTATAATTGCAACCAAGAAGGTCATGTTGGGAGATATTGTCCTAAATATGAAGAAAAAGATTACCCAGTGAAAGGGAAAGAAAATTAAATTTTCACAGACCATAAGAATCTACAGAGAGTGGCAGCTGTAGAAACCGAGCATACACCTTCAACTCCCCCCCTTCCCCCTTACATATCGAAGTGTATATGATGTTAAATGCCATTGAAAAGAAAGGTAGAAGCAGTCACAAGTCCACAAGTGAAACCTGCCTACCCCACCTATAAATAGGGATGTGTAACCCCTAGTTATTATCAGATCTATCTTGCTTATATAACTTTGAGTGAAGATGGGCGACCATATATTTATGGAAGACTAGAGAGAAATATAACAGAGTTTATTAGACACAGGAGCAGCAGTCTCTCTAATAACACACGCTTGCCTTTCAAAATTTAAGCATATCAACAAAATCCCTTCTAAGTTTTAATGGAACACATGCACATGCAACTCTATCCACTGATAATGACGTTGAGTTTGAAGGAGGAAAAATCTATTTTTATAAATCTGTGATTTATGGGTGCACCCCTCCTCCAACTGTATTATGGGAATAAATGTTATCAATGAAAAAGTTGTATGTGGATTTATTAAATTTAGTTTTATGGCAAGCTCTAGGTGAGAGCAAAACAGGTTGAGTGGTTAAACCTAATGATTTAGAATGGTATAGCCATGATATGACTGTAAATGGCACTTATAGTTTAATTGTGGACATGTGTGTGGTTTATAAGTATACCCCACAAGCAGTTCATATAGTGGCCTCCTCACAAGATATCATGTTGCAAGTAGATGGAAATACTAAGTACTTTTTTTGACCTGGATATAGCCAATGGGTTCTTTTCTATACCATGACATCCAGTATTGCTTTGCTTTTACTTTTAAAAATCATCAATATTTTTTCCAAGTGTTGCTACAGGGCGTCCACTCCTCGCCAGCTTACGTTCATAAAGCATTGGCTCAAGTATTGGAACCTCTGGGGTATGGGAACAAGATTTTGCAATATGTTGATGATCAGTTAGTTGAAACAGTAACATGGGAAGAGCATGAGCAGATATTGTGTGATATTTGTCAAGAACTGGCTGATAATGGGTTATAACTGTGCAGATCTTGAAAGAAAGATTGGCTTTCCTATGAGTTAATATAGATCCAGAAGGTAAAACACCATTTACAGCAAGGGTTAAAGCGGTACAGCAATTGCCATGGCCAATGACAGTGTCAGATCTAAAGAAATGTTTAGGCTTGATACATTTTAGCAGAGAATTTATATATGATATGGCAGGGATAGCAAAGCCCTTATGCAAAATAATAAAATATGAAAGGTAAGCTCATTTGGACAGGGTAAGTTGAAAAGAGTTTAAATCTGTTAAAAGATGCTCTCACACAAGCGCCTGTGCTAGCTGCTCCCATTGAAACAGTACCATAATTGTTCAATGTTACGCAGGTGTCTCTTCATTAATAGCAGTTTTAATGCAAAGGTAGCATGACTCTTTACGAATACTGGGATATTTTTCTAAAATGATGTCTCCAGGGAAAGGGGAATGTTTTCCTGTGTAAAACAGCTCATGGCTGTAAATTGGGCTTTAGAAGCAACACAACACATTGTCGGATTTGGACAGATAATTATAAACCCCACACACCTTTAAAACTGTTACAAAATTGTTCTGATTTAGGAGTACATAGCCAGAGGGTAGCTCATTGGATATTGAAGTTACAAGATAAACCACTTAGGATAGAAACCAGTAAAAGATATGTTATTCCTGATTTGATGGAAATAGAGGGAACACCAAATGATTGTCCAAAGGAACTGGAAACAGAATCCAGATCTCGTTTTGAGAAACAAACAATACAAAGGATTTCTTGTTTGCATGTGGATGGAATGAGATTTTATGCTGATGGATTACATCACACAAGTTATGCCATAGATGACGATCAAACAAACGAAATGCAAAGATATAGGTTGCCAGGCTGTATGTCTGCTCAAAGAGCTGAGTTAGAGTTCTTAAAGAAAGCTCTAGAAATAACAGCCTATGACCCAGTGAATATAATCAGTGACAGTAGCTATGTAGAGTTGAGCGAACCCGAACTGCAAAGTTCGGGTTCGTACCGAACATTACGATTTTTGGCCCCCGGACCCGAACACGGACATTTCAGTGTATGTTCGGGTTCAAGTTCGGTGTTCGGCGATTTAATGATGCTTTTTGAAAAGCTGCAGGGCAGCCAATCAACAAGCGTTTGACTCGTTTGAACTTAGAAGCCATCACAGCCATGCCTACTAATGGCATGGCTGTGATTGTCCAGTGCAGCATGTGACCCAGCCTCTATATAAGCTGGTTACTTAGAATTAGTAAATTATGCCCCTACTCGCTAGTAGGGGCATGTCTATTAAACAGTCAGCAGCCTGTGGCTGCTCACTGTTAAAAAAAACAAACAAAAAAAAACATTCCTCCCTCCTGAGCCCCCATCCGTGACATGCGAGTGGTGGCTTTTAAACTAAAGGGGGGATTTATTGGCCCTCTGGCCCCCACCCCTGAGCTGTGGGTTGGGGCCCTAAACCCCTGAGCGGTGGAAATAATAATAAGGGTGGGACCTATTGTCCTACCCCCCAGCCCCCACCCATGAGCAGTGGGTGGGGGCCCTAAATATCAATAAGGGGGCAAGGACCTACTGTCCTCCCCCGGCCCCCACCCCAGAGCAGCGGGTGGGGGCCCTAAATATGAATTGGGGGGAACCTATTGTCCTCCCCCCTGGCCCCAACCCCTGAGCGGCGGGTGGGGGCCCTAAATATCAATAAGGGGGGGGACCTATTGTCCCCACCCCTGAGCGGTGGGTGGGGGCCCTAAATAAAAATTTAACCCCCCCAGGTGACTAGGGGTCCCCAAACCCCTAGTCACCCCCTCCCCAAAAAAATATAACCCCTACCTACCCCCCTCATCCTAAAAATAATGAGGTGGGAACCTTATCTAAATACCTGTAAAAAAATAAAAATAAACTTATCATTTGATGTCTTCTTTCTTCTAAACTCTTCTTTTTTCAAAAAAGGCCAAATAAAAATCCATAATAACTGATGCACTTTAAAAAAAAAATAATGAGGTGGGAACCTTATCTAAATACCTGTAAAAAAATAAAAATAAACTTATCATTTGATGTCTTCTTTCTTCTGAACTCTTCTTTTTTCAAAAAAGGCCAAATAAAAATCCATTACTGACGCACTTTAAAAAAAAAAAAAAAAAAAAATTTTCTGAGACTGAGCTGCCCCGCCCTGCAATTAGGCTCAGAGCACTCTGATTGGTGGGTTTAAGTCATCCAATCAGAGTGCTCTGACAGGTAAATGAAGAGACTGACAGGTAAGTCTCTACATTTACCTGTCACAACACTCTGATTGGTTGACTTGAAATCCACCAATCGGAGTGCTCTGTGTCATTTTACACAGCGTGAAAAAGTTCTTTGGAATTTTCCCACGCTGTGTAATTTGACTCATAACTCTCTGATTGGTTACTTTCAGTCCACCAATCAGAGTGTTGTTATGAGTCAAATTACACAGCGTGGGAAAATTCCAAAGAACTTTCCCACGCTGTGTAAAATGACACAGAGCACTCTGATTGGTTAGCTTCAAATCCAGCCAATCAGAGTGCTCTGTGTCATTTTACACAGCGTGGGAAAGTTCTTTGGAATTTTACCATGCTGTGCAATTTGACTCATAACTCTCTGATTGGTTACTTTCAATCCACCAATCAGAGTGTTGTTATGAGTTAAATTACACAGCATGGGAAAATTGCAAAGAACTTTCCCACACTGTGTAAAATTACACAGAGCACTCTGATTGGTGGATTTCAAGCTAACCAATCAGATTGCTGTGACAGGTAAATGTAGAGACTTACCTGTCATTCTTTTCATTTACCTGCCAGAGCACTCTGATTGGATGGCTTAAACCCACCAATCAGAGTGCTCTGGGCCTAATTGCAGGGCGGGGCAAGGCTTTATAAGCCCTGCAGAGCTCAGTCTGCACGGAGCCCTCCATGGGTGAAAATCATTATTTTAATTTTTTTTTTTACGTTTTTTAAAGTGCGTCGGGGCTGAAAAAAGAAGATTTTAGAAGAAAGAAGACATCAAATGGCTTATTTTTATTTTTTTACAGGTATTTAGCTTATGGTCCCCTCTCATTATTTTTAGGATGAGGGGGGTAGGTAGGGTTTTTTTGGGGGGAGGAGGGAGGTGACGTGGGGTGGGTTAAATTTTTATTTAGGGCCCCCACACACCGCCCAGGGTAGCACAATAGCTTCCCCCCTTATTCTAACAATAGCTTCCCCCCTTATTCTAACTTAGGGCCCCCACCCACCGCTAAGGGATGGGGGCCGAGGGGGAGGACAATAGGTCCCCCACCTTATTCTAAATTTAGGGCCCCCACCCACCACACAGGGGTTGGGACCAGGGGGGGAGGACAGTAGGTCCCCCCTCATTGTTATGTAGGACCCCCACCCACTGTGCAGGGGTGGGGGCTGGGGGGAGGACAGTAGGTCCCCCCCATTGTTATGTAGGGCCCCCACCCACCACTCAGGGGTGGGGGCCGGGGAGGAGGACAGTAGGTCCCCCCCTCATTGTTATGTAGGGCCCCCATCCACCAGTCAGGGGTGGGGGCCGGGGGGTCCCCCCCCTTATTTTACTTTAGGGCCCCCACCCGCTGTTTAGGGGTGAGGGCCACTGGCTGCTTACTGTTTACTAGACACACCCCTACTCGCAGTATAGCGAGTAGGGGCTGAATTTACGAATTCTAAATAATCTTTACTTAGTATTAGTAAATGTGGCTGAATTTAGGTCTTTCAGCCTTTTAGTAGATAGCTCCCTAATACCGTGGGAATTAGGGAGTTATCTACTAAGTGGCTGCTTATTTTATGTTATTTTAAGTTATTTTAAGTGATTTCCCTATCCACATTTGTTTGCAGGGCACTTGTCCTACTCTTACCCCCATTTTACTTCCTTTTGCAGCCCTCTAGCCCTTTCCATGACTTTTTTTGAGCCATTTTTGTGCCCAAAAGTTCAGGTCCCCATTGACTTCAATGGGGTTCGGGGTCAAGTTCGATCCCGAACCCGGACTTTTTTTTTAAGTTCGGCCGAACCCGCCAGACCCGAACATCCAGGTGTCCGTTCAACTCTATAGCTATGTAGTTAAAGCATTAACATTTCACCTCCAAATATGGAGAAAGGAGAAAAGGTAGATTCTCAGGATCAAGCTTTAAAACATGCAGGTATTCTGGCAGAACTCTTTAATTATGCAGAAAAAAAGGGTTTAATTTGTGTTGTTGTAAAACAGACTTGTAGATCAGGAATCTAAGGAAGCTGCTTTTATAGGAGTTGTAATACTTGTAAAATGTAATGATTGCAACGGTTAGTAAAAGACAAATAGCAAATACACTATAAAATCTGAAAGAGAATCAAAGAATGTAGCTTTTAGTATAGAAACAATGGATCTAGATATTGAAACTGGCTTGTACTGGGTTAAACAAAATGAAACACAAACATTTGTACCTAGTGATTTATTGCAGGAGTTTCTCATATGTGCTCAATTTAATCCAATACCTAAATACTAGAAACCAAAATTGCAGAGAGTACCTTTGGTAAAATGACCATGCGACTCTATATAAATTAATTTACAATATAATCTAAATTGAATAAGAATAAAAAAAAATGCTTGAAGATAAAAGGAAGTAATTGGGTAACATATTTACCAGGAGTATTAATGTCTATTAGTGTAACTCCAAACTCAAGAGTAACCTCATGAGTTAATGACAGGTAGAACCATGTAATAATTTTCCCTAATGAACCTTTTGTTCTGTAACTGTTATCAGTTTTGAAGTTTGCTACTTCAAATATGGTCCCCTATGGTAAACTATGTGTTAAAGAAGTAACACAGGGGAACTATGCAGATAAGTTGAAACCAGGAAATAAGGTAATGGTAAAATCATTTAAAACACCAGGTCTCTGAAAAGCAGATTGGGAAGGTCCTTATGTTATTCTAAAAATAAAAATTAGGACAAACTGTGTTACAAGTTTAAAAAGCAAACATTGATAATAAATTAATTCTTCTGCTTAGTAATCAGGTAAAATAAATTTACTATTATATAAGAAATTTACTAATGTATAAGAATAGTAAACTGCCATCTGTTTTTCATTACAGAACCAATAATGTTTGTTCATGGACAAATCCTGTTTGATTTTTTAAAAAAGGACAAATTGTTTGGACTTTCAAAAGACACTACAGGGAGTGCAGAATTATTAGGCAAATGAGTATTTTGACCACATCATCCTCTTTATGCATGTTGTCTTACTCCAAGCTGTATAGGCTCGAAAGCCTACTACCAATTAAGCATATTAGGTGATGTGCATCTCTGTAATGAGAAGGGGTGTGGTCTAATGACATCAATACCCTATATCAGGTGTGCATAATTATTAGGCAACTTCCTTTCCTTTGGCAAAATGGGTCAAAAGAAGGACTTGACAGGCTCAGAAAAGTCAAAAAATAGTGAGATATCTTGCAGAGGGATGCAGCACTCTTAAAATTGCAAAGCTTCTGAAGCGTGATCATCGAACAATCAAGCGTTTCATTCAAAATAGTCAACAGGGTCGCAAGAAGCGTGTGGAAAAACCAAGGCGCAAAAATAACTGCCCATGAACTGAGAAAAGTCAAGCGTGCAGCTGCCACGATGCCACTTGCCACCAGTTTGGCCATATTTCAGAGCTGCAACATCACTGGAGTGCCCAAAAGCACAAGGTGTGCAATACTCAGAGACATGGCCAAGGTAAGAAAGGCTGAAAGACGACCACCACTGAACAAGACACACAAGCTGAAACGTCAAGACTGGGCCAAGAAATATTTCAAGACTGATTTTCTAAGGTTTTATGGACTGATGAAATGAGAGTGAGTCTTGATGGGCCAGATGGATGGGCCCGTGGCTGGATTGGTAAAGGGCAGAGAGCTCCAGTCCGACTCAGACGCCAGCAAGGTGGAGGTGGAGTACCGGTTTGGGCTGGTATCATCAAAGATGAGCTTGTGGGGCCTTTTCGGGTTGAGGATGGAGTCAAGCTCAACTCCCAGTCCTACTGCCAGTTCCTGGAAGACACCTTCTTCAAGCAGTGGTACAGAAGAAGTCTGCATCCTTCAAGAACATGATTTTCATGCAGGACAATGCTCCATCACACGCGTCCAAGTACTCCACAGCGTGGCTGGCAAGAAAGGGTATAAAAGAAGAAAATCTAATGACATGGCCTCCTTGTTCACCTGATCTGAACCCCATTGAGAACCTGTGATCCATCATCAAATGTGAGATTTACAAGGAGGGAAAACAGTACACCTCTCTGAACAGTGTCTGGGAGGTTGTGGTTGCTGCTGCACGCAATGTTGATGGTGAACAGATCAAAACACTGACAGAATCCATGGATGGCAGGCTTTTGAGTGTCCTTGCAAAGAAAGGTGGCTATATAGGTCACTGATTTGGATTTGTTTTGTTTTTGAATGTCAGAAATGTATATTTGTGAATGTTGAGATGTTATATTGGTTTCACTGGTAATAATAAATAATTGAAATGGGTATATATTTGTTTTTTGTTGTTGCCTAATAATTATGCACAGTAATAGTCACCTGCACACACAGATATCCCCCTAACATAGCTATAACTAAAAACAAACTAAAAACTACTTCCAAAAATATTCAGCTTGATATTAATGAGTTTTTTGGGTTCATTGAGAACATGGTTGTTGTTCAATAATAAAATTAATCCTCAAAAATACAACTTGCCTAATAATTCTGCACTCCCTGTATAGACACTATAGGATTCGATAGGAGAGGACATTATTTCATGGACTAAATCAAACCGATTGTGTTTTCTGGTTAATGTAAATTGTATACAATTGCACAACATAATAACTATTATACTGGTATTATTAATGTTAGATAAACTCATTGCCCAAGGTTACTTAATGAATTTGTGAAAAAAAATTAAATAATAATAATTGTCAAGGTAATTGTAATTGCAAAAGAAAAAAAAAAAAAGAACTTAGGCGGGAGTCCAGAAATGAAAGGGTTAAAATGGCTTGCTTCTTTTTGGAGTGTAAAAGCAATACAGAAAACGGGAAATGGCTGTGTTAAAAGGCCTTTCCTTTTAAATTGATAATTAGACAAATTTCCAGACCACAACATTAAAACCCCATAAATAATTGGAATAAGGTATTATGATGCATTATTTTTTAAAAGTATTAAAATATAAATGCATCACAAGGGAAATTAAATATTTAATTAATTAACTTTAAATTATCTGATGTGTTGTAGAATCTTGTTTATGTCATATGAATTATAATGTCTTTATTCAAACTTCATTCAGGCACAGGATGTAACTAGTATTACAGACTTTCATTATATATGGATGGTCACCACATGTGGTTCATTTTAAGAATGATGGATGAAGGCCTGTTGATAGTAACCTTTGACCTAGCTTGCCCTGTGTATTACCAAGGCTCACATTTCTAAAGGCATTTATTCAGTTAACCATGTATATAGAATTTCTTTTGTGTAACTTCTATTTTACCGCCTAAATATAATGTGTGGCTTTAATCATAGATTTCAAATAATACTAAGCCACTACCCTATTTCTATGATCGTCACCCATTTTAAAGTAAGGCAACCTTATATATAACTGAATTTTAAACCATATCCACTTCAGACAATTATCTCCACTTTTACCAGTAACATCTAGCAAGCTCTGAGGGATACTAAATTAATGTTGTTCTTTTTCTACAATGTACAATTATTATTTTTTTATTATTATTTTTTCTTCAATTTTACTTTCTTATCTGTTTTTTTTCAACCCAATTTCTGTACATGCAGTTGATTAGTATTTACTGTGTATATTGTTATTAATTTCATGGGACAGACTTTCCCTCCCCTTTTTTTGTCCTTCCATGCCCATTCCCAGCAGTATATAATTTATCCTCTTATCTCTTTAGTGTATCCCATATCCACTTCAAGTAATAAACTCCATTTACTTTTAGCTCTATCCCATCTTCCCTGCCCTCCTCCCATCCACCCTGCTCATTGTTTACTCTATAGCATGCCTTTCCAAGTGATTGACATCTTCACCAATTACCTCCTCGATTACATTTCTGCATATACATTCAAAGACTCCCTAGCCATTACCTCCAAATTTCCTCCTGCTCCCTCATGCCTCCAGTTCCCATCATAACCTTTAGACTGTAAGCTCACAAGTAATCTGGCTCAGTACTTTGTATAAAAGGGTTGTAAATGAGCGGATATCTCAGCTCATGCGCATGGGGCTCTGATCCTTTTATATTGGTTTATCTATAATCTGCTGTCTATTTTCCTAAATTTGACATCGTAGTGGAATATGTTGGCACTTTATAAATACCAGTAATAATAATAATAATGAAATAATGAAAAATAATGAAAATAGTGAAAATGAGGGAGTGGTGACAGTTTAGAAATCATGTCCTGATTTTTCAGCTTTTGCCAGCTTTTGCCCTTCAAATTTAAGCTGGCTTGAGTGGAGTTTCAGTGAATGTCAATGGACGGCGTGAGTTGCAAACAAATGGTCATATTATGAAAACTATCAGGACTATGGCTTAGCCGTGGATATGTTTAGTGGCAGCAGGGATAGCTGAACGTTTTGATATAAGATTTGTTTAGGTGGGCTTGAAAATGAGAGAGTGGTGGCAGTTTAGAAAACATGTCCTGATTTTTCAGCTTTTGCCAGCTCCCACTCTAGTTTTGAACATTTTGCCATTCATTCCCATGGGACCAATTTCGCTACAAGAACGACGATATTCCGTGAACCATTCGGCAAAACGTTCCACAAAGTAATAGCACACTAATCGGGAACAATCCACAAGTTTCGGTATATTACTGTCTATGTAGTGTAAAAACTGTGGGAGGAGTTAGGGTGGTAAATTTGGCTATAATAATAATAATAATATATATGTGAAATAACAGTAAGTGGTCTTGCTATGCAAGAACACTTAATAATAATATATATGTGAGATAACATTAAGTGGTCTTGCTATGCAATAAAAGCAGATAATACACTAAAAAGAAAAATGGAACTCACGATCTGTGAGTTTATTGGGTCAACTTTTCAGTTTACAAGTTAAAGGGACACTATAGTCACCAGAACAACTACAGCTTATTGAATTTGTTCCGGCGAGTAGAATCATTACCTTCAGGCTTTTTACTGTAAACACTGTCTTTTCAGAGAAAATGCAGTGTTTACATTACAGCCTAGTGATAACTTCACTGGCCACTCCTCAGATAGCTGTTAGAGATCCTTCCTGGGTCATGGCTGCCTAAAATGCATCCAAACATTCATTATCTCCTCCCTCTGCATGCAGACACTGAACTTTCCTCATAGAGATTCATTGATTCAATTCATCTCTATGAGGAGATGCTGATTGGCCACTTAATTCCCCTTAAAATCCAGTACTGTACACCAGCAGGAAAGAAAGAGGTTGGGACCAAATGAGTGTCAAGGTCACTTGACACTAAAGACTAAAAACTTCCAGATCAAGACAGGCAAGCAGGTACAAACCAATTAACAAGTCATTGTGGTGATATTTAAGTAATGGAAGCCTGCAGTGTTGATTAATGTGACAATACTCAGTGAACATAACATCAAGAAAAAAAGAACACGAGAAGATTTACAAATACCAAGGGCTGAAAGTGGAGCTAGAAAGCATGTGGAGAGTGAAGGCAGTAGTAGTCCCATTTGTGATAGGAACACTTAGAACTGCAACAACCAAGCTGGAAGAGTGGCTTCAGTAGATTGCAGGTGGGGCACTGACAACTCTGTGCAGAAAAGTTATAGATAAGACGCTGTGCAGAACCCTCAAACTCTCAAGTCTCTGGTAAAGGACTCAAGAAAGTGTAATACAAAAAATATCACAAACAGGGATAAGAAAGTTAATAATTTATACAGCTATTGAATATAGGCAAAAAAGTTAGTCTAGATTAATGGCATTTGCTTAGGAAGATAGTTATTTGACCTTTAAAACACCATTTGCCTAGACAAAACCCCTTTGCTTCACTAGTATTCAAGCCAAATCATTTGCACATACCAGGGGTGCCAGGGTGCCTACTGGCAAGCAGATGCCCCTTCCCCGGAGTCCTTCAACATTTTTTGATGAGCAGAAGGAACTTTCACAGGGATGCCTAGTAGCATATTGGCAATATGGGTACCTTTCCTGGGGTGTCTAGGCATTTATTAATGAATGGGGCCACTTTAGTGTGGTACCTTGGTGTGTATTGTGAACAGGGGACATTTCCTGTAAAGCCTGGGCATCTATTAGCAAGCAGGGACTGCCTTCTGCTGCACCTGGACAAGCAAGGGCCACCTTATTGGGGTTCAATATTGCTAATTTAAAAACAGAGGACACTTTGTTTGAGGTTTTCCTAGGTGGTTACTTGTGTAGATGTCTGGGTGTTTATTGCTGAGTAGGGGCCACTTTCCCAGTGAAAGGAGTCACTTTTCTAGGTTGCCCGTGTGCCTGTTTCTTAGGCAAATGACTTTTAAATCAGAAAATAAAATTGTAACTAAAATACAAAACTATTTTATATATACATATAAAAATACAGGGCTCCACAATTTCGCTCATCACTAGCCATTAGTGCAGCAGTTCCCAAACTGTGTGCCATGGTGCCCGCTAGCAGTGTAATGCTGGCAGCCGTCAAGGGAGGGAGAAAGGACCCGGGGAGCTCTAACTTGCAAGAGTGAACCTGCAGCCAGAGCTGCAGGTTATAGTTCACTCTCACCACTAGGACCACCAAGGCTTCTCCATTGGACCACCAAGGATTAGTACTGTCCCCCCTCCCAGGCAAAGGTAAGAAGGGAGGGGGGATATGAAAATAATTATTTTTAATTGAAACTTTTTTTATATATATATTTATGAATATTCCATCCTACCCCAACAGAGACACAATAACTCCCCCCATACACACAAACTGCCCCACCATACACACAATTACCCCCTTATACACACACACTGCTCTCCCATACTCAAACATTACCCCCCATACACACACATTGCCCTTCCCCCCCCCACACATAGAAACATAGAATGTGACGGCAGATAAGAACCATTGGCCCATCTAGTCTGCCCAATTTTCTAAATATTTTCATTAGTCCCTGGTCTTATCTTAAGTCTAGGATAGCCTTATTCCTATCCCACGCATGCTTAAACTCCTTCACTGTGTTAACCTCTACCACCTTAGCTGGAATGCTATCCCATGCATCCACTACCCTCTCATAAAGTAATACTTCCTGATATTATTTTAAAACCTTTGCCCCTCTAATTAAAGACGATGTCCTCTTGTTGTGGTAGTTTTTCTTCTTTTAACTATAGTGTTTACTGTGTTGATTCCCTTTATGTATTTAAATGTTTATATCACATCCCCCCTGCCTCGTCTTTCCTCCAAACTATACATGTTAAGATCCTTTAACCTTGCCTTTGTAAGTTTTATTGTGTAATACATGAACCAGTTTAGTAGCCCTTCTCTGAACTTTCTCCAAAGTATCAATATCCTTCTGGAGATTTGGTCTCCAGTACTGCGTACAGTACTCCAAGTGATGTCTCACCAGTGTTCTGTAAACAGTTTGACTGCTTACTCTAGGAGGGCACAATGGCACTACTGGCAATATAACCAATACAATGTGTGGGAGTGGTTATTGTGCCTGGATTGATTGTTTAAATAGTCTACCAGTGCCCCTCCCCCGATTAGGTTCTGGATCTGCACTTTAAGAGCAAGTATTTCTGCCAAACTGGGGTCCAGTATATGCTGCTCCAGTATATGTGCTGTACATATTGTGACAAGCTTACTTTCCTGTGTGTTTTTTGGCAACCGCACAGCCCTCTAGGGTAAGAAAACCAGGCCTGTTTATTTTCTGTTGTTATGAAGTAACAGGATACAATAAACAGCAAACCTTCTTTCTCCTCAAAACACTTCCCTCACTTCACCCTGCTTTAATTGCAGTTATATAGCTGCTCACAGCCCTTACAGGTGACGCTAATAACCTCGTTAGGCAGTGAGACATCTCTATGGAAAACCTGGGCTGGACTCATGCACAACCACTCTGACAGTGGGTGGAGAATCGGCCCACCCTGCTCTTCCGAATACTCCACCCCAGGGACCCAAATAACAACCGAGGAAAAAACCTACATTTAAACTTAACTTTCCCTGGGGCTGCATGTGCTTACCCACATGTCAGGATAGTGGCTGTGCAAAAGTCTGGGTGCCAGATATACACACCTGACCACCATCCCCAACACTCTGTTACAATATATACAATTTACAAATTGTTTTGACTTGGGGCACCTTGGAAAAATATTGAAATATTAAGGGTGCTTCGAACCTAAAAAGTTTGGGAACCACTGCATTACTGAATGACAATTTAGCCATTAAGAACAGGAAGTCACCCCACTTGGGAATGCTTCGAGCTACAGTAACGAGTAACTAACGAGTAACTTTGAAGTCATGGCTAGTGCATATATATTAAAGAATAAATAACAATTATATTTAACCAATTTACTCAATAATCATTTATATATAGCTAAAGGAAAATACATCAAATTTGAATAATGTGTTTATTATGATTTTGGGAATACCAATTTTAATGCAATTTTCTTCTATGTTTGGCTTGTGCAGGTTATATTGATTAAGCACACAGGGGTTAAATCACTAAATAAGGAAGTGTAGTGACAACTAAGCAAAAATACCTGTCCTGGAATTGTTAAATATTCAAGTATTCAAATATAAGGTAGTATTACTTAACAGTTGACAAATACTGCAAAAAGAATTTGAGAAAGAAGCATAATCAAGAATGAACCTATTGTTCCTGTAAGTTTTCTTGTAATTGTCCTATTTGTTACATCCCCCCTCTCAAAATATTGTAAAGCGCTACGGAATCTGTTGGCGCTATATAAATGGCAATAATAATAATAATAATAATAATAATAATAATAATGAAGTTTCACCAGGTTTTGATCAATATATCAAAAGGAAAGGTTCAACATTCTTTTATCACATGTGCAGCAAGGTCAGCGTAAGTTTAAAGCAAGTGGAGCCTGCAGTTGTCTCCTGGTCTCCTTCTATGTCTTACTGGATGAGTAAAGAGATTTATTAAGTGGTGGGTATGATAAGTCAAGTAATGAGGATATTAACCCCTTAAAACCGGAGGACGTACAATTACGCCCTCTAATAGGCGGCTCTAAACGCCGCCGGGCGTAATTGTACGCCCTCCGGTTTTTGTTAACTTACCCGGTCGCCGGCGGTCCCACGCCGGCGATCGCGGTGGGGGGAACTCCCAGGGAGCCCCCCGCGGCACATCCGTCCTCGTTGAAGCCCCCCGGCCATGTGAGAGTGGGGTCCTAGCGAGGACCCCACAATCACATGGCCGGGGATAGCTGGCTTCTGTATTGCCGGCAGGGGGGCTGCCTGTAATGACAGGTGGTCCCTCTGCTGGCTGAAAATAAAATAAAAATAAGTTAATGGTGTAAAAAAAAATAATTTTATATATATATATATATATATATATATATGATCTAAGTATATATATACACATATACATACACACACATACACCGTCTAGGTGTATTTTACTATTAATATATATATAATTATATATATATATATATATTAATATCAAATTACATCAGAGACTGATAATACTAAATATATATAATTATTGTTATATATATATTTATATATAATATAAAAAATAAAATGTAAAATAATGCTAAAAAAATAAAATTAAAAAAATAATTAAAAATAAATAATTAAAAATATATAGATGTGTTATTTCGCTCTAACTGTTTTGTGAAATTAATATGTATATATATATATCAAAAATACACCTAGAATGAAATAATATATATATTCCATACATAAATATATACGTATATATCATCATCATATATATACCTATATAAATAAAAATATTTAAAAAATTATATAGATATATACATATATATGTCATTATTACGTATATATATATACATATATTAATTCTACATATATATATTTATGTAATATTTTTTACATAATTAGGTATCTTAATTCATTACAATTAGCAGACCTGCCTGACAACCCATGCTGAAAATAAAGGGAATTTAATTTGCTAGCACTATATTTAACCCTATAACTTTCCAAGACACCATAAAACCTGTACATGGGGGGTACTGTTCTACTCGGGAGACTTCGCTGAACACAAACATTAGTGTTTCAAAACAGTAAAATGTATTACAACGATGATATCGCCAGTAAAAGTGACGTTTTTTGCATTTTTCACGCACAAACAGCATTACACGGACAATATTATTGCTGTGATACTTTTTACTGTTTTGAAACACAAATATTTGTGTTCAGCGAAGTCTCCGAGTACAACAGTACCCCTCATGTACAGGTTTTATGGTGTTTTCAAAAGTTACAGCGTCAAATATAAGGCTTGCGTTACAGTTTTTTCACATTAAAATTCGCCAGATTGGTTACGTTGCCTTTGAGACCCTATGGTAGCCAAAGAATGAAAATTACCCCTATGATGGCATACCATTTGCAATAGTAGACAACCCAAGGTATTGCAAACAGGGTATGTCCAGTCTTTTTTAGTAGCCACTTAGTCACAAACACTGGCCAAAATTGGCGTTTTTTGCATTTTTCACACACAAAACAAATACTAACGCTAACTTTGGCCAGTGTTTGTGACCAAATGGCTACTAAAAGATTTACATACCCCATTTTAAAAATACCTTTTGGGTTGTCTACTATTGCAAATGGTATGCCATGCAAGTGGGTGCAAATTTCATTCCCCGGCTACTGCTACAAAGTCTCAAAGGCAACGTAAACTAATCTACGGCACTTCACTTCATAAATGTAACGTATATATTTGGACTCTGTAACTTCCCAAAACGCCATAAAACCTGTACATAGGGGGTACCTTTCGTCTTACACGTGAGAGACTTACTAAATATAAAATATGTGTATTTTATTGCAGCAAAATCAAAACAGTATTATGACACTTGACCTTTAAAATGTAATTTAGAACTAAAAAATCAAAAAAATAATCGTATTCTTTCTCCCATTTTTCTTTCTATATTAAATTATGTTTCATAGCTAAATATTTGATATTAAATGAAAGCCTTGTTTCCCCTGAATAAAATGATATATAATAAGGGTGGGTGCATTTACTATGAAAGAGGTGTATTACGGTTGGACAGACATGTAGCGCAAATGCCAGGTTTTGTTTACATTTTGTTTTGTTCACAATGTGTACATTTGGCTCCGTCCTTAAGGGGTTAAACACTCATGCTTCAGTTAATAAAAGGTTCATGGGAACTCGCTGTTCTTGTGCTTTACAATTACATTGGCTACCTTATCAAGATACAAACCAGGGTAGAAGACTGCAGTCAACTTCATTGGTGAAGAATACCATGTGCCTAACAAGCAATTATAATAACCATCTGTAAACAAGTAATTGTTTTTCACCCTCTATCCCTCTCCATGCTCTCACATAGCTTCTAAAATGATCTCATTAATGTTGCTTGATTTATTCATCACCTCTCTAACAAGGTCTCCAAAATGTTTCATAAACCTCAAAGTGTATCTGCAGAGTGTTAAAATCCAGCCAATCTAACACTCATTTCTGAATTGTATTAAACGCAAACAACTTTCAAAAGTTCTCATTTATTTTACTTCTTAACCTGAGCAATGGAGTACGATTCCTAAAACTGTTAAATTAAAAGCCTAGTTTTGCATAAGTGAAAAGCCTTGTTCTTTCTGAAAATTGGCTGATATATAATAAATTGCTCTACTGTTACAATCCAATTAATAACATTACATTCTTGTTATGGACTTTTCATTTTAATGCTATCCCTATTGTTAGTATCTATCAGCCACCTACTTACCTAATACAACTGTTTACTGATATTCATAACCTTTTCAGTGAAATCGACACTCAGAAAGAAAAGTGGACTAGTGACTCTTAGACATTTTAACCTAAAAGGGATGAAATTCCCAAATAAACTCTATTAATGGTTTTAGGAATAGCATTTAATATGTGTCTCCTCACCCACTAAAATAACCAGTAACCATACGGTTCTGAACCAAATAGAATATAGAAATATATTACAAGTGTATTTAGAAACCACTATATAGTTTGTGTTTTGAAAAAAACAAACTAGTCCCGCGTAACCTCTGCCTTACATACCTGTCACTTGCTCTCTCCTAAAGGGCAGCACTCTACTCTCTCCTCCAGCTCTGCTTCACTCCCACCTTATTTGATTGATATTTCTGTCCTAATGTGTTTTATACCCCACCTCCTATAGACTGTAAGCTCGTTTGAGCAGGGTCCTCTTCAACCTATTGTTCCTGTAAAACTCCTTGAAATTATCCTATTTATAGTTAATACCCCTCTCATATTATTGTAAAACGCTATGGAATCTGTTGGCGCTATATAAATGGCGACAATAATAATAATAATAAGTTATCATTAAGGAAATTTAAACTTTAATACTTCATAAATAAGCTAAACAATTGTCTATGGTAAACAATAAGCTTAGTTTAACAGTATTATATTACCTAGTAGAAAAATAAATCCTTCTAGGATTTAAAACGATTTCCTTGTGTGATTTATCAGGGTATTTCCTTTTTGAGTGCCCTTCTACAATTTTAATTTATAGGTTACACTTAAAACATTTTTAGATTATATGATTAGCAAATATAATCTATATCAGAGATGAACACAACCTACAAACAGTGACTTAATGACATTGTATATTACTTTATGATATCCATAGGGGAAAGTGTGCTTAAATTGTGTCTAAACAAGCATGGTTTCACTTAAACAAAAAGCCATGTGGCTTTAGTCATCTATAGATAACATCACATTTTATGTGATTTTTTTTATTTTTTATTTGTTTAATATGTGGTCACAATTATCAACAATGGAAAAGATAAGGAAATGAATAAAAGCGTAGAAGAGGGGAAGAAAAGGAAAAAAGAGAGATATATAAAAGGAGGGAATGAAAAGAAAAAGGAGTGAAATGTGATCATCACTTTTGTCAAAAGTCTAAAATATTCTTGATATTGTAACATTTTTTTTTTAAAAATGATTTTTATATATATATATATATATATATATATATATATATATATATATATATATATATATATATATATATATATATATTCTTACACAGGAAAAAGAGCCGGTTACTTCTCACTGGTATTAATCGGTACTTGTCCCATGCTTCCTTTTTTGGTTAAGATAAAATGAATACAAATTATCCTGATCTCAGATGCATGCAAGCTGTAAGAGGACACATCCAAGCACAAAAGCAATATAAGATCAAACTTTTATGATTGGCATTTAAATAATAGAATCTTTCCCCCCCAAAAATATAATTGGTGGTAGATATAAACATAAGTAGAAAAAAGCAGGGGAAGGTCAGTAAGTATTTATTTTGAGCTAAGTTGCAGTCCCCCAAAGTTAGATCTCTAGATAGATCCATATTGGGTAGATGGCTTCTGGGGTCTCCTTGGATCATTTTTGTGTTCTTGTAATGGTTAAACAAAACCGGCATCTTGTTTATTTATTTTTACTTAACTTATGCATATGTTCCTTATGTTAGAAATACATTTTCAATTAGTTGCTATTCATAACTACATTTGGCCTTTATAGCAAACAAATAGGACTTATTAACTATTGCTATATCTTCTAAACTCACTGTTTGTGTAATTTACTTTTATTAATAACTGCATTTAAATGTGCGCATGCCACCATTCTGTTATAATTGGGGTATTAATCAGGAATCCCCTTTAATACTAAATGTTAATTGCTGCATTAATTGTCTTTTGAATTGTCTGCTGTATAGTGGTTGTTTTGTTTTTTGCTGCATTTTCTAGCCCACTTTTTAAAGAATCATCTATACAGGGTATACATATTGATATTTAATTGCTAGGGCACAGAGCTAAGTAGTGTTTAATGTTATATGAAGTAGTTTGGCTAACCATTGAAGTTACTGTACAGAAACTTATTATAGTATATCAAGCATAAAAAATAAATAGCAGGGAGAGGAGGGGTGCTCTGTATGGGAGAAGGGAGTGAGTGCTGGACAGAGCGGGGGACTGACAATTATATTTTAGCCCCTAAACCATTTACAGCTCACAGTCATAGAAAACAATGATACATTAACCTCTTAAGGACGGCAGGCGTCATATGCCGTCCTTGGGGACCCGGCTCTAAACGCCGGCGGGCAGCATAGCACGTCCACGCTGTCCAGAGGACTTACCTGTTTGCCGGCAATCCCACGCCAGCGATTGCAATGAGGGGACTTACCTGGCATCCCACGGAGTGCCTGGAATGACAGGTAGTCCCCCTTCTGCCTGTAATAAAGTAAAATAAAGTTTTAAAACAGTGTAAAATAAAATAATATATACTTATATATAAATATATATATATATATATATATACACACATGATCTATGTATATATATATATATATATATATATATATATATACACACACACTTACACATACAAACACATACACTGCCACTTAGTACCCACTTAGTCACAAACACTGGCCAAAATTGGTGCTCAAATGATTTTTTTTGCATTTGTATTCGAGGCAGACCGGGAGCACCCGATCGCGCTGTCCCTGCAGCAGTGATCCGCCTCCCTGCTCTTCCGCATCCAGTGTGAAGTGCAGGGAGACGGATCAGCACTGATCTTCTCCCTATGTAAAAAACAAATAAAGTTAGTTTAAAATCCCAACCCCTTTACCCATTTTTGAGGGTCAACTTTTATTTTTTGTAACCCTCAGGGGTTAATTTTATTTTATTAATTAATTTAAATATATTAAAATTATATATTTAGCTAGCTGGGGTGGGTGGAAGTTAGTGGGGAATTGGGGAATTGAGTGTTAGGTTAACATAAAAAAAAGTTTTAAAAAGTAAAAAAAAAAATCCCAACCCGCTTTACCAAGTCCTAATAAAAAAATAACCCTTTACCTACAGTGATAATAATACAGATCACATTATTATATTGTGATCTGATTTTTTTTTAACCCCTTAAGATTAATTTCTTTTAACCCTTAGGGGTTCAACTTATTTCATTAACTAATTTAAAAATTTAAGATTAAATATTTTGCTAGCTGGGGTGGGTGGGAGTTATGGTAAATTGGGAAATTTACTGTTAGTGCTGCTTACTGCTAGTTAGGGGTTAACGGTAAAAAAAAAAAAAGCTTATAAAATGTTAATGTGTAAAAAAAAGTTTAAAGAAAATTTACAAAATGTAATAAGCAAAAAAAAGTTTAAAAACGAGTTATAAGAAGTAAAAAATAAATTAAAAAAAAGATTAAAAAAAATACATTTAAAAATGCTCATTACCACTATACCTGGAACAAACTAGAGAAAAAATGATCCCACACTAAGGTTCAAAATATGCCTTTTGAATCATCCCAGGGTGTATTCTTTAATAAATAGTATGTGTTTGTGAGGAAGTTTGAATAACCAACCAGCTAAACTAGTCCAAAATGGAACATGGACACAGAGTAAAACTTCAAAGTTATAAAAAAAAACTGTATGGCTGTATCTCAGATTGCTCCTTCAACATCCACATATACCTGGCAAAGGTACATACGGGGGTGTTTATGTATTCAGATGACACAGCTGAGCAACATATGTAGTATTATATAGTCGTAGCACACATAAGTTTTGCAAAATATACTGTGCAAACTCACTTTGTGTGTCAAAAAGGCAGAAAAAATGCTTATTACCACTACACTTGGTACAAGCTAGCTGAAAAATGATCTCGCGCTAAGGTTCAAAATATGCCTTTTGAAATACCCTGGTATGTCTTCTTTAAGAATAGGTACGCCTTTATGGGGATAGTTGGATTATATAGCCTGCTAAAATACTCTAAAATGGGACACGGACACAGCGTAAAAATTCAAAGTTTGAACAAAACTGGAATGACTGTGTCTCAAATGTGCCCCCTCCATGTCCACATATACCTGGAAAATGTACATATGGGGGTATTTCTGTACTCAGACGACATAGCTGAGAAACATATGAAGTATTATACAGTCGTAGCATGCATAAGGTTTGCAAAATCTACTGTGCAAACTTACTTTGTGTATCAAAAAGGTAGAAAAAATGCTAACCACCACACTTGGTACAAGGTAGCGGAAAAATGATCCCACGCTAAGGCTCAAAATATGCCTTTTGAAATACCCTGGATGTCTTATTGAATGGTATAGATGGAATAAGTAGCCTGCTCAAGTGCTCCAAAGTGGGACACGAACGCATCAAAACCCTCCATGAAAATTCACACTTAAAAACCTTGTCACGTCTCTTTTACAGCACTGTAACTTCACAAAATAGTGTCTAGGTCATAAATTGGGCATAAATTGGGCATATTGCCATTTTTTCCCCCTCACCACAAACATTGACATAAATTGGTGAGAAAATGTACACCATATAAGATACCCTGGGGTGTCTGCTTTATCAAATGAAAGCCCTTTGTGGGGTTATTTGAACAGTCACACTGCTCTAATACCCTAAAAAGAGACATAGGCCCATCAAATCAATCTACGGAAATTCTATCTATAGAAACTGAAATAGCCTTGTCTTTTATGTGGCAGAAAAGTGCCAAAGGCATACAATGGGGTATCGTTATGCTCAGCAGATGTAGCTGAACACAATATGCAGGAATAGCACACACCAGCTTTACGCAATACACATTACAAAAACTTTGTTATATGTGTATATGCCAAAATAAAAAAAACCCCACAATTTTACTCCAATATTTAGCAGAGATTGGCGATGAAATAGCTATGTAAAAAAGTGTCAAATTAACTTTAGGTAAATAGCCTGTGATGTCTACTTTATATAAATATATACTTTTGTGTGGCAATTTTTTTGTGTGGCTACTAAACCTACAAGACAAGCATACCAACTTTCAAAATAAGTAACCCTATACATATGATGTACTCTATAAATCAAGACACAAATATGAATTTATTTTGAATGACTTTTTCTAAGCTAGACATATTATGCACATGCTATTATTGCCAAAACTGTGAATTCTTTTTTCTTTTTTCGGCATTTGTTTATAATTAATGAGAATTCATCTATTTATATGTGACATCAAATTAAAGCTCAGTTTGCTCTCTAAACAACAGTATATAATATGTGTTGGTTCAATAAATGACAGAGATGCAAATGTCCTTAAGGTTAAGACAAGCTTCTAAAGCTGTGTCCTTAAGGGGTTAAAATATTAAATATTTAAATTGATCCCAAGGTCCATCACACTGGACAGCGCCCCCTTAATAGGTGTTAGAGTGATTTCCATGTTTGCAAGTATACCTGCAGATTGTGCTTTGTTTTACCACAACCACTGTTTGGTTTTAAATTATTTATAATATTTCCACTCTGTAAACACCTCATTTTATGTACACAGGGTTACTTTCACTCTCTATAAGAGGTCCATAGTGAAAAAAAATTTTTTGTTGTTGCGCACCATCACTACTGTAAGTTATTAAATACATCCTAGCAAAATCTCTGAACTGCTCACTGAGAATATTTGTTCCCTTTTGAGAAAGATGCAAACCATCTTTTTTGTACAGCTTATTTCCATTCCAAACAGAGCTACCATGAGAAACAAAGCCAAATCCTTGCTCTCGACACCATTCACCAAGCCACAAATTAAAGTCCCTAATACGCATCCGCCTGTCGTTCTGAGTGTTATGCACAGGCAGAACTTCAGAGAATGACAGTGTGGAAGCAACCTGCCGTATATCATTGGCAAAACACTAAAAACTTCCTTAACCTCTGAAACCTCATTGCAAGCCAAGTCATTTGTCCCTAGATGGACAAGTACATCCAATTCCCCTTCCTGCTTTGCTTGCTTAACAATATTACAGATACGTCTCCTGTCTCTGTGAGCAGTAGCTCCGGGAAGACACCTCACAAGACCACCATTGTCCATCTCCACACCTCTTATAATGGAATCCCCCAACAACTGCTTTCTATTAGGCCTCACCATAGTCTCCAAGCCGGTCTCCACAACACCACTAGTCTCAGTGCCTCTCTCCACAACACCACTAGCCTCAGTGCCCCTTTCCACAACACCACTAGCCTCAGTCCCTCTCTCCACAATACCACTAGCCTCAGTGCCTCTCTCCACAACACCACTAGCCTCAGTGCCTCTCTCCACAACACCATTAGCCTCAGTCCCTCTCTCCACAATACCACTAGCCTCGGTGCCTCTCTCCACAACACCATTACACTCTGAAAGTGCAGAAAATGAATTATGAAGAGCAACAGACTGTGCAAAATGCCTTTAATCCACAACTCTAAGTCTACCAGATCATACAGTAATCCATCTGCCATTCCTAGTATGTCTCTGCGGCAGTGGCTTTGCAGCAGTTCCAGTCTGAGTTTGTTCACCAGATAATTTACAAATCTCAGACTTCAAAAATACAATCTCTTGCCGCAAGATAGAGAACTGTCTATAGATTAGACAACAACCAAACCTCCAAAAAGTGGAACGTGAAACAAATGCATAGCAACTATTACACTGAACTAAGTCTGCCATTCCAATTAGGAGAATAATTTAAATCAAGCAAATGTTAACTTTGTATTTATCCTCCTGAATACCTCAGATTACCTCCGGTTTATCTCCAGAATATCTCCAACCACACACTTAGAAGCAACACTCTCCAGAATATCTCCAACCACACACTTAGAAGCAACACTCTCCAGAATATCTCCAACTACACACTTAGAAACAGCACTTAGAAGTAGCAACCAAGCTATATTAGCCAAGCTAATGGCAACAAGCCTTATCTAACTCCTAAAATCACCACCCACTGGGAATGTTTAACATCTGGGTAGGCCTCTGCTTATTTGCAAAAATAGCTAATTTAAACAGCAATCAATAGCAAGTAATCTAATCAAATGCCTTATAATTACCAACAGGAATTCAAACCTTGTGCAATCAGTAACCTTTTCCAACAGATGAATCTTACCTGTAACAGTAGAAAAGGCAATAATAATAAAAGAAAGCTCTTAGACAGTTGAAGCTTCTGTAAAACTCTCCAGAATATCTCCAACTACACACTTAGAAAAACCATTTTACCAACCATTTTAAGATAAGCACACCTCTGGTAAGTGAATTAGAATTTTCTATAGAAAACAATAGAATAACTACTATCAAGATACTAGAGTTAAGTAGTTAAGTGTAAGTGTATCTCTAGCGGCAAAAAGACACACACACACACACACACACACACACACACACACACACACACACACCTCTTTGCAATAAAATCCTATCTTTAACCCCAACACTGCACTACAGTTTCATGAAACAAGTACTCTTACTCTGGAACTTATGTTTCATTGCTGCTTTGTCCTTGATTGGGCCCCAAGATAACATAGACATTATGCATGCATTTTTTCCGATTCATTACAGGAAATATTTTCACATGCATGTTCAAGTATTATTGAATCTCTTCATACCTGTTGCATGTGTAGTCGAATCTGTTATAGTGAACTTGCCATGACAGATATAGGTTTGCCGTTTTTTCTAACCATCTGATTTGACTTATGTTATACAATTAAGTGTTCCTTCCCTTAAAACTATTAAGAGCTTATATACTAATTTATATCTATTATCCCTGTCTCCTGCTGAGAGCAACAACCATGTTTTCAGTGATTGCCACATTTGCTGCATCCCTGTTTGAAAAGTACAGACTTGCTTTCCATAACAGGATAGAAGTCTTCAACACCTTATGTTGACTTTATAGTATGTAAATAAAACATTTCTGTTCTCTCTCCATTCTCAAACTATATGTACAAAGCTCCTACAATTAATTCTCCTGGCTGTTTCTCTCCATACTGCTGGTGCTGCTCTTACACAGAGCCTACTCCTCCTCCCTCATTCCCCTTGCAGGCATTGGTTTCCCTTAGGTCAGTGATGGCGAAACTATGGCATGCGTGCCACAATGGGTACACAAAGGTCTCTCTGCTGGCATGGGAGTAAGAGGTTCAAACAATATAGGCACGCTGGGGAAGGGTTCTACCATAAGGTGGAGGTTCAGTGGAGGGAGTCAGCATAATCACCAGGATTCCCAGCCTGTGCTCTGACTTCCTCGCTGAATACCTGGAGTGATTAATTTGGCCAGCACAATGCACTCCACGAACAGACCTCAAGGAAATCAAGAACCACCACAAATTTATTAAAAACTGTAGTGGATCACCAGGGATTTATGAATAACCCCTATTGTCCACAAGGGAATTATTAACCCCCACTGGACCACCAGAAAATATAGCCTCCTCCCTGAACAAAAAAAAAGATAGCAGGAGTAGGGGCAACTAATTTTCTATTTTATTTTACTAATGCAATTCTGTTCTTACGTTTAATTGCAGTGTTGGATCTTTGAGATAAACAAGTTGGTTTCCAGTTGCAGTTTTGGCACTCAAGCTCTGAATGTTTCATCATCACTCTTTAAGCTAAAGGCAAGCTAGAGAAACACCCATAGGAGGGTTTCCCTGTTAACAGACATGCAGAGCACAGCTTTCTTACCTATGTACCAAGTGACAGACTGAATTTACTGACAGGAGGGAGAAAAGTCTGTTATTTAACCTCAGATTATTTAGAAATCAAGAGATTTGCAAGCAATTCTGCTTTTGTCTTTCTTCTTTTTGTCATGACAGGAACCCTTTCAATTATGGGAACAATGATATTTAAATAATGTTTTACAGTTAACGTTAAACAAGAAATAAACACATGAAACCAACAAATGACTTATACTTGGTACAAAATAGTATAAAAAAGGATTTTACATATCTTCATAAATAATAACTCACAAATAGAAAATGTAATACAATTCAATTATTTAATCAACAACTCTTCTACTCTGCATATATTATGTCCTTAAATATGGCATTAAGCTTATATTTTCATCTTTAGCTAAAAAAAATTATGCAAAATCCTAAACTTTATAAAGTACACTAGTATTTACAGCTCATTGAAATGCCTGGTACATTGCAAGATAGTGTTCACTTTCAAACAGCAGAATAGATTTTGGCAAGATAAAGTGAAAAGCACAAGCATTTATTGCAAATTTATTATATTTCACGTAAATAATCAAGCTAATTTTTTTTATTATATTGGTCATAATCTTGCTATCATAATATGACTGATGTCCACTGTAAGCCATATAGGTCACTAAACTAGAACATTAAATATAATGTGTTACCTTGTTAGATTTACCCGGATTTAATTGAGGACATTCATTAAAAAATCAGGCCAGTTCCCAATTAACATGGCAAAAGTTTATTAAAGTAAGATTAATGAATATATACTTGTTAAAAAATGTTTTAGGTACCACTATACTTGTTTTAAATAACCTTGCTTTAACCATTTATGCAGGTAAGGTTTTCTCATATTTCAAACGTGATTTGCTTGATACATTAGGTTTTAAGTGTTGGTATCATATTTTAGGCAAATTATACATTTCTCAAGTTTTCATTTATCTATCTAAAAAATACAGACATTCACCGAAGTCATGAACCCATAACGGTGAGTGTGAAGCTGGAATGGATGAATAACTACGAACAAGTGAGGCAAAACTTGACAAATGACGCTGCCAAACCCGATATTTGTATGGAACATAAACTGGACATTTGGGAAAGAAGGTAGATTTACAGCTGCATTATCTGTAAAGGTATTAAAAATTAAAATTTTCTCTTGTGTTCTCCTAGAAGATACTTCTGACATAACAGTAAGTTATATTTTAAACTGAAGCTCATCCACAAAAATGGCAGATTAACAGATTCATAAAGTTAAATCATTGTATCAGCTCAAGGCTCTTTATTCTCTGGTTCTGCTCATATGCCATTTTCACCTAGTGCTAAATATTATATACCCAGTGTTATGATATCACAATTCAGCTTTATAGATTTTTCCCAAAATTATTTTATGATTGCAGTTGTATTATGTAGCCCTGGGGTATTTCCCGTGATCTTAAAATTTAACAAATTTAAGATTGGTGTTTGCTGTAGGAAGCAGTGGTTCATTTTTAAAGTATTCTAAAGGACAAAGGTTTGTACTGAACCTCTTATAAAGCTGACTTATATTTGATTCTAAAGATCTAAGTGTAACACGGCGTTCACTTGTTACTTGACCCAGTTATATGGCTTTTTACTCAGGTATATCCTCTGAGTCTATTCATCTTAGGAAGTGTAAATAAAGAAGGGTGCAAGAAGGACCTTTTCTCAGCTGAGACGATCCATGTAATCTGACTCATCAGTAAGCAATAAAAAAAAATAATTCTACTTTATTTCCCATGTATGAGTGTAGCAAAACTAACTAAATAAATTATAAAGCTGGACAAAATTGTCAACAAACAAATTGTGGGCTCACAGAAAAAGAGAGGTCTGCAGGTCAGTCTTTGTGGTTCGTATAAATATAATAATTTATCTAGACTTATAAAGTCCCCTCTTGTATTAGTACTCTGCATATGTGTTTCTTGGGACAATCAGCATTGTAGCTGTTTGTGTTGCGTTCAATAGTATATTTGCATTAAAACTGTATAAACTCTAATTTTGGAGTGCAATGACCCACTTTTCTAATTGTACATTAATATAATTAAATGCTGCTCACAACCAAACAATATTTGCAGAGCTATTGAGTCTTTATTGCATAAGTTCTAAGTCTAAATTTAGTATTTTGTCAGCAAAAGATTGTAAGTGCTGTTTATGTATAATGATGTTTGGAAGTGGCACCCTTTTATTGCATTATATAGATAACTCATTCAGAATGCATACAAGATAAATATGTATAAAATATTAGTTATATTTTACAAAAATTCAATGAAAGAAAAAAGCAAAACAAAAATAAACCCCACAAGTGTATCTCGGGTAGTGATGTCGCGAACCGTTCGCAAACTTGCCGCGAACGGTTCGCCGCGAACTCCGGTCAGCTGACACATCCCTGCCAATCTCCGGCAGACCCTCCCTCCCAGACCCTCCTACTTCCTGGACAGCATCCATGTTGAAGGCAGCTTCAACATGGATGTTGTGGAGAGAGGCACTGAGGCTAGTGGTGTTGTGGAGAGAGGCACTGAGACTAGTGGTGTTGTGGAAAGAGGCACTGAGGCTAGTGGTGTTGTGGAGAGAGGCACTGAGGCTAGTGGTATTGTGGAGAGAGGGACTGAGGCTAGTGGTGTTGTGGAGAGAGGCACTGAGACTAGTGGTGTTGTGGAGAGAGGCACTGAGACTAGTGGTGTTGTGGAGACCGGCTTGGAGACTATGGTGAGGCCTAATAGAAAGCAGTTGTTGTTGGGTGATTCCATTATAAGAGGTGTGGAGATGGACAATGGTGGTCTTGTGAGGTGTCTTCCCGGAGCTACTGCTCACAGAGACAGTAGACGTATCTGTAATATTGTTAAGCAAGCAAAGCAGGAAGGGGAATTGGATGTACTTGTCCATCTAGGGACAAATGACTTGGCTTGCAATGAGGTTTCAGAGGTTAAGGAAGTTTTAGTGTTTTTGCCAATGATATACGGCAGGTTGCTTCCACACTGTCATTCTCTGAAGTTCTGCCTGTGCATAACACTCAGAACGACAGGCGGATGCGTATTAAGGACTTTAATTTGTGGTTTGGTGAATGGTGTCGGGAGCAAGGATTTGGCTTTATTTCTCATGGTAGCTCTGTTTGGAATGGAAATAAGCTGTACAAAAAAGATGGTTTGCATCTTTCTCAAAAGGGAACAAATGTTCTCAGTGAGCAGTTCAGAGGTTTTGCTAGGATGTATTTAAACTAGGAGAGGGGGGGCAAAAGGGTGATAAAACATCAATCCAATTGTCCCCCAAAACAAGGACAGAAGGTGCCTGTATCAAGTGTGTTAAAAAATGATAAGCTTAGAGTCATGTCTACAAATGCTCGCAGTTTAGGGAATAAGATCCATGAACTTGTGGCAATAATGGCAACTGATCGTGTAGATTTAGTCGCTGTTACTGAGACATGGTACAATGAGAAAAATGACTGGGACATAGCAATACCAGGGTACTCTTTATATAGGAAAGATAGGGAAGGCAAGAAAGGGGAGGGGTGGCCTTGTATGTGAAGGATAGCATAAAATCTAGCCTAATAAAAGTTAGTGAGGCAAACAGAGTCTGTTTGGGCTACGTTAGAATTTGGTAATCACACAGTAACTCGTGTAGGTGTGATTTATAGGCCCCCAGGACAAATTGAAGAGTTAGATAATCTACTAGTTGAGGAAATAGCTAAAATGACAATGAAGGGGAAGTTATCATCATGGGTGACTTTAATCTTCCTGATGTAAATTGGAAAACAAAATTAGCTACTTGTGCCAGGAGCACACATATTCTAAACTTCCTACTGGGATTGTCTCTAAAACAAGTTGTTGAGGAGCCAACTCGTAAAGAGGCCATACTAGATTTAGTGTTAACAAATGGAGATTTGGTATCAGATGTTACTGTAGGTGAAAGTTTGGGATCCAGTGATCATCAGTCAGTGTGGTTTAATATAAGAACAGTGACTGAGTCACACCACACAAAAACAAAAGTTTTAGACTTTAGAAAAACAGACTTCTAAAATTAGAATATGTGTAGAGGAGTCATTATCAGACTGGAGCAATTTAAAAGGAGTCCAAGAGAAATGGGATTATTTAAAAGTTGCACTACTGAAGGCAACAGAAAATTGCATTAGGCTTGTCAGTAAAAGCAAAAAATTCAAGAAACCACTGTGGTACTCCACAAATGTGGCCAAAATAGTTAAAAACAAAAAAGTTAGCATTTAGAAATTATAAAAAAAAACAGAATGAGGAAGACAAAATGATCTATAAGATTAGGCAGAAAGAGGCTAAGCAAGTTATAAGAGCTTCCAAATCACACACAGAAGAGAAAATAGCACAGTCAGTAAAAAAGGGGGACAAAACATTTTTTAGATACATAAACGAGAAAAGAAAAGTAAAACAAGGATTAGTTAGATTAAAAACAAAAGAAGGAAGGTATGTAGAGGAGGATAAAGGTCTAGCTGACTGCCTCAATGAATATTTTTGTTCTGTATTTACAGATGAAAATGAAGGAAAGGGACCTCAGTTGAGAAAAGGATAAATGAGTCATTTATTACACGTGAGTTTACAGAGGAAGAGGTTCTATTTCAACTGTCAAAAGTAAAGACAAATAAGTCAATGGGACCTGATGGAATACACCCAAAGCTATTAAAAGAGCTCAGTGGTGTACTAGCAAAACCATTAACAGATTTATTTAACCAATCATTGTTAACAGGAGTAGTCCCAGAAGATTGGAAGTTAGCGAATGTTGTGCCCATTTACAAGAAAGGTAATAGGGAGGAGTCGGGCAACTATAGGCCAGTAAGCCTTACTTCAGTAGTGGGGAAAGTGATGGAAACCATGTTAAAGGATAGGATTGATGAACATCTAAAAACACATGGATTTCAAGATCAGAGACAACATGGGTTTACTTCAGGGAGATCATGCCAAACTAATCTTATTGATTTTTTTGATTGGGTAACTAAAATTATAGATCAGGGTGGTGCAGTAGACATTGCTTACCTAGATTTCAGTAAGGCTTTTGACACTGTTGCACATAGAAGGCTTATCAATAAACTGCAATCTTTAAGTTTGGATTCCAATATTGTTGAATGGGTAAGGCAGTGGCTGAGTGACAGGCAACAGAGGGTTGTAGTTAATGGAATATATTCGAAGCTTGGACTTGTCACCAGTGGGGTACCTCAGGGATCTGTACTTGGACCCATTCTCTTTAATATTTTTATTAGTGATATTGCAGAAGGTCTTGATGGTAAGGTATGTCTTTTTGCTGATGATACTAAGATATGTAACAGGGTTGATGTTCCAGGAGGGATAAGCCAAATGGCAAATGATTTAGGTAAACTAGAAAAATGGTCAGAATTGTGGCAACTGACATTTAATGTGGATAAGTGCAAGATAATGCATCTTGGACGTAAAAACCCAAGGGCAGAGTACAGAATATTTGATAGAGTCCTAACCTCAACATATGAGGAAAGGGATTTAGGGGTGATTATTTCTGATGACTTAAAGGTAGGCAGACAATGTAATAGAGCAGCAGGAAATGCTAGCAGAATGCTTGGTTGTATAGGGAGAGGTATTAGCAGTAGAAAGAGGGAAGTGCTCATGCCATTGTACAGAACACTGGTGAGACCTCACTTGGAGTATTGTACACAGTACTGGAGACCGTATCTTCAGAAGGATATTGATACCTTAGAGAGGGTTCAGAGAAGGGCTACTAAACTGGTTCATGGATTGCGGGATAAAACTTACCAGGAAAGGTTAAAGGATCTTAACATGTATAGCTTGGAGGAAGACGAGACAGGGGGGATATGATAGAAACATTTAAATATATAAAGGGAATCAACACAGTAAAGGAGGAGACTATATTTAAAAGAAGAAAAACTACCACAACAAGAGGACATAGTCTTAAATTAGAGGGACAAAGGTTTAAAAATAATATCAGGAAGTATTACTTTACTGAGAGGGTAGTGGATGCATGGAATAGCCTTCCAGCTGAAGTGGTAGAGGTTAACACAGTAAAGGAGTTTAAGCATGCATGGGATAGGCATAAGGCTATCCTAACTATAAGATAAGGCTAGGGACTAATGAAAGTTTTTAGAAAATTGGGCAGACTAGATGGGCCGAATGGTTCTTATCTGCCGTCACATTCTATGTTTCTATAACTGAAAGTCTAGCTACCTCTGTTTTATACTACAGATTAGTTCTCCACCTCTACATTATTATTTAGCCTCTAATTTTTCCTAGGTCTGGGCTCGTTGGACGGCGTAGTGTGAGAGCAGATTTTTGGGGTAAGGGGTGCCCTCGAAGGCACGTTAGCCTTTATGTATACGAAGATTAGGATTAACCATTTTCTTCATATACACACATATTTTTTATTTTCTTCTCCACTTTTAGCCGATAGGGGCTTGGGTAGCAAACTAAGCAGACCACAGGTGTCAGTCTATAATTACCGCATATCTAGCTGCGGTAACTGAAACTTTAGCTACCTTTATTCCAACTTCAAATATTGTAAGTACAACATAGCAACAATAGAATATATATTGTTTCTATTGGATACACTGTGAGTACCTGGACCCTCTGCCCATTACAACAATACAGTGAGAACTTACCCGTTATTTATAAATATATATTTATTTATTATATTCTATTGCACATTTTTATCTAACTATAATAAAAGTTAAGCTTTAATAGATCTTTTCCTGTCTCACATCGATAGATACACTATTGGGGTTTATTTTTGTCTTGCTTTTTTCTTTCATTGAATTAACTATTTAGGGGTTGCCCCCCATTCTTTTCTATAAACCTTAAGTGTTCTATCTCTACCCTCCCTCTATTTATTGGCTCAATTTTCTTTCTCTTTTTGAACTGATTATATTACAAAAATATTTTAAAAATATTCACCTTTGAAGTGCACCTGTATTTGCTGCCTTCAACATATGTTGCCGTATATCCAGAGTTTAAATGAAAACAAGAAGTGGCTCCGCTACTTGGCATGGTCCCACTATATTCAATGAAGCAAGCATATGGTACATCATAGACCACTGCCCGACACTTGACAGGAATTATATTCATCATATGGAAATAATACATTTGCTGCCTAAGCTGATTTCAGTTTTGTGAATGGAGTGTCTGATGTGAACAATCTACTGCCTATAGTCGTGCCATTTCTCTGGCACCTTCATAGAAATCTGTGTAGGAGCTTGCCAGGTGGTGGTGATGTGAATGAAGTGAAAATGTCCAGAGTTACCTCCTTTAACCATAAGCTGTACAAGGAGCATTATTTGTCATGCTGCTTTGACTGCCCCTTTAAGATACTGAATTCTACCCCTGTTTGCAATGGCAAAAAATAATATACGAAACACTGAGGAACACTTCTGTATTTCACAAAAAAAAACTATAATTGCAAAAGTAAACTATATTGGAGGGCGGCGGGGCCTAACTCTCAAGATGGCCAGACGTATTTACTGAGAGCTCCTGCTTCTTGACAACAGTGATCTGAAGTGGTCTGGGTGTCTATCCCATAGTGTTCTTTTAAACATATAGTGCATCTGCAAGAAGCTTAGAGTCATTGTAATATTCAGGATTATTTACTAAAGCCCGAATGACCAGAAACGAACACAGCAAAACCATTTACTGCTGCGAACTGCAAAATCCAGTTATTGTTAATGGAATCCATCAATGTCTAGATTTTGTCAATTAGGTCCCAAACAGGCCTGAATTTGGTCTGGATTTCAGCTGGGCTGAACTCAGCCAGATGGCTCAAATCTGGGCTGAATGTGGAAAATTCTATGTTTGGAGAATTCAGCTCCAAGCTCGGCTAAAATCCAAATTGTTTGACTGCAGGCAGTATTACTGCCATATTACAATAATGGAGGTAATGTACCTCCTTATGCCACCCACCCTACCCCTGTTAAGTGACAGGTTTGGGCATAACTACTAAACATTAAAAACCAGTGGCTGGGCAGCAATGGGCATTGGGCCTGTGAAATGATGAAGGGCCCCATGCGCATCGGGTGGGGGCAACTTTATTTTTAAGGTGGACCTATTGTGCACTCCTCAGGCCCCACCCCTGGCAAGTGGGTGGGGGCTCTAATTCATACAATAAAGGGGAGACCTAGTGTCCCTTCCACTGGCCTCCACCCATGCCAGCAGCTGGGGAACATAATATATGTAATAATGGGGAACCTATAGACCCCCCCCAGGGGCTCCCACTCATGGTGCCTGGTGGGGGCCCTTATACATATTACAAGTGTTTTAGGGTCCCCACCCATGCTGTCAGGTGGGGGTCATAATATATATATAATAATGCCCCAAGAAAGGCCAATTTAAAATCCATAATTCCAGACGCAACTAATTAAAATAAAAAAAGGCCTGACTGCAATGAAAAAAGCCAAGAAATGAGGTAGGATAATCTCCTGGTTCAGGTGAAATTAGGAAAGGGACCTTTTGAATGAATATCGGAACCAACCTTAGAACTGCCTTATCTCCAACAAATTGAGTAAGAGGATGATCAGTTTTTTGTTTTTTTTAACAGATGGTCTATTTCTCATTGCTCCTTTGTTAAAACGTTTAATCATAGGATAGCCAGAAAAAAACAAAAACACAGATAATTGTACTTCGAGAACTAAGGCTCAAACCTTTATTCACACCATTTTGTAAAACTTGCAACAAATAGGGAAGATTAAGAGTGTCAGAAACTTTCCCAAGATCAACATAAGCTTTCTAGATTCTATCGTATACTTTTGACGTAGTGTGACTGCTAGCTTTGAGAATAGTCTCCACTACATAATCTGATAAGCCTCTAGCTTTCAGAAAGTTCTTCTCATTCTCTAGGTCTTCAAACAGAGTCTTGTAGGATCTTTGTGGAGAAATGGGCCCTGTGATGATCGGTTCCTCTTGATTGGCAGTTCCCAAGAAACTCCTTGTGACAGACTAAACAGCAGTGGAAACCAAGGTCTCCTTGGCCAATGAGGAATAGTTGCTATCACCTCTACATTTTTCTTCCAGGTCTTTTTGAAAGTTACCTTGTTTAATGGAAGGAGAGGGAATATATATCCCAGCAAAAATTCCATCTCGGTGTTAGGGCATCTTGACTTTTGCTCTTGGGTCAAATCTTATGGAATAGAGAAGAAGGGGAACTTGCTTGTTTCTGTAGTTCACCATCAGATCTATATCCAGTGTTTCTCAAAGATCGCATGTGTGCTTGAACGTATCCAAACTCCGCTTCCATTCTCCTGGATGTACATAGTGTCGGTAACATCGTTCAGTTGTCCTGGAAGATGTATTGAGCTCCCCAACCTTTTCCCCTGGCATCTGTGGTCACTAATTCCGATTCCGGGTCCCCCAATGGGAAACCTCTTGTGATGTTTTCTACGTTCATCCACCACTGAAGAGACATTCTTACTTCTTCTGTGATCCAGATCTTTTGTTTCCATTCTTGAACTGCTCAAAGAATTTTTTCTGTGTTATTCTCAGGTTCCAGTGTGCCCACCTCACTAAACCGATAATTGGGGACATTGTTCCCTGTGACGGTTGCAGTTAATACTTGTTGAAGTTCATAAAACAGCCAAAATTTTGTAAGTCCTGAATGACTGTTTCTTTATCTCTTATCAGTCTTCCTTTTGATTTGTTCACAATCAGTATATTTTCCAGTTGAATATTCTGATTCCTTATTCCCATAGGGGAGCATTTAGGCTGATCAGGATCTTTGTGAATGTACTGGGTGCAAAGCTTAGACCAAACGGCATACCTAGGAATTGGAAATGACGGTTGAAAATCTTGAACCTTAAATACAGTCTGTGCGCAAGTGCTACAGGGATGTGATTGTATGAGTTTTGAAGATCTATGGAGGTTAGCCATTCTGGAGGATATATATTTGAGGAATCCTAGTCTGAAGACTCTCCATCTTGAAAGTTCTTTCTTTCTATAATAGCGAGTTCACCTTTTTCAGATCCTAAATCAGTCTCCATTTCTCTGATGCCTTTGGGGCAAGAAAAACAGAAGAATAAATTCCTTGAAATCTTTGGAAGGAATGTAACAAAGCACTTCCTGTCGAATGAGCTTTTCCAGGCATTCTTGCATAGGTGTTTTCTTTTCTCTATAGCTGACAGAACTGAAATATCTGTGATGTGCAAGAATCATTCGATTCGATTAAACTTTGCAAGGTGGGCTCCTACCTTGAATATCTGTTTCCTGCCACCTGCTGAATGAACAATTTTCCTCTTCCTCTTTGGGGTTTTGGAGGATGGACTCTGTTGTTCCTTCCAGTATGTTGCATAGCTACATAATAATAATAACAATAATAATAAAGCATGTAACCAGAAAAGGTACATTCAGATTACTCTGGTTTCCAAGTACGTCAAGGGGTTGTTACTATTACCCAATTTAATGGCAATCATTTCATCTACATCGGAAGGATGAAGAGCTGAGTGAACACTACCAGGATCTGAACCTGCAGCCCCCAAGTGGCAGGGGGAGGGGGGGAGGGAGGGGAATAGATTCTACTGATGATGTATTAGCCAGCTGAGCTATCTCACCGGCCTTTAGCTGAAAAGAGACTTGTATCCATCAAGTTTAGTCTCTCTCACATATTTGCAACAAACTAGGAACAAATTAATTCTTGACCCCAAAATGGCAGTCAGATATCTCCTTGGATCATGGCACTCTAGAATATTCTCTCCCAGGCTAAAAGATCTGGTGCCTCAAAAGGAATTGTTCTTTGTATCCTCTGCTCCAACCACTAGGATATTGTTTTTTTCTTCTGTCTTCGGTAGCATCGTCTAAGGGTTTTCCAAATAGATTTTTTCCTGAAAAGGAAGTTGATATAAGTTAGTTTTGATGAATTATCAGCACCCCATGTTCTCAACCAAAGGGCTCTCTTGGCTGAAACTGATTGGCCCATAGCATTGGATATAAGCTTTTTAAGGACTACCAATGATGCTTCTGATGAAATCTGAAGCAAATTCTAAACCCTTATATCTGTTAGTGTCTTTACTAAGCATAGCAATCCAGACACTTAAAGCCCTTGACAACAATGTTAAGGACACTGCAGGATGCATTGCTGCCCCTAAAGAGTAAGTCTTGACCAGGATAGCATCTAATCGCTTTTCCATTGGTTTCATCAAAGATGCTGCACTGTCTATTGGTAAAAGTTATTTTTGCCACTTTGACTATGGCCACATCCACTTTTAGTGTGGTGTTTTTAAAATGGTAGAATCAATGGCACCCAAGTAAAGGATAAAACGTATTAAAAACCATTAATATTGAATTATAGTAATTCCCTTAACTTTATGATAAAGAGCCGAGTTAAAACCAAAATTTAGCAGCAGCAAAACACAAACCATCCAAAAGGAATAACTATCTAAAAAACCTTTTCACTGAACTTCCTTAAATGTCCCTCTGGCCCTTTAAGGCAGTTTGCCCATGCTTAATGTAAACAGGAATACGCCGATCAGCCATTTTGGATTCTTTAGATAGAATCACCAATTTTTTTTTAAATGGAACAGGAATTGAACAGGTCTGCCAGAGGACACTGAAGTCAATAAAGATGAATATAATTACTTACAAAGCCGAAATCAACCACGGCGGCTATCTTGGTACACCCAACATGCACTTAGGGTAACCAGGCTCCCTTACCACCTCAATATTAGATTTAAAAGTTGTAGAGTTTAGTCCAGCAAAGTCCAATCTTTAATTACTATTAACTATCATAGTAATCTTAATCCAGGGAGTCCCAAACTGCTTGGGCTGTATCAGAGTTCTTCTTTGGGGAGAGAGGCTGAACTCCCCAGGGATGCCATAATGAAAAGCCGAAATCAACCACGGCGGCTATCTTGGTACACCCAACATGCACTTAGGGTAACCAGGCTCCCTTACCACCTCAATATTAGATTTAAAAGTTGTAGAGTTTAGTCCAGCAAAGTCCAATCTTTAATTACTATTAACTATCATAGTAATCTTAATCCAGGGAGTTCCAAACTGCTTGGGCTGTATCAGAGTTCTTCTTTGGGGAGAGAGGCTGAACTCCCCAGGGATGCCATAATGAAAAACTAATAGCAGGTGAACTTTAAAATATAACTGGTGTGCTGCCTAACAGCTGGAGGACAGGAAAAAAGACTGCTTATTCTGGGGAGGTGGATGCCTTATATACCATAATTTGAAATTTAGATTCCTGTCCGATCAGCTGAGAGAGAGGAGCTAACCTTGAACTTTAATCACAAACAGGTGGCTCCTGCAAAGTCTAACAAGCTATTAACAGAGCAGGAGATAAGCAATTTTAAATTAAACACAACATATTAAATCTCACTTACAGGAAGTGTTTTGGAAAGCTGTGCAAGTCACATGCAGGGTTGTGTGACTAGGATGAGTTACAAAAATGGATTTAACTCCTAAATGGCATAGAATTGAGCAATGAGACTGCAGAATCATGATATATACAGCAAAACTGCTTCATTAAGCTAACATTGTTTTGGTGACTATAGTGTCCCTTTAACTTTAATTTCATGTTGCAATAAGACATAACACCATCACGTTAGACATTAGAATAAATGCCCCAATCTAGTTGATCTATTTTGCTCCAACTAGGCTCATTCCAATTTCTAACATACAAAATTAAGCCCTGTGCTCAAACAATGATTATAATACACATAAGCCCCAATACATAGAATGAAAACAAAAATGCTACTGGCGCATTATCTTAAAATTCTATGAACATTTAAAGGACCACTATAGGCACCCAGACCACTTCAGCTTAATGAAGTGGTCTGGGTGCCTGGTCTAGCTAGGTTTAACCCTTTTTTTCTATAAACAAAGCAGTTTCAGAGAAACTGCATTCAGCTGAAGAGGCGGAGAGGAGGAGGAGAGTCCCCAGTCCGGCGCTGGAGAAAGAGGTAAGGTTAACCCATTCCACCCCCTAGAGCCCAGTGGGAGGGGGACCCTGAGGGTGAGGGAACCTTCATGGCACTATAGTGCCAGGAAAAAGAGTATGTTTTCCTGGCACTATAGTGGTCCTTTAAATAACCGGAGTTTTTTTTTTAGTTTCACTACAATGGTCTTTAAAGTATAAACTTACCTACCACGTCACGGCAAACCTCTGAGACCTACACTAACAATTCACCTTTCTTCAGACAGAGAGGGTTATTTTTTATAAATCCCTACACACTTATTAACCCTTAATACGGTACATATGGGGTGGTTGGCAGCACTGTTGCATGACTGTGTAATACAAAAGCAAATACAAACTTTCACAATGTATCCCTGCGCTTAAACTCCCACTACTCCCGGAGCGGCAGCAATGGCTATAGTACTCATTAGCCCCAATACATAGAATAAAAAATGAAAAAGTTCACTAGGCACTATCCTAAACCAGCGGCGGAATTACCACTGGTACACCAGAGCATCCGCATGAGTGAGACCATCGAGTGACCCATGCACTTAGGGGTACTTTTCAGGGTCCTGGTTGTGCACTTTAACAGTGACTGGACCACTGTAGTATCACAGTGCTGGGAGGAAGTTAGAGCCAGTCACTCACAAACTGAGCCACGCAGGAAGATAGAGAAGAAAAGACAAAGAGGAGGGGCACAGATTAGGACAGCCAGCTCCTAACTCCACACAGACTCAGCCAGCAGAAACCATCCATGAGGTTGGAAGCAAAAGGCTGGTTAAAACTGTATAAATTTTACCTACATGTGTGTCTGTATGTGTCTCTGTGTATCTGCATGTGTGTCAATGTGTCTGTGTATCTGTCAGGTCCCCTGCCTCCCCGCCGCTCATGGCGGCCTTGCTTGCCCCATCACCGCGAGCCGTGCCATCTGGTCCCTGTCCGCGGCGTGCGGCTGCCTCCTCCGCCATGCTACAGACTGACAGTGTTTCTGATGCTGCACGCTCCAGAGCAGCATCCTTATATGTGTACCAGACCTGGTCATGTGACCCAGCACACAGTGATGACCTCAGAGACCACAAGGGAGGGAAGAAACACATCCCACGTATTGTGGTTAACACTAATTGGAGGTTAGCCAATCAGACACACCCTGTCTGTTTAAAAGCTAACCTCCCCCTTGCCTCAGTGCCCTGTTGTGGTCTTTGTTTAGCCCAATAGCGCTTTATACTCTGTCTGATTAATTGGTTACTTAACTTTGGCTTGTCTTATGTTTACTCTGTTTTCTCTCCTCCCTGACCCTCACTTGTCTCTTCGTATTCTGTCTCTCTATTTCCCTTTGACCTTGGCTTGCTTTGACTATTCTTTTACATTGCCTGGCCATTCTAAGGGCTGGTATTGCAATTCTGTCTGTTGTGTCCTGTCTGTTTGTTAGGTTCCCTAACAATCATGACATTACAACAGGGCCAAATGGAACCAGCAGACATCTCACAGCAGCTAGCTGCCCAAAATTCCAGGATGGATGAACAAGACCATCACCTGGATCAGTTCGCCTAGGCCCTTCAGACCATCTTGCAGCATACTGCTCACCTCCAACCAGAGGCACAGCAGCCTGCCGCTGTCCCATAGGCTTCTGCTCAAAACCTGTAACCTATTGGTCCTTTACACACTGTGCGCATGACACCACCCCAACGCTATAGTAGTGATCCGACTCTTTGTCACGGATTCATAAACCAGGTCGACATACACCTGGTCATGAATCCACATTCCTCTCCCACTGGCAGGTCAAAAATAGCCTTCCTTATCAACCATCTCTCTGGTAGGGCTTTGGCATGGGCTAATCCGATATGGGAATCTGGCGCTACCATGTTGAATGCCGATATCCTGTCTGCATTTAGGAGAACCTTTGATATGCCAGGCAGGGTTGCATCCGCTGGGAAGGCTTTATTAAAGATTAAACAGGGGTCCAGGTCCGTGGCGGATTATACTACTGAGTTCCGTACTCTGATGGCAGAGGTGGTATGGAACAATGATGCCCTGGTAACTGCATTTCAGGAAGGTTTAGCCAGTTACTTATTGGATGAGTTAGCCTCCAGAGAGATAATCATTTTTTTGGACATCTTATTGATTACTGCATTGTGATTGACAATTTCATCAGAGAAAAGTATCTCCAGCAAGATACCTATCACAGAGTATTTGCCTCCCCTTTACCAGCATTGACTACCTCCCCTTTGCTTGCTTTGCCTCCTCCTAACCCTCTGCCAGAACTAATGCAATTGGATTCTACCAAACTGCCTGATGAGGAAAAGCAATGCAGAAAAAGGGAAGGCTTATGCCTATATTGCGGAAAGAAGGGGCTCTTAAGGAACACCTGCCCTGACCTTCAGGGAAACGCCAGCACCTAAGACCTAGCGAGGGGCTGGTCTTGGGTGTTATGACGTTATCCCCTCAAGGTGACTCAAGTAGACCATATATACTTGTCAAGCTGCTTGTAAAAGGTAATACCATCACCAGCACGGCTCTGAACAATTCAGGGGCAGCATGTAACTTCATGGATCAGTCTTTCACTGAAACCTCTGCCCTGACTCTGATCTGGAAAACCACACCCTTGGCTGTTGAGGCTCTCAATGGTAGACCATTTACAACACCCAGAATTACACAAAAAAAACAGAAACGGTGTATGTCCGTAGGTGCCATGCATAAGGAACAAATCACGTTCCACATCTTAAGTTCTCCACCATGCCCTATAGTCCTTGGTTTCCATTGGTTGGAAAAATTAATCCTGTCCTGTTATCGATTGGGTTAACATGGATATCCTTTCCTGGGGTACTTATTGTCACGTAAACTTCCTAAAAACCCTGCATCCAATCTGTGCCTTGAACCTGCCTTCAGCCCCTCCTCTTTCTACCTCTGTGCCTCCGCAGTATAAGGATCTGGCACCAGTATTCGAGAAGATAAAGGCTGACAAGCTCCCCCCGCACCGTCCCTATGACTGTGCCATAGATTTGCTGCCAGGGACCATGCCACCCAAGGGCAATGTATATCCCCTTTCTGAGCTGGAGAACAAGATTATGGAGGAGTACATCAAAGAATCCCTTAGGAAAGGTTTTATTAGGAGATCTTCCTCTCCGGTAGGTGCTGGCTTTTTCTTTGTCTCAAGAGAGAGGGTGATCTGAGGCCCTGTATCGACTAGAGGTGCCTTAACATGATCACAGTATGCAATGCGTATCCCATTCTGCTTATTACGGAGCTCTTTGACCATGTGAAGGGCTCTAACTATTATACTAAATTGGATCTTACGGGGGCTTACAACTTGTAATGCCTTTCGTCCTATGTAACGCTCCCACAGTCTTCCAGGACTTTATTAATGACGTCCGCTGGGATCTCCTGCATGTATGTGCCGTGGTGTATCTGGACAATATACTTGTTTATTCCCCAGACCTTGAAACCCACCATAAACACGTCAGGTCAGTATTGAAGAAACTGCTGGACAATGGCCTTTATTGCAAGCTTGAGAAGTGTCTCTTCGACCAAACTTCTGTGTAGTTTTTGGGTTACATCATATCTGAGGATGGGTTTAGTATGGATCCCAATTAATGCCAGGGAAGATAGATGCACGGGAAGTGACGTCACAAGATCCAGAATATGAATTTCAACCGGGAAAAGGAAGAAACTCGAACGTGAATGAATTACCATCAGCTGCAAGTCATTTGGACCATCCAATAGCAAGACACAGAAGCCATATATGAGGAAGGACTCAAGGAATGTATACTGCTTGTTTTTTCTTTCTGTGATTTATATCATTTGGTTATTTGTTATTGTATTTATTTATTTATTTTTTATTCATCTGTTGCTTTACTTTGGAGGTCTCTGAGAAAGTCCAATTTGGGACAAAACATGTAGGATTACTCCTAGCAACTTATATGTGTTTTTATATTTTATTATATCTTAAATGTTTTTATACTCTAATTTTATTGCTAAATAGCAGTGTTTTGCATTATGAATATCTGGGTCCAGCTCATTATACTTCCAGGGCTACTGAGCAAGGAGGAAGGCGTTTTGGATTAGCCCTCCCACAGGAGAGGCACCCTGAAGCGAATAACCACTCTTCATTTTGTGAGTGCCACTTTAATTTGCGCTACTATTAAGTCATACAGTGTTACACCATTTTGTTATTTTTGTCTTATTATTTAATTTGTAGATCTGCAGCTGTATTTTCTATTGTGTTTGTTTCTTTCAGGATGTTAAGGAGTATGTTAAGGTTTTCCGAGTCTGTACTCAATCTAAGTCCCCTAGAAGCAAGCCACCCGGTCTTCTGCGTTTAAATTCTTTTTATTAGATTTTTTTCACGAGATTAACAATAGACATAACAACATCACAGGGGCGGAACCTTAAATAGAAAAATTAAGGACTCCTATCCCCATTAAACATACAAAGGTATATTATTCTATTTCAAAATTTATCAATAGGCCGTCTAGAACACAATAATATAATAACATTGAAGTCCCATCAAGTGGATATCGTGGTCCAAAATCGGCCATTAAAAACCATATAGATAAGACAAACAAATACAAAGACAAAACTGGTCATATGTATTGCAGATCCACTACCACAATTAAGTAAAGCAGTATGAGGACAAGGAGCCCAACAACAGAACCTGTTATGAAATCATCAGATCAACCGAAAGGTGATCGTATGCAGTACCCCACCCCCTCAAACTCATTAAAGGCCATTAATTTTTTCAACAAGACTAGAATAAAACGTCATAGTATTAAAATTAGGATATTCTCTCATGGACATTAATCCCTTTTCCATCTCAACTTGGAATAGGAGTTGGGCTTTAACTTGATCTCTCGTAGGAATATCAGTGCTTTTCCAAAATCTAGCAATTAATATTTTAGAAGCCATTAGACAGTGTATAATCACAATATCAAGATTATGCTTTATTTCTAAGCCCAAAAGATGGAGTAGGGCAACTTCCGGTTTGAATTCCAAATAAATACCTCCAATTCTATTTATAAATTCATATATAATCGTCCAAAGAGATTTAATTCGATGGCAGGACCACCATATATGAACCATAGAGCCATCTGGATATAGACACTGCCAACAATTAGATGGATTAGTAATAGAAATTTTAGCAAGTCTGGTCGGTACCAGGTACCATCTATATAATATTTTAGTAAAAGTCTCTAGAATATTCAGGCAGTGGATAATTTTTTTAGTCATTACAAAGGATTTACACCAACTATTAAATGGAATAGAAATTGCTAGTTCAGTTTCCCATTTAGTTAAGGCTTTGGGGATAAGTGGGCTCCCTTTCATTTTTATTAGTTCAACTGCAATAGAGAAGATCCTTTTAACGTTACACCCTGAAAAGATTTTCCTAAGCAGTATTCCAAAACGGCCTTCTAAAACCAATATGTTATCTTTCAAATAGCTCTTAATATGAAGAAAGTTAAATACTTCTCTGGAGGGTAAATCTAACCAATTTTTCAAAACTTCAAAGCTTTTCAATTGGTGGTCATTATAAAGATCTTTTATCTTATGATTAGAGTCTTTATACCAATTCGTCAAGTTTATCTCTGGCATAAAACATTCTAACGACCTTAGACTCAGGTTCTCATATAATTTTCTATTAATATTCAACTTCTTCTTTATATTAGTCCATTCTCTTAATGTCTGTGATAAAGACAAAGGAAACTGAGAACCAATCTTGCACAGATGCTTATTCTGGCTTGCCTCTCTCCATAAGAGGAATTCAAGATTGTCTAAACCAAGTCTGGCTGCTTCAATTTTATACCAAGCTTGGTCAATAGAGTTGCTTAATTGTAATTTACTGGCATGGACAAGTATATTAGCCTGGTAGATTTGATTAACTAGGGGGTAACCCAACCCCCCCTGATGGGCCTTCCTTGATAGAGTGTATGTACTAATTCTTGGTCTCTTCCCTCTCCAGACAAACGCTGTAATGCTATTTTGCAGCATATTCAGCCAATAACTTGAAATCGAGAGAGGGAGCATACTAAATAAGTATGCCCATTTAGGAATTATATAGGTTTTAATAGTATGTATCCTTCCCCACCAGGAGATTTCATGCACTCTCCTTTCTTTTAATAACATATTAGTCTCTTTTAACAGCTTCAAAAAATTGATTTCCATAGTCCGTCTTATATCTGCAGTTATGATTACCCCCAAATATATAAACTCTTTTTTTGTCCATTTAAAGTCGAAATCTTTCTTTAGGGAAAATAAATTATCTTTATGGATATTAATCGGCATAGCTATTGTTTTATTCGTGTTCAATTTATAATTTGAAACACTACTATAGTTGTTAAATTCTTGCATTAGATAAGGCAGAGAAACCAGGTGATCCGTAATAGAAATTAAGATATTGTCAGCATATAAACATATCTTACATTCATCAAGTTGGGTTCCTAATCCTTTAATCCCTACATTTTGTCTAATATTATTTGCTAGAGGTTCAATTGATAAGACGTATAGTAAAGGTGAAAGAGGACACCCCTGTCTCGTGCCATTGTTAATATAGAACCAATCTGAGCATAGATCATGGGCTACTATACGGGCAGAGGGATTCGAATATATAGCTCCCACCGCATTCAAGAACTATCCATCAAAACCAAACTGTAACAAAGTTCTCTTCAGATATCCCCATCCGACCCTGTCGAAGGCTTTTTCTGCATCCACCGACAGGGTCAGAAGGGTGGTTCCCTCAGCTTGAGCCCATTCTATAATGTCCAGAACCCTACGAGTGTTATTTGAGGAGTGTCTTTCCTGCATAAAACCTATCTGGTCCCTATGTATAAGTGATGGCAAAACTATTTTCAAACATTCCGCTAAAATTGCGGCATAAAGTTTCATATCCACATTGACCAAAGAAATAGGGCGATAATTACTCACATCATCTGGACTTTTGCCCTGTTTCAAAATTGGAGTAATATGAGCCCTTAATAAATCTTGAGATGCATTCCCTTTTGTTGCCAATTCATTAAAAGTGTCAGTTAACAACGTAATTAATTGTCTCTTAAAAACCTTAAAAAACAAATTCGTATACCCATCCGGTCCAGGAGCTTTACTATTAACAAGCTTATAAATTGCCAATTCCACTTCATGAATAGATATCTTTCTATTAAGTTTCACCTTCTGGTCGTTAGATAATTTAAATAGATTAGAATTTTTCAAGTAACTGTCCAACGAACCTTGATCAGGAGATTTATTCAGATTATAAAGTTTTTGATAAAACGCTCTAAATTTACTGGCAATTTCATCAGGCTTATAGATGTAATTAATTCCATCTCTTAATTTAGATATCTTATGGTCAGTCATCTTTTTCTTTAGTTTATTTGTTAAGACTGAGTCTACCCTGTTATTCTTATAATAATATTTAATATTTAACTTGTTTAGATTGCGTTCCACCCTATTCTTAATCTGTTCATTTATCTTTTCTTGGTAGACTTTAATAGCTAAAGCTCTATCTTCAGAATAAACTTGTTTATTAGCTTTAGAAAGATTATAAAATTGAATGTAAAGATCCGACAAAATATTATCTACATTCCTTTTTTGGAAGCTTGAAAGTTTTATCCAATGACCCCTGATGACCACCCGGTCTTCTTATGCCCCTTTCAATAACCAAGACTCCTTAGACACACCTCTCCATAGATTTTATAGAGGACCTTCGTCCCTCTGAAGGCCATACAGTCATTTTAATGGTGACAGACAGATTCTCCAGAATGGCTCACTTCATTCCGCTGAAGAAGCTCCCTTCTGCAACTGGCTGGAAATGTTCAGGCTAAATGGAATACCAGTAGACATAGTCTCTGACAGGGGTCCCCAATATAAAATCGAAGTTTTGGAGGGGATTCTGTGCGGAAATGGGTATATCTTTGCACACATATGGGAATCTCCTTTTGGCAACACTTGTGATGGGGGGGAGGGGAGGTGCAAAAAATGATTGCACCATGGCTCTCATTACATTAGTTCTGCCACTGATCCCAAACCAAAATCATTTGCTTAAGTAAAAAGTAATTACGTTTTAAAAATGTTAAAGAAATTGTTAAAAACAACAAACCGCAAATTTACACAGTGGATATGAAAAGGTCAGGTGTGTCGGGGGCATCAAAGAGTACATATTGCTTGGAGCTGGAAAGTAATAGATTAAATTTAGGAGTGTCAAGGAAAGGGTTAAACCTCTATATTCCATAAGACTCCCAGCCTCTATAGTATAGCTTGTTCAATATCCTGTCTAACGTTTCACTATCTACTATGTGAATTCACTGTTTGTTGTTTTTAACAAATTCTTTAACATTTACTAAGATTACTTTTGTACATATTTGTAATTACTTGGGAAAATCTTTTGACACTCTCTTTGTGTAGAGGACATTTTAGTTATCTATTTTACTTACTTTAAAAAAAAAAATTTGAATCAGGTTAAATATAATTATGATATCCATCATGTGAGTTCAATGTATGTTATGATATATAAAACTGAGAATAATTTAGAAACGTTTTTCCAGCTCAAAGTACATTAACTGCTACTTATGGCCTATACAAAACCTATCCAATATAAGTGTTCCATTCAATGAATACTCATTTAATAGAATACAGAACTTACCACAATTCATATATTATCCTTGCAAAACAAATACATGTGTGAACACAAAAGTGATATATCTATGTCCCATTTTGTCCCTTTATCCTCATCTAAAGGTTTGATCTGTATTTTTTCCAAATAAATATGAAATTTGAAAGGTTATTCTCATAGGACAAGTTAACTTGCTGATCCCCATCTGCTATGGCAGAGATCAAGCAGCCAACCTCCAACAGTGGAAAAAAACACCTCCCTGGAGCAAACATTAATGAACAACAGGATGTTGATGGTTGACACTACTCTTGAAATATGCAGAAAACCGCAGGTTACATTTTTATCCATAGGTAGCGTCTACTATTTGCAGAGGGATTATAAACTAAAAAATACAAGATGTTCTAATCACTTTAATTTGACAGGACAAGTTGTTAAGTTACAAGAAGAGATTCACATTATTACCAATTATACTTGGGGAGTGGAGGGGGAAGAGGTAAAAAGGTTAACCTCTTAGTAAAACACTGTTCTTTTGGTTTTTTTGGGCATAAGGATCCATGCAATTTTACCATAATTACAGTGTGTTTGAAAAATCATAATTTCCCTGTTTGTCCACAAATATTAAACGTTACTTTTTAAGGAATGGATATTATTTTTTCGAGAAGCATCTGGTTTGTTAATAGAAAATATAAATATATATATATATATATATATATATATATATATATATATTTGTTATAGTTTGTACACTTAAGTATAGGTAAAAATTACTTGAAAATAAATTATTTGTCCAAATTTGCTGAATGCATGCATGTGACCTCTATTTTGATCTTCCTAGGTCACAATTACAAAAGAGAGTACAATAATATTTAAGTTTAACCTGTAACAGCAGCCATGGAAACCAGTAGACATCCTAAATGATTTAATCAATGGTATTATGATATGCAAATCATTGGATTTTTGCTGTGCATTTCATCAGCCTGATATATGCTACTGCTGTAAAAAAATAAAGTAAATTGCCAAACACTGTGGATATTACTGAAAGAAGCAGCTTGCATTTTCAAAGAACAGGCAGTGGCACAGAAGCATGCTGCAAATAAGTTAACCCATCTACTAGAAAGCAAATAAATAATTCACTAAATCAATTAATCAAAGTGGTTGTAAGTGGCATTAATCATAGCTACCAGTCTCACACATGTTGAATGAAACCGGCTATCTCCCACTCAAAGTTTGTGTGAATGCCACTATGGCAGTAGATAGCTAGACAAAATGAATTTTGTGTTTCTTACTTTTTACTGAACAACACACTTCCCAAAATAGGATCTTATTTCTACAAACAATAAAAGGAACACTATAACATCCATGCCCCTAGTTGTGCAGGCCCCCATTCTCCCTGTTGAGTAAAAGGTTTAAAACCCTTTTGTTAATTTACCATAATTCCAAGTCTCCAAGTCTCCTCCTCCCATGGTGTTATGTCAATGGGGGAAATTAAACTTAAAGCTTTCCATAGGAAAGTATTAAATCAATGCCTACTATGGGAAATTTGAAGACAATAGACTTCCTTAATGCAAAGTGTGAAGATGTCCAAGGTCGTTTCATGAAGAACTCTGTTAGGGAGCAGGAAGTACCTCTAGTAACTGTCAAGAAGACCTGCCACTAGAGGTGGACTTAAACCTGAATTGTAAACATTGCAGTTTCTCTAAAACCAGGCATGATTTACATTGCAGGGTTAGGGAGACATGGGCACTGCATCCAGACCACTTCAATTACATGTGGTCTGGGTGCCTAAATGGTCCATTTAATTAAAAAATAAATATATATATTTTTTTTTATTTTATTTTTTTAGAGATCTGTCAAACTTTAAATTAGTGATTCAAAACTGGTGTTAACAGGCAGTGGCTGTCAGCAGTAAGCAAATCAGTAAGCAAATCACTAACATAAACATCAGCCTACCACTAGTATAAATGAAACGTTCCCCTCAACGTTGTTTTCAGTGCCACTGGCAGTAGATAGCTAAATAGATACAGTCCTAACCTAAACCTTACACTAGGATCAATTAACACTGGTTATCTCCCACTCCCACACAGACACAGCACAGGTAAAACACACAATAACTCATGGGTATGTCTCCCTCAATAGCTGCAGCTAAAATGTAAGGAAGAATCCTGGTGGAAGTGTAAGGGTCTTGCCCTTATCCAATATGTGAGAGAAAAGCAACAGTGTGTTAAACCCACACCTCTATATATACCTGTACAAAATGAATGACTTAACATAACAATGTGGTTTTTTTTCTGTAGACTATCAGCTATACTCCTCTGCCATTTATATATATATATATATATATATATATATATATATACACACACACACACACACCTTATCCAAGATGGTTGCTGTAATAACTGTATTAAGGTGTCAAGGATCTTACCTGGAGTGGGAGTCCGGCACGCAGAGTTAAAGCACCCTTTGCAATTCGACACAGGCCGAAGGGACTCAGGACAGAAATCCCCAAGGTTGTGACACAGTGCACTGGGGCTGAAATAACCAGTGCTTCCTAGAACGCAGTACAGACAAGGGGTATCCAGAAGAGTAGTCAGTATCAGAATCAGAAGTCAGGACAGGCGGCAATCAGGCGAAAACGGTAGACGAGTAGGGGATCAAAACCAGGAGTCAGAAGAATAGCAGTGAAACCAAACAGGTACAGGAAACACGATCTGCCAACGAGAACCAGCCTTGTGGGGTTCAAATAGGGAGTCTCAGCCAATCATCAAGGAACCAGGAACAGGTGTGCAAATTCCAGACGTACAGGCTCAGATTACAGGAACCCAGGAGCAACCAGAAACAGTCACAGATGTGTGGAGCCCAATGTAAGGATACTAACTGGGATGCAGGAAACTCAGGTTCGACCCAAATACACAATATTGTGTAAAGCACAATGGTGATCCTGACATAAGGGAGATAAATGGCATCTAGGGAAGGGGAGAAGGATCATAGAACACCACCCTTGACATCACTAGTTATAGCAGCACACATATTCACTAAAGAAATATTTCAACTCCATGGTATGCCTGATATTATTGTGTCTGAAAGAGAGTCTCAAATTGTATCGCAGTTCTTAAATGGTTTTTGCAAGGAGATATATATATATACACTTTTATTTTCCTCTGCCTATTACCCCAAACTAATGGGGCTGATGAACGAGCTTGAGTCTTGAATAATATTTTCATTACTTTACTTCCAAATTCAAAGACTATTGGGTGTATTTCTGGTATCTGACTTGACTTTGTTATACATTTATTCTGTATGCTGGTGTCCTTGACCCTTGGCTCAGTTTTACTCATTTATTTAACTTTCTCCAACTGTGACTTAGTCCTGCATTTGATTACATTATATTCTATACTTTTCTTACACATTAAGCCCGTTCATTCCAAGGTCCAGTAATACGTCTTTTCATTGTATAGGGTCCTACCTATACACTGTGAGTTTGGGTGTCTATTCTTGACACTAATGTAAGAGAAAAGCTATACCAATCATATTTAATGTCCTGCAGAGTGTGCACATATTAAATGAACTAGTTTATGCTTCCTGAACAGTTGCACACATACACTAACTGGATTGCACAGCTGGGTTACAGAAGGAACATATTGTGAGTTTATTGAAACAGTTTTAGTAACAAGTGGCTCTCAGCTCTGGATTACAAAAGCAAGTAATTGTGAGAACTGTGCAACTTTAACAAAGAGTGACCTTTCTTTGTAGCGAAGTGGATGGTTAAAATTCATTAAACTTTTTATACAGTGTAATTGTGTATTTCTGAGTAGAAGCTGGTGAGCATTGCATCATTCACAAGCTGCTCTTGCTTCGTTCTCAAGCAGCTTTGGGGATATTACCTAAAGCTAAAATCTACCAAATCTACAAAATATAGGCAACCACATTCGGTAGCTCTACCTACAAGATTGATGCAACAATAGCTGCTATTATATTATGAGTTCATTAAAGACTAATAAGGGAATAAGTATACTGTTGTCACAAGAAGTTATTGTAGCCCCATGTAGCAAAAGTGCAGTTTAGTGGAAAGTGGCAGGGCCAGATTAAGAGCCCAGTGGGCCTGGTGCTGACAGTTATGATGGGCCTTATTACAGACCAAAAACCCTAAAACACTCCCGAGCGTCATGTATCTGATGTAGGTGGAGCTGGAGGGAAAGAAAACAGCAGCAATAAGAAAACACACACTCTAGGCTAATCTCTCTCTAATTTATGTTTTCATATTTCAAGTAAATCCATAACCCCTAACAGCAGTGTCAATGGGTGTGGTAAAAGGGTGTGCACTGACGCATATCACGTAACCTGCCAAAAGGGGCGAACCTGCCCAAAAAGGCGGCATGTCTGCCCAACGTATTGGAAGGCCAGCCTGGCATGAATGCATGTCAGGCTGCCTGCCAGTCATGCAAGCTGGCCAACTAAGGGCATACTATGCAGACAGCACCCTGAGCTTGGCATAAATGTGTCTAATGATCCGCTCGCTCAACACTTTCTAAGGACTGTCCCCTAGCACTCGCTGGTCCACTTGTCTTCTTACCTTCTTACCAGCAGGCAGAAGCTCCTGGTATATAGTCTGGGACAGAGAAAAACTGTATGTAGTGAGTGTAGAAGAATGGGAACATGCCACAGTGTTAGAGAGACCAAAGTCAGCAATACTGTAACTAATTTCATTGTCAGCCAGTCCACACAAGTTTTGTTCCCATACATCCCTCTTAAGTTTCCATACTTAAACAAGAGTATGTGAAAAGTAGTTAGGGTTGCCATCTTTCTTGGAAAAAAATACCGGCCTTACTAATTTGCATAAATAATTATGTATGGGTGACATCACATGATGTAAATCACAAGGAGTGACATAATAGAAAATGCTGTAAAATCAACAAAAAACTTACAGTTTGATTCTGCTGTATATATGAATTGCCCCCAGTGTCTCAAGTCTCCCACTGTCTCAGTGTCCATATGTATCAGTGTTCCCATGTCTCCCAGTGTCCCCATGTCACCCAGTATCTGTGTCCCCTAGTTTCCCAGTGTCCCCATGTCACCCAGTGTCTCCTATAAGTGAAAAGAATCTCAGGCACTCACTGTGATTGCTTCCAGGCAGATTTATTGCAACGTTTTGACCTGTAACCAGGTCTTTATCAAGTCTTTGTCCAGTGTCTCCTAGTCTCCCAGTGCCCTCATGACTCAGTGTCCCTATGTGTCGATTAGCCCAGGTCTCACAGTGTCCCTATGTATCACAGTGTCTCAGTGCCCCATGTCTCCAAGTGTCCCCTATCTCCCAGTATCCCCATGTCCCAGTGTCGTATCCCTAGGTCTCCAAGGGACCCTATGTATGACAGTGTCTCAATGCCCCATGTCTCCCAGTGTCCTCTTGTGTCTCAATGTCGCCCAGTCTCCCCATGTCTCCTTGTGTCCCCCTAGTATTCCCATGTATTTCAGTGTCCCCCAGTGTCTATGTCCCCATGTCTCCCAGGGTCACCATGACACTAGGACACTAGGAACACTGAGAGACATGGGGACACTGAGAGAAATGGGGACATTGAGACTAGTGGCACTGGAAAAATAGGGGACACTTGAAGACATGGGGACACAGACACCAGGGACACATACACTAGGGACACTGGGAGACATGGGGACACTGAGAGAAATGGGGACATTGAGACTAGGGGCACTGGGAAAATAGGGGACACTTGAAGACATGGGGACACAGACACCAGGGACACATACACTAGGGACACTGGGAGACATGGGGACACTGAGACTCTTGGCGACATTGGGAGACATGGGGGCACTGAGACACCAGGAACACTGGGAGACATGAGGACACTGAGACTCTTAGCGACACTGGGAGACACTAGGGGCACTGGGAGACTAGGGGAAATTGGGAAACTAGGAGACTTGAAGACATGGGGATACCAAGACACCAGGGACACTGAGACATTAGGGACACTGGCTGGGAGACATGGGGACACTGAGAGACATGGAGACACTGTGTCCCTTGTGTCTCAGTGTCCCAAGTGTCTCTGTGTCCCCAAGTGTCTCTGTGTCATAATGTCTCCCAATGTCACTTAGTGTCTCAGTGTCTCCTTATCTCCCAGTGTCCTCAAGTGTCTCAGTGTCTCCAAGTGTCTGTGTCATAATGCCTCCCAATGTCCCATTGTGTCTCAGTGTCCCCATATCTCACAGTGCCCTCATGTCTCCTTGCAGCCTTTCCCCCCATCCCTCATTTCCCTGAGCTGTAGGCTGTCTCTGCAGGCTGCAAGTTGCTGTCTGGACTCTCTGTAGCTGCTCCCCTGTGGATCAGTGAGTAAAGATAGGCAGGGAGGGATATGCTGGAACTTCCTATCCCTGCCTCTCTTGACACACAGCGACCCCTACTGGCCAGTGCTGGTATTGCATCATAATCTCTGTTTATTCTGAGAAAAATACCAGCATTTGTGTTGCAAGTATGACTGCAATATTGGCACCTTCCAGGCAGCCTTAAATACTGCCTGTGCCAGTAAAATACCAACCAGTTGAAAACCCTAAGAGTAGTGTGTAAAAAACAAAACAATTAAAAAAAAACGTTTTTCTTTTTTTTAAATCAATTTAATGGGCTGCAGCTCCATCAGCCCCAATTTTAATCCGGCCCTGGAAAGCATGTAGGGATTGGTGGTTTGAGGGTTAGGGGTTTGGCTATATAAATAGGCAACCATCTTGGAAGAGTCACTTTTAACTTACCTTTCTGGCTGAGTTTGATCCCTCCCTTCCTCCCTGGGTTATGGATAAGGTTGGGCTGTCCTATTCTGTCACAGCGGCGGGATAGGGAGCTGAAGCATAGGAAATAGGCTCCTCATTAGGATGGTTATGGAAACAGTTGAATATGGTTATTGGTAAGTTGGTAGGTTTCGAGCCCTGTCGGGGGCTCAGAACCTGGTGGGGTAGGGGTATACGCGTAATTTAATTAATTAAATTGTTGGCACTTTAAATTATGTTCATGTTGGAATACTGTTATATATTATTTATAAAGAGGTCATTGCCTTTTATATCTAACTGAAGGATACGGATGTGATGGCGGGGTATTGGGTAATGACCTGTTTTTTCTATGTTAATTTATTACTATTTAATAAACACTGTGGACAATTTTGACCCATATACCCTAGTGTCCGTGTTTTATTGCGATAGGTATGTGGGAGGTTTTTTCCTGGTTCCGCCTGCCCATATGGTGACTATGCACCTGTCATGTGAATAGAGTATATATTGTTTTTTTTGTTATACTGTATGTTATTTGGTTAAAGGAACACAAACATGTATCCCTGACCTTATAGTGTTAAAAACACTATCTAGTCCCTGTATCCCCCACTCTAATTATAGTAAAATCTTACCTTTATTCCAGTTAGCTGGTACTGGCTCTGCCCCTGATCTCACATTGCTTTCCTATAGGAGCCATTGAGATGGTCCAGGGGGAGGAGCCAAATACCACCCTGGCCAATCATTATCTCTGCATGGAGATGCATTGAATCAATGCATCTCTGTGAGGAAAGTTCAGTGTCGATATGCAGAACAACTATATTAAGTTGTAGTTGTTCTGGTAACTATAGTGTCCCTTTAAGCAAAATTCATGAAGATTAAAATTTGAAGTTAATTGCATTTCTGTTCTAGAATCTTATTAGATTCCAATAACCCTAATATTCTTGAGTGTCTCCCAGGGGTGGAAGCACGGCATCAAACAGTTATCCCTTTTGAGTCTTATTTATGTCATGCTGCTCCAACTCTGGAAGGTGAGAGAAAAAAGGGGGCTACAGAAGTATACATTGTTTTACTGCTCCTCTTTTTCATCCTTCTAGTGGTCATTTACTGGCTGTCCACTAACCATTAATCATCTTTTTTTTTTCCCACCTCTTGATTGGACAGTAAATACAGCCCATATGATTGGGTAGACCTTTTGTCCATCATGGAAAACTAAGGTGATTATTTGCCCCCACCAAAAAAGCCCCTTACTCTTTTTTTGTGTTTTGTGATTCCGCTATATGGTGGTTTGGATTCACAAACTTTAGACGATCACCAGTTCGGCCCATATTCAGAACAATTGCTGGTTGGGACGATTTAAATCTTCAACTCTACTAGAAATTCACACAATCTATCACGAATCTAATAGACACAAATGTTTTACTGGGTTTAGTGCATTGATGGATTATTTACCCCATAAACTCCTGCTGACAGGTACCAATTTAGTACCAAAAAATAGCTAATTTGTCAATAGATTATTTGAGGATCCCCCCAAAGAAAATTACATAAATTCTTTTTTTTTTTTTAATATAGTTTTTCATCGTTTATACAAATATTTTGAGGACAAAACATTAAATGCATATACAGTCTGAAAAATGGAATGGAACACAGACCTGTTGCTTGACTTACAAAAGCTACAGTGCGCATGGTGTGGGGTTGATATGAAAGGAGTTGAATAGACTGCTCTCAGATAATTTATTTATCTGCTGTGAGTAGAATGTCATTTGTGCAAAGGGAAATCTAAATGGGTTTTTACAAACTACTTTTAGATTTCAATTATTGTGCAACACAAAATTAAACTTTACACAAGGCTGGAAGAGAAAGTGTTATTCTAATGTTTATCTTTAAGTTCTAGATGATGGCAATTCATTTGGATATTAGGTTCTATAACATTTCTCCATTGATATGCATAGAAAACGGCTGTATAATTACCAGATATATGTTTATCGCTTATGGCCCTTTATGAAAGTACATTTTAGGCTTTATCTACAGATCATGTTGAACTATATGTATATATGTCTTGCCATTTTTTGTTCTTAGTAATTTAAAGGGACCTTCTAAGCACTAAGACAATTTTATCTTAATGAAGCAGTTTTGGTGTTTTGGTGTGTAGATCATGCCACTGCAGTCCCTGTGCTCAGTACCATTTAGGAGTTCAATCACTTTTTTTTCTCAGTTTATGCAGCCCTGACCACACCTCCCCTGGCTGTGAATCACATAGTCTCCATGAAATAATGATTTCATTTTCAATCAGATCTTTAGGCACTGTGTGTTTACTTTATAAGTTATTATTATCACCTGCTCTATTATATGAACTTGAATCACACACAAGATGCTGTTGCAGGCTCTAGCATGTTATTAACATATTAGGAGAAAATAAATTGCTCACAAAACAGTCTATACAATAAGGAAAGCTGAAGCAAATATATATTTTTAATACATTTGTAAGGAGGCTGATTGAGTTTAAATCAGGGGATGTGTGGCTAGGACTGCAAACAAAAGTGATTAAACTCCCAAATGGCAGAACATTGAGCAGTGAAACTACAAGGGTATGGGCTATACACCAAAATCAATTAAGCTAAAGTTGTTGTTTTTTTGCAGATTCTTTGCAGCACAAGCCTTTATTTGTTTCTGCTCTCATACCTAGGGGCGATGACATTGCATGTATCTTTAGGTAGAAGTGATTCTATCGTAATTGTACTCACCTATAGTACCCGCCAGGGGTTTCATATGCTATCGCTAACCTTTATAGCCCATATGGAAGGAAAAGAAAATGTATGATTAAATTATTAGTTTTTTTTTCTTTTCTTTCATGCAAGTGGCGCATTTTCCTTTCTCTTTTCCTTTCCAATGCTATCTACGATTTGCTTCGTTCACAATACATACGCAGTCCCTCACATTATCTTACACACATGCAAGTGATGTTTTAACTATACAAAATACCCCAAAAAAAACCTAAAACAGAAACAAACAAAACAAAAAAAGTACAAAAAATATTGTAATAATAAAAGAAAAGAAAAAGTGAGTTTTTCAGAAGTGCTTAAGTACCAAATCCCACCACTTTCCATTTTGAGCTGACAGAGAAGCTGAATTACTAAAACATTTTTTGAAAATATATGTTTTTGTTTCCAACTTCTGGCTATTAAAATCTTTGCTGCTGCACATGTATGTGTTATTAAGTATACTAGTTCTGTTGAATATAAGGGCAAGTTTAAATGTAACAAACTTTTCTCTGGGGTTAGTTCAAAACAGCTTCCAAGTATTACACTAAGTAGGTTTGAATCCCAAGACCACAGCGTTCTTACGGGGTTACAATTCCATGATATCTATGCATATACGAGCCAATTTCTTTCTCGCAATACCAGCAATTACTAGCATTATTAGGGTATTTTTTAGCCAATTTTTCCAGCACATCTGTTTATACATTTCAAGAGCATTTCAATCAGTGATAGATCATGAATATATTTATTTAGGCTGATGAAAGATACATTCCAGTCTTGGTCTTTAATCTTTGTTTTTAGATCACTATCCAAACTCCTATCTTTTTTATTAATTTCTTGCTTTTGATAAAGCAATTTAATAACGGTCACATGTTCACACGTTTATTTTGCTCTTTTTTCCTGCATAATAATATTTTCTAGGGCTAACACTTTCTCATTCTTACGAGTTGCCAGATGATCAACTAAAAAACCTTTAATTCTTAAAAAAAAAAAAAACAATTCTGCTCGAGGTAGACCATAACTTGACAAAAAAACAAAACACACACTAATGCAGGGATCGGGATCAACAAATTACCCGGAAAATGTACACCAGTTGGACACCCCAGGGGTGTCTCAGGGCCTCACCCTAATTATACTTTTTTTTTTCTAAGGCCATAACTTGAGCACAGATCTTGGAAAGATAACACTTCATCTAATCTAATTATTTGATTAATGCATTTTTTTTTCCAATTTGACAACTTTAGATCTTCAGTATTATCTTTGATTATTATTATATCCCCAAATCTGGGTATTTTGCTTTTAAGATTAGTTTAAAAAAAAAAAAAATTACGCCATGAAGACATTAGGTGTTCAAGGATCATACCATTTTTTGTTTGTTTCTTGGGTCTTTTCTTTTTTCCAATCTCAAGATTTCCCTGGACAAGCCATTACCACCTGCTGCATCTGTCTCCATTCTGTACCAAGCTTCAATTGAAGATGTTGCGTTCATTTTATTTATATGAAAACATAGGATGCCTCATAATATTAATGGATTACTGGGGAACCCAAACCACCGTCTTTATTACTTTTTGATGAGACTTCCAGATTTATGGGTGGTATTTTACCCTTCCAAATAAAATCCCCCAAACTTTTCTCTATCACATCCAGCCAGCCCCCTGGGAAATGTAAAGGTAACATCCTAAATAGATAGGTCTGTTTTGGTAAGATTTAAGCTTTGACAATATTAATTCTACCATATCATAATATTTCTTTATTTTACCAGTCTTTCGTCATTTTGTTCATTGCTGTGAAATATTCTAAGAAATTCACTTCAATTATATTTTTAATTCTTGAGGAAATTATTATATCTAAATAAGCATATTTGTTGCAGCTACAATCAAACCCAAAACGTCTTTCAATAGCCTCCTTTATGGATGCTTCGATACTTATAAATTGTGCAATTGTTTTTCCTTTATTCACCTTATAATTGGATATATAGCTGAATTAATCAATTATTTTTATTATTTCTATTACACCAATTGACATTTCTGAATCTGATACAGTGATAAAACATCGTCTGCATAAAGACTAATCTTGGACTCAAAATTAAGTAATAGGAAGCCTTTTATTTCAATATTATTCCTTACTTTTATTGCGAGGGGTTTGATAGATAAAATGTACAAAATAAGAGACAGAGGATAGCCTTGCCTTGTACCATTTGCCATTCTAAACTAATCTAAACATAAATTTGATCCTACTGCTCTTGCAAAAGGAATGGTATATAAAATATATAATAGAATTCAACAAACAACCATGAATACCAAATTTCTGTAATGTTTAAAACACGTACTCCCGTCCAACTCTGTATAAGGCCTTCTCAGCATCCAACAGCAGAGTCAGAAGGGAGACACCACCTCTTTCTGCCAAATCAAGGGTATTGATTATTCACTTGATATTGTTATAGTAAGATCTACCCGGAACATACCCAATCTGATCATGATGGATTATATTTGACAAAACACCTTAAAATCGCTCTGCTAGAATAGAAGAAAACTATTTCATATCTACATTTATCAGCGAAATCGGGCAGCAGTTGGTCAACTCCGAAGAGTCCTTCCTTGCTTAAAAATTGGCAAAATGTTAGTGCATAACATTTCGGCAGGAAAAAGAGCACCATGTTATGATTTCACTGAAAATATTAGTAAGATGTTCGAAAGTGTTCTTTCTGTAAATTCTATGAAATGGGCCCGATGTTTTAACCCTAGACAGATTTTCAATCGCCTTTTCGTACTCTTTTTTTTCTATGGGTAAGTTTATTTTTACTTGTTGATGTAGTGCAATGGCAGGTATTGTGTAACATCCAGTTATTGTTTAATTTGTTTATCTGAGGCTTGTTTAGGCAAGTTATACAATTGTCTATAAAAAAAACAACAAAGGCTTGGTCTATTTCTTGTGGTGAATTATATGTTTTGTCTCCTACTTCATTAGAGACAATTCTATCTCTTATGTTTTTTAGTTTTTTTTATTTTATTCAAAATACATTTTCTACCCTATTACCTTAGTGATAATATCTTAATTTAAGAATATTTGTATTTTTTTTACATTTTCTTTATAGTTCTAACTTATTCATTTGTTTTGGTAATTATCTAGTTTTATTTGATCTTCTTTTGACCATTTGACTTTTATATTGGAAGATATCTTATAGAATTCTACATAGATAACAGCTGGAGAGGCCCATTTTTCTTTCTTAATTTTACTTTTAAGTTTTATTAGATGTCCTCTCAAGACCGATTTAAAAGCAAAGTGAGGTATCTCTCGCTTCATTGTCTTACAAATAACAATCATCCTGGGCAAAAAAATAGATTTTCTGTATAGTGTCCCCCTGGACAAATAGGGAAGGGGGAGCATGACTGCTGCCCAGGATAGTGGGATGGTACAATGGTAGCAACAATGTTGCAAAGATGGAAGGATTCATAAAGGTGAAGCAAGGGAGGAGACTTACCAGTCAGAAGGAGATAGTCAGTCACCCTGGTTTAATTTTTCTCGCTGACTGTACTGTTCTTTTGGGGTTGCCTTTCTTGTGTCTGTGGGGGAATACCTGGGCCTGCAAGAAACAAACCAATCAATAGATCTTGCCTAAGTGAGGATCAAGCTTCAACATGGCCACCCCATCGCTGGAGGAATTAGTAAAAATGATGGCAGCTTACCAGGAGTCCCATGGCTCCTTAGAACAGGTGCTGTCTCAAGTGCGGCAGGCTGCAGGAGGACGTCTGGATCGGCCTGAGGGAGCTGAGGAGTCGTTAAGCGGGCGGAGGGCCAGGAGGTCGAGGCCTCCGTCGCGTTTGTCTCCAAGCCCGGTACGGAGGAGCGGCGGGAGGAGTGCCCAGCGGTCCGAGGAGGGGAGCGGCGATGCCGGGCGATTGCCGGCGCGCAGTGTGCCCAGCCGGAGGCGGAGGAGGGCCGGTCAGGTACTTGCTGCGGCCGGGCCCCAAGATGGCGGAGATCCTGATGGCGGGAACCCGGCCGGAAGGTCGCGCAGCCCGCGCCCTTCTCTTCCGGCGCGGGTAAGGGAGTCGTCATCACGCACGCAATCCTGCGTGCGTGCAACGCCGGACGTGATGACGCGAAGAATGCCGCGGCGCGCATGCGCGCGGACGTCACGGGCAGGAGCCGGAAGATCACCTGCGGTGCGTGAGCACCCCGAAGATTCGCGACAAGGACCGCAGAGGGTCCCAGGAACGGGAGGAAGATGGATGCCAATCCGGTTTGCACTCCGGATCTGAAGAAGAGGATGCCGTGTTCCCCAGTGGGTCCGGTCTGCCTCCTGCAGCATCAGTGCGTGAGTATTGCGCTTGCGCCTGGGATGCGCTGGCTGAGGGTGATAGGGGGTTGGGTTCCCAAGACAGGAGGGAGCTGGACAGACAGGATTTAGGGAGGCAGCTAGATGGGGAGAGTCAAGGGGATTTAGTTCACTTGTTGAGGTCGGTATTGGAGAGGTTGCCTGTGGCTGTCCCCTCTTCTACTCCGCTAAGTCTGCGGGGGGCTGCGTCGCAGCTGCCAGGCAGGAACAAAGGGCTGGGTATTATGCGCCCACGGTTGCCGGGCTGTGAGCTGTCCCCACTGGGTCTGCATGTGGCAGCAGACGTCAGGGAGAAAATAGTTCGGGGTGAATATGTCGACTTCCTGTCGTTGGTTCCTCCGGATAGGGAATCGGTGGATAGACCGCGGCGAGGTGACCTCGGTGACAGTGAGAGAGGTAAGCAACTTCCCCGCACTTTTGGGAATTGGCTACAAGGTTTTTCAGTTTTCGCCAGTATTTTCACTGCTAGTTTTCCGGACAAGGCTCCCTCCTTGTTCGGTTACTTGGATCTCATTTGGGGGGCGTACAAGGTTTATGGGGGGCAATGCTGGTACCGGTATGACCAGCAATTTCGGCAGAAGATGGCGGTCAGCGAGGGCATGGATTTTGGGGTGCAGGATGGCAGCTTATGGCTGCTGTTGATGACGCCCTGCCGGCCATCCCCCTTTCCAGGGACTGCCGGCGCACAGGCTAGTGCGCCGGCAGGACAGCGTAGGGGAGTCTGTTGGCTCTTTAATGAGAGCCACTGTAAGTGGTACAATTCATGCAGGTTCCGGCATGAGTGTTCGCACTGTGGCGGAGCACACCCCGCCGTGCGCTGTTTTAAAAAGGGGAAGTCAGGGGTGCGCCCCAAGGAAGACGTTCCTAGACAGGAGGACGCCGGTGAGCGTCGAAAAGATGCGCCCGTGGCTCGACCGGTATCCTAAACGGCGGGAAGCGGGTATTTTATTGGACGGGTTTTTATTTGGGTTTTGGATTCCGTTTGTTTTGTCTGAGGCACCGTCGTTTGCGGGCAATTTACGTTCGGTTTCGGGAAAAGAGGATATTCTGGGTCAGAAGTTGGAAAAAGAGGTGTCCTTGGGCCGCATGGCAGGACCTTTTTCTGAGCCCCCGTTTGTTAACTTGCGAGTGTCGCCCCTGGGCTTGGTCCCTAAGAAGGAGCCTGGCGTCTTTTGTCTCATTCATCACCTGTCTTATCCAGCTGGTGGATCAGTGAATGACGATATTGACAAAGAGGTGTCCAGGGTGCGCTATGCTTCATTTGACAGGGCTTTGGAGTTAGTGAGAGATGCAGGGTCCGGGGCGTTGCTCGCCAAATCGGACATTGAGTCGGCTTTTCGTCTGCTGCCGGTTCACCCTGACTGTTTCCATCTCCTGGGTTGTCAATTTAATGGTTTGTTCTTTTATGACATGTGCTTGCCCATGGGGTGTGCTATTTCCTGCGCCTACTTCGAGATGTTTGCGACATTCTTGGAATGGGTGGTGTCACAGGTGTCGGGTTTGTCCACGTTGACCCACTACCTGGATGATTTTTTGTTTGTCGGGTCGGGAGCTTCCGACGACTGTGCGGTGTTGTTAAGGGCTTTTCGGCAGATTACGTCAGAGTTTGGTGTACCGGTGGCGGTAAGCAAGACGTTCGGGCCGGTGAATAAGTTGGCTTACTTGGGGATCGAGATTGACTCTTGTGAGATGGTCTTTCGATTACCAGAGGAGAAGCTGGGGCAGTTACTCTGCCTTGTTGACCGGGTTAAGGGCTCCAAAAAAGTACAGTTGCAGCTGATGCAATCGCTGTTGGGTCATCTGAACTTTGCTTGTCGTGTTCTGTCCATGGGCCGTGCGTTCTGTCGACGCTTGTCCTTAGCTACGGTGGGGGTTGTACAGCCGTTTCATTTTATTCGGATTACAAGTAGGCTGCGGTCGGACTTGCAGGTGTGGAGCGCTTTTTTGGGTACGTATAATGGTCATTCTTGTTGGTTGCGTTCGGAGGTGTCTAACGAGGAGTTGGACTTGTTTACTGATGCATCAGGGTCCATAGGTTTTGGGGCTTATTTTCGGGGGCAGTGGTGTGCGGCGGAGTGGCCGGCCAAATGGCGGGGTTCAGAGTTCATGGGTAATTTGGCGTTTCTAGAGTTGTTCCCAATTGTGGTTGCGGTCGACTTGTGGGGTGCGGGCTTAGCGCACAGGAAGGTGGTTGTTTACACGGACAACATGAGTGTGGTTCAGGTAATCAATCGTTCCACGTCTGGGTCCCCTCCGGTCTTGGCATTGCTTAGACGGCTAGTGCTACTCTGTCTTCAATGTAATTTGTGGTTGGTAGCCAGGCATGTGCCGGGGGTAGACAATGTCATTGCTGACTCTCTTTCTCGGTTTCAGTGGGACCGTTTTCGGGAGGCGGCTCCGGAGGCGGCGCTGACGGGAACCCCGTGTCCGCCTTACTTGTGGGACCTGGTTTCGGACATTTGAGACGTTTGATTCGGGGGTCCTTATCTGAGTCGTCTTGGAGGGCTTACTCCGCCATCTGGGAGCGCTGGTGGGCCAGGGGTAGGAGCGGTGAGGCGGCGTCTGACTCCGGAAGATTGACCATTACGCTGTCGTTCTTGGAGTCGTTGTGTGCCGCAGGTAGGTCGGCTGCAGCGGCGGAACAATCGTTGGCTGCTCTCTCCTTTTTATTTCGTTTTTTAGGTTGGTCAGATGTCACCAAGGCTTTCTGTGTGTCGCGCATTCTAAAAGGGTGGAAAAAGCGGCGCGTTCCCGACAAAAGGCGGCCGATCTCGGGGGCCATGCTGCTGCAGCTGTTGGAAGTTCTTCCGGAAGTGTGTAGCTCTACATACGAGGTACTGTTATTTAGGGTGGCATTTTCTTTGTGCTTCTTTGGGGCGCTGCGGATCGGTGAGCTGGTAGCCCCCAGGGCGAACTCGGTGTCAGCGTTGAAGCTTTCCGACGTCTCAGTGACGCCGGAGTGCGTGACTCTGGTGATTCGGCGGTCTAAGACGGACCAGGCAGGCCTGGGAGCGAGGGTACGTATCGGGCTTACTGGGGGTGTATTTTGTCCGGGGTACTTGTTGCAAGCCTATCTGGGCGCCAGGGGTGGCGCGGAGGGCTCATTGCTGGTCCATCTTAATGGATCTTCACTGAGCCGTTTCCAATTTGCGAGCCTCTTGCGGAGTTGCATTGTCAGGTTGGGTGGGGACCCCAGGTGGTATTCCTCACATTCCTTTAGAATAGGAGCGGCGACGCAGGCGAGCGAGCTGGGTTTCCCGAAGGAGGCATTAATGCGCCTGGGGCGCTGGGAGTCAGGACGGTTCCAGCTTTACGTGCGCCCTCATTTGCTGTGATGGTATGCCTCTGTAGACATGTGAGTTAACCGTTATTCTTTGTTTTGTAGGCCAAGTTCCTCGTTATGTGTGGATCCTGGGGCATTCGTATATTTACTGGGCGGCTAGGAGGGCGGAGGACAGATCGCATGGTCGTAATTTGGGGTTCCCGTCTCAGGAAGTTCGGGTACGTTGGCGGGGATTGAGGGGGTTACGTTGGGATCAGGTGTACGGGGAGTGCGAGCAGCTGAGTCGCTGCGTCACGGGACCAGTGACGTTGATAGTGCATGCGGGCGGGAATGACGTTGGCCGACGGAGGTCGGTGGATCTCATTCACGACATGCGTCATGATCTAGCGCGCTGTTTTGCGCTTTTTCGTGACTTGACATTAATCTGGTCAGAGATAGTGCCCCGCCCGGTGTGGAAGGTGGGAGGTTATGGGAAGGCGTTGGAACGCTGTAGGCGTAAGATTAATGTAGCTATTTCGCGTTTTGTACGTAGCTTGGGTGGAATAGTGGTTCGACACTTTGAATTGGAAGGGAATAATTCGGATGTGATGCGTCAGGATGGAGTTCATTTAACCCCCATTGGGCTTGACATCTTTAATGTGGGGCTGCAGTCAGGCATTGAATTGGCGCTGTCTGCGGGGGGGCGCGAAGCCGGCGCAGATCAGGCTGCGGCAGGTCGGCTTCGCGGTGGCGGTTTTCCCTGGACAGCGGAAGCGAAAAGGAAAGGAGTATGACGCAAGGTCACCTTGGGGAGACGACAGTCGTCGCAAGGCTGATGGCTAGCGACGGCTGGATTGGGCTCTTGGCGAACAAAGAAGGAGAACTGCCTGTTGGGTCCTCACCCAACAGCTGGCAGGAATTAAGAATTAAGTTTTTTACTGTTTAATAAAGCTGTGGCCGTTGCCCTTATCCACTTAAAAGGTGTCCAGTGTTTTATTTGGGGCAACGGTGGGATGGTAATGGGTCAGCAGTCAAGTGTCCCCCTGGACAAATAGGGAAGGGGGAGCATGACTGCTGCCCAGGATAGTGGGATGGTACAATGGTAGCAACAATGTTGCAAAGATGGAAGGATTCATAAAGGGGAAGCAAGGGAGGAGACTTACCAGTCAGAAGGAGATAGTCAGTCACCCTGGTTTAATTTCCCACCCTCCCTCCCTGTTTGGTGTTGTGGTGTGTTGGTGGTTTCGTGTTTTGTTTTTCTCTCATTGTCACAGCAGGCGGTTTTCCCTGGACAGCGGAAGCGAAAAGGAAAGGAGTATGACGCAAGGTCACCTTGGGGAGACGACAGTCGTCGCAAGGCTGATGGCTAGCGACGGCTGGATTGGGCTCTTGGCGAACAAAGAAGGAGAACTGCCTGTTGGGTCCTCACCCAACAGCTGGCAGGAATTAGGAATTAAGTTTTTTACTGTTTAATAAAGCTGTGGCCGTTGCCCTTATCCACTTAAAAGGTGTCCAGTGTTTTATTTGGGGCAACGGTGGGATGGTAATGGGTCAGCAGTCATGTGCAGCATATAATCATCTATTCTCAAGGTAGATCTTATAAACGTATTAGATGTATCTGTCAGGATTACTAATTGATCCAGCACGCAGAATTGTGCCACACCTAGGACTAAGGATAACGTCTAACCGGACCTTAGAATGGCCGGACTTAATGTATCCAAGAATAGTCAGAATACTGGCTGAGGTCAGGGATACAGAATCAGACACAACGATGAGAAAAAGCCAAAATTCAAGGAAATCAGGGAAGTCAGAACAAATCCAAAGTAAAAAAACAAAATATCAAGATCAGGAACGCACTCTCGGATTAACATCAGGCAGAAACCACGACATGGCAATGAGAGAATGTAAAAATAAGTTTAAATAACCCTCCTGTTATTCAAATTGGCCGTAATCGCCTTTGACCACAAAACGTGCGTGCGCGGACGCCGGCGTCTTCCTCAACATGGGCGGTCATGTGGCAATAAAGTGGCATAGATCCGCAGCGGCCCTAGACATGCTGGGATTATCAGGTATCTTCGCGCACGGCTATAGATGGGCACAACTATTCCTGTCAGGACAGTAAATACCATCAAACACATTACTATAAGCGGATGAATTTGCTACAGTATCCTTTAGTTCTAAAAATACCATGCTATGATCTGACCAGATGTTATATTTTATATAAGTTTTCTTTGTTTTGTATATTATGGATATATCGCCCCATATGATATCAATCTTCGAAAAGGATTGATAAACTTTAAAGAAGTGTGTAAAACTCTTTTGTCTGGGTAAATAAATCCTTTATATATCAAAGAGATCTGTGATTAAAATAATTATTTAGGGCTTTAGATTGTTTTATAATTTTGCTATCTATTTTCTTTAAAGTATTTAATTTTTTATCCAGTTTGATAAGTGTCCTGCTATTAAAATTGACCTATTTTGATTTTTTCTACCAGATTTAATATATGTTCTAAATAACTTGTTGGGCTGACATTAGGAAAGTGTACATTAACTAGGGTAAAAAGTTGACTATTGATTGTACACACCAAAGCTATCTTCCTTCCTTCCTTATCTATAATTATATGATCACTCTCTAGCTGTATAGAACTCAAAAATATAATGGCGACCCCTCTTTTTTTTTAATGAGGAGAAAAATAATTTTTAAACCCATTTCACCACCATTTATCTCCTTCATCCTCCCTCCAGTGAGTCTCCTGAACCAACAATATTTCCACTGCTTCTTGTTTTATTGTTTTAAACAGTATCCAGCTCTTTAAATTATCATTCAGTTCCTGAGCGTTCACCAATAATAGTTTAACTGTCAAAAATTAGACTCAGAATTCATCACTCTTCTGCATCCCCTACATCCTTGCAGGAGCCAAACAGAAAAAAAACATCCATACAACCACAATATACATTGATAATAAAAAAATATATATACCAGAAGAAAAAGACAATTTCATACAACTCTTCTGAACTCCATCTGGAGAACAGTTTATTTTAGTGTGACAAAATCCGACAGCTGAGCACACTACTAAATTCGTTAGAAGAAAAGGAATGAGAGAAAGGAAAAAAAATATAATAAAAATATCTCTTTAAGCTTGTATTTTAACTATTCACAAACATTATGGATTATAAATTGTAAACAATATAAACGGTACAAGGAGAAACTCTCACTCATTCCCATATGTATTAAGTACTTTTTATCATCTCATTCCTATATCTTTCTTACCTGTACATTTTTAAATATTCGTAACTAAACTAACATTGTAGAATGTATAATATAAACTTAATCCTCAAAAACCTTATATTTTCTTCTTCTTTAGAAACAAGATAAGGAAGGAGGGAAAAAAACAACAAAAATTCACTGTCTTCCATTTAACACCTTTAAACATGTATTTTGACAATTTACGTTTAAAATTCTATTTTATAATATCACACAAAGCTTGTGAATTATAGAGTTTAAATAGTGTAAAAAAAATGCATCAAAAAAGCTCCCCTGGCTGTGACTTACATAATCTCCACAAAATAATAGTTTCATTTTTATTTAGATCTTTAGACACTGTGTGTTTACTTTAGAAGTTAGTATCTCAGGCTTCTTTAATTGAACTTGAATCACACACAGGATGCTGTTTCAGGCTCTAGCAAGTTATTGACATAAGCAGAGAAGATACATTCTTAATGAAACAGTCGGCAATAAGGAAAGCTGAAAAATAGATTATTTTTAAGGACATTTGTAAGGAGGCTGAGTGAGTTCAAACCAGGGGAGGTGTGGCTAGGACTGCAAAAAAAGTGATTCAACAGTGATACTGCAAGGATATGAGCTATACACCAAACTCATTAAATTAAGCTAAAGTTGTTGTGGTTCCCTTCATATAGTGAACCATTTCTAAATTTCTGGAATGATTGAAATTATGTCCTTTGAATTACTGGCTTTGCTATAACTGTACAGTTGCAATCATACTTTAATACACGGTTTCACTTTACCTGTCATTTTGGTTTTCCTTCCTAATTGTCTACTTAAAAGACACACTCATTTAGGTTTAGCTAGGGCTGCGTAATGCCATTTAACTCCTAAATGCCAGTGAGACTCCACAGACATGATCTACACACCAAAACTGCTTCTTTAAGCTTAGGCTAACCATTTAAATTATAGAAATAGTACCCAGTACCTTATGAACAAAAGACGGTACAATTGTTATATGTAATGAATGTTTATATCTATAACTGAGTTTATGCTAGTTTCAGTTTTTAGTCCTGGAGTTTTGTTCTGTGAATGTCAGCTTCCTTTCTGCTGGTGTTAACAATTTCATCTCTGCTGTTGTTGTAACTTATTCCTAGGTGATCACCAGCAGGGCCACCATCAGAAATTTTGGTGCCACTGACAAAGTACAAGGTCTGGATTCCCCCCCCCCCTCCACCCCGGGCCCGCCCACGCCCTACCTAGTCCGCTGACAATGATGCAGGATTGAATGTGGTGTGTATAGTGGAAGTGAATTAGAATGTGTGTAATGGATGTAGTGTTTGTGTGTATTAGATACTGTTTGTGCAGTGAATGCAGAGTGTGTGCTTGTGTAGCGGAATCATTGTGTATAGTGAACGCAGAGTGTGTTTGAGTAGTGGATGTAGTGTGTGTACAGTGATGTAGCGTGTGTTTGTGTAGTGGGTGTAGTTTGTGTGTACTAGATGCAATGTGTTTAGTGGATGCAGTGTCTGTAGTGGATGTAGTGTGTGTATTAGATGCAGTGTCTCTGTATAGTGAATGCAGAGTGTTTCAATGTGTGGTGGATGTAGTGTGTGTACTGTGAATACAGCATGTTTTTGTAGTGAATGCTGTGTGTATAGTTAATGCAGAGTATATGTTACTGTAGTGAATGCAGAGTGTGTGTCAGTGTAGTGAATGCAGAGTGTGTGTCAGTATAGTAAATGCAGAGTGTGTGCATAGTGTAGTGAATGCAGAGTGTGTGTTAGTGTGTAATGAATGCAGTGTGTGTTAGTGTAGTGAATGCAGAGTGTGTGTCAGTGTAATGAATGTAGTGTGTGTGTAAATGTGCAGTGAATGCAGACAGTGTGTTGTATTAGTGTATATAGTGTGTGTTGCATTAGTGTATGCAGAGTGTGTGTTGTATTAGTGTATGCAGTGTGTGTCTTGTATTAGTGTATGCAGAGTGTGTTGTATTGGTGTATGCAGTGTGTGTGTTGTATTAGTGTATGCAGTGTGTGTGTTGTATTGGTGTATGCAGTGTGTGTTGTATTGGTGTATGCAGTGTGTGTGTTGTATTAGTGTATGCAGTATGTGTGTTGTATTGGTGTATGCAGTGTGTGTGTTGTATTGGTGTATGCAGTGTGTATAGTATTGGTGTATGCAGAGTGTGTGTTGTATTGATGTATGCAGTGTGTGTGTAAATGTGCAAACTAGGGGGGAGGGGCATCTTCAAATGAAATTTAATTAAATGTTATTCAATTCCCTGGTGGTCCAGTGGCATTCCCTGGGGGGCCCGAACTGCTCTGGCAGTCTCGGGCCCCACATTCCCTCTCTGCACACATAGAGAGCGATATTATGCATACAGCCACGGGCCCCCGTTACCGCAGAGGGGGCCCAGCACACTGCATCTTCACATTCAGTTCATTTCCTCCAATAACTCTCGCGAGACCCGCGGTCTGCGTGCCGTGCGGAGCGTTGCCATGGTAACCTGTGGCAACGCTCAGATAGCTGCGGGTCTCGCAAGAGTTAATTGAGTAAACGAACTGAATGTGAAGACGCAGTGTGCTGGGCCCCCTCTGCGGTAACAGGGAGCCGGGGGCCTGTGGCTGTACACATAGAGAGCGATATTCGCTATCTATGTGTGCAGAGAGGGAATGTGGGGCCCAAGATTGCCAGAGCAGTTCGGGCCCCCCAGGACCGCCGGGCCCGTGACATCCATCATGGTTGTCACCCCCTGATGGCAGCCTTGATCACCAGACCCCTGCCATGGACTTCAAGTATAGTTCTATCAAGACCATGTTACACTCTTGAGAGACCATACAAAGGAGTCAAATCAGAAAATGTCCGCTGTTCATTAAACAGAACTAAGGTTTTACAATAACATGCAATAAATGGGAGTCTTGGGGCCGTATCATAAGTTACCAATCAGATATTGACAACTATTAAGTAACATCATGAACAAGCTTGCACAAACAGCATGGAGAAAGCATATAACACATTTTACCACAAGACAGGAGGCTTTATATTTTGCATTAATGTTCTTTACTCAAATTCCAGCAGCACAGATCAATCATAAATGTTTTAACCAATCAGAACAAAGGAGCATAACATATATAAAGCCTTGACAGCTTTAACTCCCCTCTTTCTTTGCTGTTCCTGCTGTGCACAGGTCAGAGTATTTGTTTACAGTATATCCTGTTTACTTAATGTGGGATTTTCTCTTCTGTTATTGTATTTTACCTCATTTTTTATATGATTTCTATGCCCTTGCATACCTTCAATGCCTTTTTTTCCTGACTTTTGTTAACATTAAGCCAAACTTATCTGTAACTTTATAACCCTGCTGTTTTGTTTTTCTTGTTTCAGACAATTCGGCATGGCCTGCAATGTGGACCACACTCTAATGCTCACTGAATTTAACTCTGCTACTTAAAGGGATTACTTAATACCCTGGGAAGTAGCCGTGTTCTTTTGGCCTCCCCTTATACAACCTGGGAATATCCCTTCCAAGGATTGAAGGTGCTTTTCACATACAGTAAGGATATTAATTATACTGTGTAATGCACTGAGTTATATAGACAGGTAAATGATATATTGTGCAGGGGTGGAATCCTGCAGTACTATTGGTGTATGTCCCCAAATACTCTCTGCCTGGCCTCTGTACCTGACTGAAATTACAAGGGTAAGCCCCAATTTAGCTACCACTAACACAATTGGGCTTACCATCTATTCAAAGCAGACCGAGATCCAGCTCCAGAAATCTGGGGATCAAAGGATTAACCACTTTCCTATTACAGGCTTTCAGTACCTGCCCATAATTTCAGGTTGTCGGTCCCTGACATATTAGCCACTCATTGTGGCAGTAGAGGGACAACCCTCACATTACTTTATACAATACTTTCATCTATGGGTCACAGTGGTTGGTGCTGCTTTTAACTCTGGGCGAACCCTGATTGTACTTGACAAAGGGACTCCCCGTCAGGCCATGCAAACACCCAGACCGGCTATTAACACATGTCCTCTCCTCCACAGGACATCTCCCCCTCAAACATGAGTGATTCACCACCATAAACCCAGGATTTAAAGTCCATAATAAACTGCAGTGGCAGCTTCTGTGGAGAAAGCCATCTCAAAAATCCTTACACAACCTCCTTCTGCGGTATTCAACCAGGCAGTGGGCCTGACACCACCACAGGAAGAGGAGACCATGGACTTGCAGGTTTCCACTGTGATAGAATTTATCTTGATTCCAAGGCTCAAGCTTATAGGTGTCATATAATGATATCCTATATTAAAATTGGCTAACTTGGACTCAGGAAATGCTTGATGCTTAAACAACACTTTAGACCATATATGTCTAAGTTCCGGGAGCAGAGAGCCCCCACCTAAGATGTCTCTGCTCTAATCATTTTGTTCTCTCATACCTTGAAACTTATTTGTTATGGGTACATGACGCTCATCCCTATGTCTTATCTGTATTCTCTTCCTATTACTGTTCTAAGAGTATTTGCACGTAAGCACTTACTTTTTAATGTATAAAACCCAGCTGATGAATAAAACGTCAGAGGCTTATTTTGAATACCAACAGGTGTCTGGTGTCTAATTCTCGCTTCTCCAAGTGCACTTGTAACAACAATTTGGGCTTCCTCTGAATATAACAAAGATCAACATTTCTGATCCACAACACCACCAAGGACCTCCCGCCTCTTACTAAATGGCCAGTTAAGGCGTCACTGTACTACCTTCCAAGTCCAAAGGGAAAGTGCCTGTTAAGCACTCTAAACGAGTGGCAGTGTTTGAGCTACAACCTCCAATTCTGTCTTCCTCTGAGGAAGATGTTTACCCTCCTGCCACGTCATGTCAAGGAGTTGTTCGCGGACGACCATTTTTTTCTAGATGATACACAAGATTCTTCCTCACAGACGGACTGTTCCTGGACACCCTGGGATGTCTACCATTTGACCCAAGAACCATAAGTCACCTACAATCTTCAGAGTGGAGCCTCCCTACCAATTTGGCTAAATTCATCCACTTCTGGCTTTGAAAGCTTATAGACCAGGAAATCATAGCTTGACTACTTTTGGGATGCCACGGCCTTTACTGCGAGACAAAATGGCAGTTGTGCTGTAACTTTACCAGACAATGGTGATCCTTATGTTCTGAACTGGACAGGAACCCTGCAAATGGGCGGAGAAGGGGTTAAGAGCAACCCAAGATAACTTAAGGTTAAGAGCAACCCAAGATAACCCAAGGTAAAAATCCTGTACTTTGCAGATCTGGCCCTCTTTTACATGGTGCACAGCTCAACACACAAGCAGTGTGTGAATCAGCACAATGCAGTATTTGCCTACTAAGAAATACCAATGCTGCTCTCTGCACTAAGAGGTGCAGGTCAGTGCTTTTACGGAGTGACACAAAACCCATAAATATGGCCACTAAGGAACTTGGACCATCAGCCAATGGCCTTCTTTTTGGTGACTCATTTATCACTGAATTGAAGAAACACATTTTACATTCCACTACCCTCAACTAAGTCCAGACCTCCATGAAACAGGTGTTCCATACACTTCCCACTTTGCATCATGAACAAACCAACAGCTCCCATGATTCTTCAGCTAGCTTACAGACCTGGAATGCAAAGTGGTGGATGCATTTCTCCAAATCTGGCCACCTCCCACCATTCTCCATGCTGGCAAGGGTTCTACACCAAGTTCATGTTCAGGGGATTTCACTGCTTCTAAATGCCCCACTGTGGCCAAGCATGGTTCCCAGATCTGCTGGAATTAATAATTTCAATCTACCATCATTCCCTCTCCTGTTATCCAATTCCAAGGAGCACCACACACCCTTGTACTCTAAGACCAACTTGACCTCGTGGTTTGAACAATTTCATGGCCCCATCATCTTGAACTTCCTATTTCACCTATTTTGTTGGGTCATCGGTTCTTACTGCTCTATTAACGTTACATGTTTGGCCATTTCGGCTGCACATGTCCCAATTCAAAGACACCCGGTGGGTCGGGCCCTCTTATTTGTTTACTTCTTTGGGGTCTTCGGCAGTCATATCCCCCTGCACCAAAATATGCATGTCTTTGGGATGTCAACGGGGAGCTCCATTTTTTTCAAATTGTCAAGACAATTTTTCATTCTCCTAAAGTCAGCTTTTGGGAAAACTTACTCATTTGGTTTGTCTGGTCATCTTCTGGTAAGTGTCGGATGTCTGGGCTTTCAGCATGGACAGTCTACCCTTCACGCTGGGTGGGGCTTCCTTTTCAGTTTTGCGTCGTACAAAGACAAATTCTTATATTTTTTTCCTATAACTCCACCACTCTGTGTATTTAAGACGTTACTTCACTATGTGGAGATTACTGCACCGCTGTGTCATGCTCTGACCAGACAACTACTCATCGTTTATGTACAACCACATCGGCTGGTCACTATGACACTAGTACTAGAGATCCGTGCCCGTGGTTGACTCTGGCTTTGATGCGCATTCCATTTGTGGCACGGCTGCATCGCAAGCCTTTTAGTTAAGCACCTCCATTGCTGACATTATGCTTTCCGTGGATTGGTCTTGCAGAGATACCTTTCGAGTCTTTTACTTCTGCTCATGCTTCTTTGGTTTTACTGCCTTAGTGTTAAAAATGCAAAATATTCTTTGTTATGGCTTATCTCATTGATGTTAGACTTATTTTCTAATAGTGATAAATATATATATATATATATATATATATATATATATATATAATGCGTTGTATAATTTAATTAGTTTTTCTACCTACTTTAGTCATCTTTTATAGTTTTACAATAGTAACGTATTATTTGCACTATGGTTTATATTGCCACAATGTAATTACTCCTGTCTTTCCCTTATTTCTGTTCTATTCAGTGTGAATATTCATTATGTTGCCCAAGGTTTGGATGTTACTTATTAAACCGCTACGTTCTTCATCGCTACGTTCTTCATCTGGAATCAGTTGGATTTTTTTCTTCTCTTCTTGTTTCTACGTTCCTGTTTTTGGTTCTGTTGGACAATTCTTTATCGCATCAAAGAAGAGGAGGAATTAGGACTGTCAAGGCTTTATATATGTCATGATTCTATGGATTGATTGGTTAAAACTTCTATGATTGATCAGTGCTGCTGAAGTTTGAGTAAAGAATGTGTATGCAAAATACTTGCCTCCTGTAATTAATAAAATTAAGATTCTAGGCATGGGCATCCAGCAGCCCTGGGAAAAAAATTTATGCAAGTCCCATAAGTCATTGTGCCATGTAGTGTCTGTGTGTGTGAGTGTGTATATATATATATATATATATATATATATATATTATTGGTATGTTTCTTTTTCTAATTCAAAATATTGGTTCTGTCAGTGTAAAAAATGTAATTTTATCACATGACAGGAGGCTTCGTATTTTGCATAATCTTTCTTTACTAACTGCATAGCAGCAAAGAAAAGAGTGACAAAAATGAGAACCAATCACAATGCAGTATAGAGTATAAGAGGTGTAACAGATGACATAACTTCCTCTTTCTTTGCTGCTCCATCACAAGCACAAGCACAAGCACAAGTACAAAATTTCTCTCATCATTCAGCTCATATATATACTTTACACTGTCTTTATTTTACATAGCTGTCTTGTATATGTACCTATATTTATTCTTTATATATATATTTTACTATTGACCCCATTTCGGGGGCTAACCCTCTTCCCTGAGGTCTGCCCCCTGTTTTTCCCTCAGGGAATTCCCTCAGGGACCTTTCTTCCCCCTTTTTCAACCCTGGGACATTGCCTCAGGCTTCTACAGATATTTTTCACGACTCCCGCCGTCCATTCCCCTCCTCTATACTCCCTTCACAGTTTTTTCCTGTGCGCTCGCGCACAGACGTTTCGAATTTTCAACCGAACGTTTCTCGTTCGGCAGTTTGGCGCGATTGCCTTCTTACTCGCGAACGCCCGTGGTTTTCTGTGCGTTCGTACAGTCGTTTAGTTTTTTTCTTTCTTCTGTTCGGCAGGTTGCTGCGTTCGCCTATTTTAGGCGAGGTGGAGGGTGGTTCTATCTCCCTCATACTGACGGCTGTTAGTCCGGCGGCCATCTTAGGGGGGATAAGCACTGTCAGCTGCCTGCTCCAGCTACCAACTGCAAGCAACAGGAAACCCTTATCACATCCTGCCCCTTCACTCAGTGGGACCAAGTCAGGTTTGTACCTAACACCTGGGGTTGGTTTAAGCCAGTTGGACTGTACCTTATTCTGGCCGGGGTGAGCCCCCATTTTGTGCTGCTAAGCGGACCTGTTCATGCAGGATTCCGATTACCTGGGTGAGCCCCAGTGACACAGCCCTCTCATTATCATTACTACGATCTACCGGTCCCTACCCTCTCCGGTTAACCATTACCGATAACATACCACCCCTGGTCCCCAGGCCTCTCCACTAATTGTGCCTAAAGTACCCTCACGCAAATCTATCGGGTGAGCCCCGAATACCCTTTCGAAATCATGGAGGAATCTCAAACCTCCTCAGACCTCCAGGCCATGATCACAGCAGCTGTGGCCGCAGCCATGGAAAAGGCCTCTTCTAAGTCGCTCCCGGCAGACCTAGACACCCCTAAACCCATCTCTAAACGGGTTCACTATAGAGCGGACTCTGACTCCTCCAGGGAATGCTCCCATCGGCCTAAGTGCCATTGGAAGGGCGAGGTCGCTGCGCCACGCAAATCTAAGGGTAAAGCCCCTGCGAAACGCAGGAAAGCCATGGCTTGTACTGCCCACGACCCCATACAGAACTCCTCAGGTGAGGAAGACGCAGAACCCACACACGCTCTAGCTGTGCTAGACGAATGGCAGGCGGCGGTCTCCGACCAGGAGGACTCCGGTGAAGACTCCGCAGCCAACTCTGACCCTTATTTCACAAGGGAACAGTTTCTGGGTGAGCCCCAGGACTCCATGGACTCCATGGCTACTCCCATGGATAACCCACAGGAGGGCACAGAGATTTTCCTTGAAAATTCGAGCCTCCAAATGTTTGACCCGAGAAATATCCGTCATCCCCGTTCGGAAGAATGGTCTCCACCCGAACATTTGACAAAGTTTATGCACTTTTGGCTCAGGAAATCTCTGGACAAAGAAGTAAGGAAACGCATGAGATCAGATTGCCCCCGGCCAAGGTGGCGCACACCCCCGAATTTGACCCGCTCATAACAACTTTTATGTCCCGAGGGGGTCGGGACTCGCGCAGAGGCATAGAGTGCGGTTTCAAAGGAGCGCAGGACAAACTGCTAGACGCCATTGGGCCGCTAGCTAGGATTATGGACATGGCGGATGACGCCTATGAGAGGGCTGATGATTTCACCCCAGATACGGTGCATGAGTGGGCACGACACACCCGTGAATGGGCACAGAGGTGTTTCTGTTTCCTAGGAAACACCAACGTAGCCCTCTCTTCGGAGAGGCGCCGAGCAGCACTTTACTGTATCGACGAAAAACTTGTCGAACTGGGGGACAAAGAATTAGGCCCTTTGGCACAGGGCAAATTGTTTGGAGAGGCCTTCCTCAAAGAATTGAACAAAAGGGTCAACATATTCATGTACCTTAACAAGGCTCAAACTTCGATGCGGAATGTTTTCCGCGGTTCTCACACCCGAGGTGTTTTTGGGAGGGCTGGACGGCAGAGGGGCCGTACCGCTAGCCGTTTTTGGCCATCCGGCCCCCGTACAACAAGGAGTCAACCTTTCTACCCAGACTCGTCTACACGACATAGATTCCACCAATTCCGGGGATCAGACCGTGGCCGAGGCAGCCGAGGACGCTCCCGGGCAAGATTCTCCAACGGTAAGTCAACATTCTATCTTGCCTCTAACCTCCTGCCATATCGCAGGTCGTGTTTCTCTTTTTTTCCAGAACTGGCTAGACCTATCTTCAGACACGTGGATCCTCCAAACGGTGCGGGACTATCAAATAGAGTTTGATTCAACCCTGCTCCAGAAGGTACCTCCACGTCCGATCCAGACTACACGTGCAGATGCCTGTCTCATAGACTCGGAACTACGCGAACTTCATTTCAAGGGTGCCATCCAACCAGCTCTGGACTTAACAGGCTTCTACAACAACATTTTCTTAGTCAGAAAGAAAACCGGCGAATTCCGCCCCGTTATCAACCTCAGGGAGCTCAATTCTCACGTGGTATACCGATATTTCAAAATGGAAGGTATCCACCTTCTACGAGATTTACTTCGACGCAACAACTGGTTCACCCGCCTGGACCTCAGGGATGCGTACCTTACCATTCCGGTACACAGAAACAGCCGTCCCTACCTCCGTTTCTTCTGGCACGGGACACCCTGGCAATTCACCTGCCTCCCGTTTGGCCTCAATTCAGCACCGTGGTGCTTCACCAAGATTATGAAGCCAGTGGTGGCAAAACTCAGAGCTCGAGGCATAAGATGCATCATCTACCTCGACGACATCCTGATCTTCGACGAGGATGCAAGGACCCTGAGGACACACACGAACTACACAGTACACCTACTCGAGTCTCTAGGTTTCATTGTCAATCATCCCATGTCCGAATTAATCCCGGCTCAGTCAATTCAATTCTTCGGATTTGTAATAGACTCCACATCATGCACTCTTCACCTCCCGGTCACAAAAATTACAGCCATCCGCAGAGAGATCCGGAAAGTCCTTACCCCTGTGACTACTGGCACGGATCGTAGGCCTCCTCTCCGTATCCATCCAGGCCATTTTCCCCGGACCCCTGCATTACAGGGCCATGCAGCACCTCAAGGCAACATTCCTTCGCAGGAAGCCTACATACGACCAACCGGTTCCAATGTCAGATGAAGTTCTGGAGGAACTACGCTGGTGGCTGAACCGCATGCAGGCTTGGAACGGCAGGGCCATATTCGGGAACCAGCCAGACTTCGTACTGGAGTCAGATGCCAGCCGTTTAGGTTGGGGAGCAACGGATGGAACTTCCTCCACAGGAGGAGTATGGACTGCCGAAGAGTTATCAATGCACATCAATTGCCGGGTCATTCGCCATTCACAGTCTGGCAAAGGAACGATCCAACTGTTGTATCCTGCTCCGCATGGACAACGTCTCAGTGGTAAGATACATCAACCGCCTTAGAGGCACTCGTTCTCAAGCACTGGTGGATCTCACGAAAGATCCACCAGTCTTCGATTACTGCCTGCCACGCAACATCACCCTGCTGGCAGAGCATTTACCAGGAGACTCCAACACGACGACGGATTGGTATTCACGCCACTGGCGGGACGCCAGCGATTGGCAACTAGACCCTCATATTTTCACAATACTGGATGCACAGAGGGGACCTCTCTCCCTAGACCTATTTGCATCCCGCAACAACCGACAGACGAAGGATTTCTTCAGCTGGCTCCCAGACCCGGAGAGCCTTGCAACGGACGCTTTCCTACAACAATGGCCTCGGTTCGGTGCTTACGCATTCCCACCTTTCGCAATGATAACGAGAGTCCTTCACCGGATCCGCCTGCAGAGAGTGAGGATAATCCTCATCATGCCTCTTTGGCAGAGCCAGCCATGGTTCCCGGACCTTCTGGAACTGTCAATCAAGGATCCCCTCCTCCTACCGGATGCTCCAACTATCCTCACGAACCCGTTGGGTCTACCTCACCCACTGGTCATGCAGGAACGCCTGTCCCTTGTGGCCTGCACTCTTTCCGGGATTCCTGGCGAACCAAGGACTTATCGCAGGAAGCTAGGGACCTCCTTTGGGATTCATGGGCACCAGGAACAAGGAGGTGCTATTTATCAGCATGGCACTCCTGGGCCAGTTGGTGTATGGGACGGGACCTCAATCCCTTTACTGCACCTACTCACTCCATCATGAATTTCCTGACCTTTCTGTTCACTGCCGGGAAGTCATACTGGTCCATCAACGTGGTACGATCAGCCATCTCAGCGGCCCATACTCCGTCCCAGGGGTCTCCGGTTGGTCAGGATCCACTCATCTGCAGACTCCTCTGCAGCATGCGCCTTCGGCGCCCCCCGGAGCCCAAATACTCTAGACTTTGGGACGTTGGCGTGGTCCTACAATTCTTACGAAATTGGCCTCCTAACAAGGACCTGTCACTCCGCCAACTTACCGCAAAATTCACCTTCCTGCTCTGTCTAGTCTCCTTCCGACGGGTATCCGACATACGCGCTTTTGACGCCGATGCTTTTACCTTCTGCCCGGCGGGGGTTACCTTTCAGATCTCACGACGCACTAAGTCCAACTCTCACTCGGTCTTCTACCCTTTCTTCCCTTCGGACCCTCAGCTCTGTGTGGTCTCTACTCTCCGTCAATATGTGGAAGCCACCACGATGTTGCAGCAACCTTCCACAAGTCAACTTATCATCTCTTACGTCCGCCCCTACGGTCCAGTTTCGGTTACTACGCTGGCCAGATGGGTTAGATGGCTAATATCCCTTGCCGGTATTGACCAAACTTTTGGAGCACATTCCGTACGCGGGGCAGCGGCCTCTTCCGCGTATGTGGCAGGCGCTTCCCTTTCGGACATCTTACAAGCGGCGGACTGGACCAGAGAATCCACCTTTAGGACGTTCTACTTCCGTCCTCTTGATAATCCAGCTTTTTCTCTGCTCTCCCAGCGTTAAAATTGCAAAATACGAAGCCTCCTGTCATGTGATAAAATTGAAGATTATGATAGCTTTAGGGTACAGATACTCTTCATTTTAATAATGATAGGAGGCGAGTATTTTCCCTCCCTGTTCTCTTTCGATACTTCCCTCCCTCTGTTTTCACGCATATTTCCTACTCTTTGCTTCTGCTATTATTGTACTGATGCCTAAATTGTGGCTTTCTCATACATTTGATACAGATATGCCAGATGGGTGGGATGTTTTTAGTTAGCTCCGATAGACGGGAGGAATGTATTCATTCTGTTTTTATAAGGGTAATTTTAAATTTATCGTAAGGGATAGACGTCTCATTGCTTTTACTCAACCATTTTTTGGAATCTAATCCCTTTCATATTCTCGTTTCAGTTTAACCAGATACCTCAAGGAACTAAAGACTACATTCAAGGTGTCATCGTCATCCTGTCATGGGAGATCACCAATTGACATCAAGAAGTTTCCACTGGAGTCTACCTGTTTACGTTCAGTTTACACGTTCCGCCATTATTTTACCATGGACCTTTCGAGTTACCTTTGTTATTTTTCTGCTTTATGTTCTTGTGATGTCGCATGCTTTTAGAGGAAATTGTGTCATCTATACTCTATACTGCATTGTGATTGGTTCTCAGTTTTGTCAATCTTTTCTTTGCTGCTATGGAGTTAGTAAAGAAAGATTATGCAAAATACTCGCCTCCTGTCATTATTAAAATTAAGATTATCTGTACACTAAAGCTATCATAATCTTCAATTATACGGTAAGCATACTTGCATGCAGACACAGACAATCTTACTAACACAAGCACACTAGCTCATTGACACACAGGCTCGCAGACAGACAGACAATCTCATTGATACACATAAGCTCCTTGACATAAAAACACAAGCTCACTGATACACACAAATAGGCTCACTGACAGAAATCTCACTGACACATACAGACAAGGTTACTGGTAGACACACACAAACTTAGTACAAATTCTAACACTCAAACAAGGTTACTACAAACACAAACTTACTATAGATAAGCTTACTGTCACACACACACACTCAATACAGACAAGCTCACTGACACACACATGGTCACTACAGGCAAGCTCACTGACACACATACACATGTTTACTACAGACACGCTAACTGACACATGCTCACTATAGACTACCTCACTGACACACACATGCTTACTACAGAAAAGCTCACTGACACACACATGGTCACAACAAACTCACTGAGACACGGAGATGATCACTATAGAAAAGGTCACCGACACACACAAGCTCACTTACAGACAAGCTCAATGACAAATATTTACATGCTCACTACAGTCACACTCAGTGACACACACATGTTCACTACAGAACACCTAGCTAATACACACAAGCTTGCTTACACATAAGCTCACTGACACACACACAAGCTTATTGACACACATACACATACTACAGATAAGCTTACTGACACACACATGCTCACTACTGACAAGCTCACTGACACATACACGCTCACTACAAACTTACTGACACACACACATGCTCACTTACAGACAAGCTCACTATCACATACACAAGCTCACTTACAGACAAGCTCAATGACAAGTATTTACATGCTTACTACAGACACGCTCACTGACACACACATGCTTGCTTACACATAAGCTTACTGACACACACACAAGCTTACGGACACACACAAGCTAACAAGCTCACCGACACATATACACATGCTCACTACAGACATGCTTACTGACACACATATGCTCACTATAGAAAAGCTAGATGACACATACAAGCTTGCTTACACATAAAGTGCCCTGTGACATGGGGAGAGGATACTCCTTACTACTATTCAGTTACACAGGGTCAGAATGAATCTCCAGGGTTGGTCAGTCATCTCCTGTGTCTGGATCCTGCTTCACAACTGGATCACTGGATCAAGGTGCAACTAGCAGCACACAATGGATTCGTTCAGCTCCACAGCTCTGTCACTGGATTAGGGTGCAGCTTGCAGCTCACACTGGATTCACTCAGTTCCACAGCTCTGTCACTGGATCAAGGTGCAGCTTGCAGCTCACACTGGATTCACTCAGTTCTACAGCTCTGTCACTGGATCAAGGTGCAGCTTGCAGCTCACACTGGATTCACTCAGTTCCACAGCTCTGTCACTGGATCAAGGTGCAGCTGGCAGCTCTCACTGGATTCACTCAGTTCCACAGCTCTGTCACTGGATCAAGGTGCAGCTGGCAGCTCTCACTAGATTCACTCAGTTCCACAGCTCTGTCACTGGATCAAGGTGCAGCTGGCAGCTCTCACTGGATTCACTCAGTTCCACAGCTCTGTCACTGGATCAAGGTGGAACTGGCAGCACACACTGGATTCACTCAGTTCCATAGCTCTGTCAGTGGATCAAGGTGCAGCTTGCAGCTTACACTGGATTCACTCAGTTCCATAGCTCTGTCACTGGATCAAGGTGCAGCTCACAATGGATTCACTCAGTTCCACAGCTCTGTCACTGGATCAAGGTGCAGCTTGTAGCTCTCACTGGAGTCACTCAGTTACATAGCTCTGTCATTGGATCTGGGTGCAGCTTGCAGCTCACACTGGATTCACTCAGTTCCATAGCTCTGTCACTGGATCAAGGTGGAACTGGCAGCACACACTGGAGTCACTCAGTTCCATAGCTCTGTCACTGGATCAAGGTGCAACTGGCAGCACACACTGGATTCACTCAGTTCCATAGCTCTATCACTGGATCAATGATATAGCTGGCTGTGGATCTGCCAGCAGGGGGACTGTCTAAAATGTCAGACAGTCCCCCTGCTGGTGGGAAGTATTAAAAAAAGATTAGAAGTGTAAAATTAAATTATAAATGTATTTATATATATACTATATATATAATATATATACATATTATATATATGTAACGTCATACAAAGTGTATTTTAATATTAATATAAGTACATATATTAGTATTAAAATACACTTAGAATGACGTTACATATATATAATATGTATATATATTATATATATAATAGATATATACACATATATTATATATATATATATGTAAAATTACAATAATAAATAAATAAAATAATAAAATAAATAAATAAAATATTGAAACAAAATTTAATATAAATTATATATTCATATGTAATTTCATTCTAACTGTATTTTGTTATTAATATATATATAGGTAAGAAAATACACTTAGAATGACATTCTATATATATCTATCTATATATAAAATACAAATAACCGCAAAAATATATATATATAAATACATATAATTACATAAAAGATTACATTAGTATACACATAGAATTTAAATACCTATAAATGCATATATATTAAAATTCTACATGTATATTTAAGTAATCTTTTAACATAATTATGTGATTTGATTAATTAAAATTTGATTGACATGCCTGACAACACAGGGAGAAAGTGCAGAGAATTTAATTCGCAAGCACTATATTTGACCCTGTAACTCTCCAAGACACCATAAAACCTGTACATAGGAGGTACTGTTTTACTCGGGAGACTTTGCTGAACTCAAATATTAGTGTTTAAAACTGGTAAATTGTATTACAACGATGATATTTTAAGTAAAAGTGACGTTTTTTGCATTTTTAACAAACGAACGGCACTTTTATGGACTATATTATTGTTGTAATATGTTTTACTGTTTTAAAACACTAATATTTGTGTTTAGTGAAGTCTTGGAAAGTTAGAGAGTCACATATAAGGCTTGCATTTCATTTTTTTGACATTGAAATTTGCCAGATTGGTTATGTTGCCTTTTAGAGGGTATGGTAGCCCAGGAATGAGAATTACCCCCATGATGGCATACCATTTTCAAAAGTAGATAACCCAAGTTATTGCAAGTGGGGTATGTCCAGTCTTTCTTAGTAGCCACTTAGTCACAAACACTGGCCAAATATTAGTTTTTTGCTTTTTTCACACAAAAAGATATATGAACGCTAACTTTGGCCAGTGTTTGTGACTAAGTGGCTACTAAAAAAGACTAAACATACCCCACTTTCAATAACTTGGGTTGTCTACTTTTTCAGATGGTATGCCATTATGGGGGTAATTCTCATTCCTGGGCTACCACACTGTCTCAAAGGTAACATTACTAATCTGGCAAATTTCAATTTGAAAATGGAATGTTCTATATTTGACCCTGTAACTTTCCTAAACACCATAAAATCTGTTAATGGGGGTACTGTTGTACTCGTGAAACATCGCTGATTACAAATATGTGCTAACAGTATTATGACATTCACAGCTAAAATGTCAGACGGAAATACAAATTTAAAAACAAATCTTATTTTCTCACATTTTTTTAAATTTCATTCATAATAAATTATGTTCCATATATGAATAGTTAATGATAAATTAAAGCCCTGTTTCTCCTGAACAAAATGATATATAATAAGTGTGGATCACTTAATGTGACAGCGGTGAATTACGGTTGAACAGACATATAGCGCAAATTCTAGTTTTTGTTTACGTTTTGTTTTGATCAGAACGTGCACTATTGACTCCGCCTGAAGGGGTTAAAGGGACACTCCACTGACCAAATACAAAATAAATATAAATCACTGTTATGTAAATATACCCAAAATGAAAACTTGCATGCATTTAATGAGGTATATTTTAATAAAAAAACAGCTTGCAAAACCTGCAGTTCTCTTGTCTGCTGCCTTTGAAAGTTCTCCCCATCTAAGCCCGCCCAGACTTTCTGTGGCTGTCCAATCACAGACTTCCCAATGCAGCTCAATGAGAAGTCTTTGTAAGTCAGGTGCTCTGGGCAACTGCTGCCTCTTGTGGTCACCTGCATTGAACTAACAAAACCAGGAAGTAACATTACCTGTTTTCTGCTTGAAAGCCAAGGGGGTGTAACCAGGTTAATTTATAAAAATTTCTATTGAAATCTGCACTTTTTGCAGTATGAAAGAAGAGGACATACTCTTCACTCATAAAGCTTTACAGCATGCTAAAGTCGTTTAGGGGTCTGGAATGACCCATTAACTGCAGTAGCATGTCCTCCCCGTGTCGCACATGGTTCTGGAGAGTTTCAATTCAGGGATCCTTATTTTCCGGGGACACAGCAGGAAAAGTGTGAGGGACTACAATTAATGTATACATTTATACAGGGAAATGTAATTTGGGATGAGTTCTATATTGATTTTTGTGCTTCGAAAAATATGTTAACTGTGTATGTGTATATGAATAATAGTGCAGGTAATATGTGCACCATTTGTAGTAAATAAATATAGTCTATGTCTGTAAAAAATGGTATTTAAGCAAACCAACACCAGGTGCAATATCTTTTATATGAATGAGAGGACTGGCAAGGGGGAGGTGAGGAGCAATTACCATCTGGAACACTAATATAAGAGAGCTAACAAGAGGATACAGCTTAACTCTGTTCTTGTGTGGATTAACATATGTTAGCAGGACGTACACTTCTGCAGGGGTGAGGTAGCCAGCAGGAATTGCTCAGGAGCTTTGTTGTTGCCTGCAGTCACAATGGTATCCAAGCCTGGACTGATTCACTGAGATATTTTAGAGTGGATTGCAGTAACAGGCTTCCATAATTTGAAAATGAACAACTTTCCAAACCAATATTTGAAAATTTTACAATTTTCTGAACTGAAATTTGGTCTGTCCGAATCGATATTTTCAGAATTTCACCCAAACAAAAAACCAAAAACTAATGAATCAATATGAAATGAAACTAGAACATTTTTTTCATCCATGCACATCTCTAGTGAATAGAAAGTAAATCTCAGGTGAAAATAACCAAATTGAAAACATGTCTAACTAAATTCATCATAAATTCATCAATTCAGATCTAGAATTTGAAGTGCACTTAGAATTCACTTGGAATTACTGACAATTTACACTAAAATGAAAAACCCTGTTACTAAATATAATCAAGGCACATGCACTAAACAGTGGTGAGTTGGCTGAGAAAATAAGTTGGAAAATATCTCTAGTATTGTTCAGTTTGCTTTTTCTTCCAAGTGTCCATTTTGTCCTCAAAAGTAGTCAGATACTTACATACATTAATTGTTTATTGAATGTAAAAGAGGTTTTAGATTGAGACACAAGACTTACCATCTGCTCCGATTTAGGTTGGACTGTCTTGATTACGGGCACCAGTACAGCAATCCTAATTTTGTTTCCTGGTGTCCTGCATCCTTCTGTGAAGTTCTCTGGACAGCTCCACCCACTTTCTTATTGGGATCACCATTTTAGTTATCACTAATGTGATACAAATAGCCTTTCTGGCATGTCTCTTTACAGACCCCAGTCCCCTTCCCTGCTTTCATAATTCCTAAGGTTGGAGGGTAAAAGATTGAGATGTTTATTCTCAACATTTTGTATGGAAAATAACAAATAGCTTTGGCAAATCGTTAAACTATATGAGGCATTAAATGGGAACAGGTGCTGTCTGTTACTCAGCTTTTTGAAAAACGTATGCTAATTTCTCAAGGAGGTTTACACATTTTGCAAATATCTCATTCTTTTCTGCAGATTTATTTTGTTTATTTATGTTAGACCTGGGAAATGAGATATAACTATATAAATAAACAAATATTTCTCGAGGTGTGAAATCATAAAAAGAGCAGACTTCCAGTTTCATTCAATGTTACTCAAGCTTTCAAACCATATGTTCTGCCATTTGACATTGAGAAAATTTGATTTCCGACAGAGCTCTCTCATTATGGCGGGAAATGTTTTCTGTGAGAGATGGTGTTGTTTTAGTGGTAATAGAACGGGAATGGAACTTCAAAACAACTTATGCTAAAATGAGACAATTTTAAAATAGAAGTGTCAAAAATGAGAGATTGACACCTTTCTAGACTACATTTGCTGCATTATTCCCATCCTTGCCATCATTTATATTGAAAGGAAAACGTTCTCCTTCTCACTTATAGCAATAGAAAAAAGATATTCAATTAAATCATTTTTGATTCTCACCTAGTAGCTTGAGAATGTGCATCCTCAATGTGATGCCTTCTTATTTTACATTCTAAATAAACAGTTAAAAAAACAGCATAGTGTTACAAAAAGAATATGTTTTATTAAAATATTCATGGAGATAAACTGCATAGGGTTGCAGTATTATTTACTAAAGTAAAAATTCAAAGTGAATTTGAAGCGCATTTCACATTTAAGGCAGAAGTAGCCACACTGAAAGCATAACTGATTTAGAGAACTTTTCAATTTCAGCTATTTTGACCTTGCATTTGAAATAATTGAATAATTGGCGTTATAAGCATGCAAGCAGAAATGTAGAAAATGTACTGCATATTTGTATTTTGTTTGCTATAGTTAATATATATTTTGAAAAGCTTCCAGGTATCCTGCTTCAGAACAGTTCTTTACTGCAATCAGTTTGTGCCCCCCTCAAAGATTAACTCCTTAATGATGTAATTTTCCACAACCTTACATAACATCACATTACACCCAGTTCCATAAAATCCCTGTGCTAGCATCTAATGTTCTTGGCATGTAAAAATATTCAGCTTAAGGTGGTCTGCACATACAAGACCACTTCCACTGAATATAATCACCAGCGAGACCCTGGTGACCCTGTGTTTAACCCCTGTGTTTAAATAGAAAGAGAGAACTCAAACACTCACTTGCAAAATCAATTTTGCATCTAAGTATTGACTGGATGGGTAGTCAACAAAGTGTATAGATGTACACTTAACCAAAAATACGAAAACAGTATATTAAGTCTAAAGCCCTTAAGCTAACCTCTGACTATATGAAATCTTTAACAAGGGAACCACCTAAATAACAGGCTTTATTAGTGGTGGCCAATATATGTGGGACAGCTAAAGATAAAGATCCCTAACATCAATTAATAGTCCAGAGTACTGTACTATTGCAAGAAAAATAGGAGACAAATAGAGAAGCATTATCATAACCTATACTTTACTGTCTACCTTAAGTATCCAAGACTGTTGTGCTGCAGGAGGCTCTAAGTATTGAGACTTAAATCAAGCCTATCTCATCCTGTCTCTCCAAATCATTGACATGTATAGCTGCAGTTAACGAGTAAGTGCTTGTTCATACTAGTTCATAACTGTGAATCTCTAGATTGTCTCCACATACTGGAGATATTTGCCTCAGATAAGCTCCAGTAGTAGACATTGTATTTTCTCCCTATTTTTCTTGTAATAGTACAGCACTCTGGACTATTAATTGATGTTAGGGATCTTTATCTTTAGCTATCCCCCATATATTGGCCACCACTAATAAAGCCTGTTATTTAGGTGGTTTCCTTGTTAAAGCTTTCAAATAGTCAGAGGTTAGCCTAAGCGCTTTAGAATTAATATGCCGGACTTTTTTCGTATTTTTGGTTAAGTGTACATCTATACATTGTTGACTACCCATCCCGACAATATTGGGTGTTTGAGTTATCTCTTTCTAATGTTCTTGGCAGACTCTATACATCTCTCGCCTGTTGTGAGTAAGTGATTCCATTATGCGATATACAAACAAAAATAATGCATGACAATTCTATGGGCTGGCAACAGCAACAGGATACCATGCTAGTGTATATGGCAGTGTTCACTCCTATTGTAAAAAAAACAGGAATAGTGGGCATGATGGAAGAATGGATAAGAGATAATCTGTGTAATGTCAACTCATGTGTAACATTAACATTGCGGAATTAGAATGTACTGTAATGTACTGCTCCATCTTGCATTGTGCTACTTGTATAATCAATGGTAGTGGTTTTATGGAGTGGACAGTCGTGTAATGGCATAAAGTATACATATTGTACATTATTTATGAGTACAATTTACCCATTTTCAAATACAAACTTCCAGTGTTACAAAACATACATAATCTCAGGCTAGTTTCACATGTAAGTCACATATTTTGATTTACCCATATGGCCTATACAGCATTGCCCCCAATCTGAACCCAGGACTGAATGGACCCATTAACTATGTCCACAACTCGTAATAGTAGTTAAAACCAACAAAGATTGCATACTGCTCTACACTGCACATTTTACACAATGCACTCTGTTTTTTTATGGTTATCCTTGCTTTCTATTGCATGTTTAGTTGTAGCTTGTCCCTTGTCTTTTTCATTACATGCAGTAAATCTTAATTAATAGATGAAAACATGCATGCATTTAATTATGTTTTTATTATTTAAATTTATATCTAGAATAACTTGTAAAATCTGCAGATCTCTTGTCTAAAGCCTTTGCAAGACCGCTAACCCATCCCAGCTTGAATGTGGCTGTCCAATAACAGACTTCCCAAAGCAGATCCATGCGATCTTTTTACAAGGCAGGTGCTATGGGCAATTAGTTGCCTCTTGAGATTAGTTCCACTGAGCTAAGAAACTAGTAACAGGACCAATTGTCAGATTGACAGCACAATGTTCACAAATAAAGCACATCAGCAAGCTAAAGTTATTTGGCTATATATTAGTATATTAGTACCTGATAGATCCGCGGTGAATTGGAGCGCTGGGAGCGATCATGATCGCTTCCAGATGCTCTAACGGTATTGCAGCGATGCCTCGATGTCGAGGCATCCTGCAATACCCTCCCTCACTGTTGGGCCACCATCAGGCAGACTTCCGATGCTCTGCCTGTGCTGAGTGCCTCAAGGAGTCGAGGCACTCAATGACGATAAAAATAAATAATAAAAAATAAATAAATTAACTATTTTTTTTTAAATTAACCCCTTCCCTTCCTCCCTCCCTCTCCCTCCATTCCCATGTACTTACCCGATCGCCTTCATTCCCCCGCCAGCGATTGGTCTTCTTCTTCCCTGGGGGTACTGTCTGTTAGCCCAGACAGTCCCCCCCTCTGTAAATTAGGACCCTGCAATACCCTCCCTCACTGTTGGGCCACCATCAGGCAGACTTCCGATGCTCTGCCTGTGCTGAGTGCCTCAAGGAGTCGAGGCACTCAATGACGATAAAAATAAATAATAAAAAATAAATAAATTAACTATTTTTTTTTAAATTAACCCCTTCCCTTCCTCCCTCCCTCTCCCTCCATTCCCATGTACTTACCCGATCGCCTTCATTCCCCCGCCAGCGATTGGTCTTCTTCTTCCCTGGGGGTACTGTCTGTTAGCCCAGACAGTCCCCCCCTCTGTAAATTAGGACCCCCAGGGGCCATGTGATTGCTCTGAAAGAGCGGTCACATGGCCGCAATAGGTGTCTATAGGTGTCCATAGTGCTGCCAGCAGGGGGACTGCCTGAACTGACAGGCAGTCCCCCTGCTGGTGAAATTTTTTTATTTTTTTTTAATAAAAAAAAAATAAAGTTGATAAATTTAAAAGAATATATATATGAGATATGCATACATATATTATACATAATATGTATATATATATATATATATATATATATATATATATATATCTTATATATAACATCATACTAAGTGAATTTCTTATTAATATATACATATATTAATATAAAAATACACTTAGAGTAAAATTACACATGTGTATATATATATATATAGATATATCTATCTATATATATATATATATATATATATATATATATAATAACTATATATTGTTATAAAAAATAAATAATTATTTAAATACAATTTTTTTTAATTATATTACAAAATTAAATAAATGTATATGTATATATATATAAAATTTTATTCTAACTGTATTTTGATATTAATATATGTATATTTATATCAAAATACACTTAGAATGAAATTATATATATATATATAAAAATAAATAAAAATATGAAATATACATATGTCTACATACATAATTACATAAATAATTTCATAAATATACACGTAGACTTCAAATATATAAATATGTATATATATTTAAATTCTACGTGCATATTTTATGTAATATTTTTACATAATTAAGTAATTTTATTGATTGCAATTTGGGGGACCTGCCTGACAACCCGGGCCAAAAGTCCAGAGAATTTAATTTGCTAGCACTATATTTAACCCTGTAACTTTCCAAGACACCCTAAATCCTGTACATGGGGATACCATTTTACTAGGTAGACTTTGGTAAACACAAATATTAGTGTTTAAAAACAGTAAAACATATCACAGCGATGATATTGTCAGTGAAAGTGAAGTTTTTTGCATTTTTCACACACAAACGGCATTTTCACTGATGATATCATTGTTGTAATACGTTTTACTGTTTTGGACTAATATTTGTGTTCAGCGAAGTCTCCCAAGTATAACAGTACCCCCCATGTACAGGTTTTTTTGAAAGTTACAGGGTCAAATATAAGGCCATTTTTTCAAATTACATTTTGCCAGATTGGTTAGGTTGCCTTTGAGAGCGTATGGTAGCCCAGGAATGAGAATTACCCCCATAATGGCATACCATTTGCAAAAGAAGACAACCCAAGGTATTGCAAATGGGGTGTATTGAGTCATTTTTAGTAGTCACAAACACTGGCCAAAGTTAGCGTTGATAATAGTTTTTTGCATTTTTAACACACAAACAAATCTAAATGCTAACTTTGGCCAGTGTTTGTGGCTACTAAAAAATACTGAACATACCCCATATTGAATACACTGGGCTGTCTAATTTTCAAAATTATATGGTTTGATGGGGTAAATTACATTGGCCGGCTTCAAAAATGTCCCAAATAGTTGGAAAACTGGAATGTGCACCCTCTAAATAAGGTCTTTTAGTCCCCGACACACCTATACATGGAGATGTTGCTGAACACATATTGGGGTATTCTTTTGCAGTAATCCTTAAAGTTCTCAGTATATATATTCTTAAATTGCTGTGTGTGTCAAAAAAATCACCAATTATTATTATTTTTTGGTGGTACAATGGTTGCATGAAAGGAGTTAAAATACCCCAAGTTTAATACCTAAGGTTGTATTCTTTTAAAAAAATATCTACATGTGAAGTGTTATTCAGAGATTCCTGACAGATATCAGGGTTACAATGTAACTTTGAAAAAAAAAATGGTTTGGAAATTAGAAATTATTTAGCGTGGGTGTTTTTTGGCGGTTGTAGATGCGTAACATATTTTGGGGGTCAAATTTCGAAAAAGTGTGTTTAAAAAAAAAAAAATTTAATTATATTTTATAACTTTTTATAGTAACTTATATGATATGATGAAAATAATAGTATCTTTAGAAAGACCATTTAATGGCGAGAAAAACGGTATATAATATGTGTGGGTACAGTAAATGAGTACGAGGAGAAATAAAGCTTTTTATTTTTCATTCAATGTTTTTATTTTAGAATATTCTTACAAAGTATTATGAGAAAACATTATTGAATAAATATTACATTTTAAAATATTCAATATTTGAAAAAAAGCTTTTTAATTGCAGCAATAAACAAACAATGCTAGCTAAAGGTGAAAATAAATCAGAGGCTAACAAAATAATTACAATATGAATAATGAGATCTAAATAATGATAGTACGATATTCTATGGAACAAATTGTGACAGATTTATTGCAGATTTAGATGTACACAGACAGACTTAAGAGAACATCTGTCACTTTTTAGGAGACCTATACTCTGTGAGTGCTTCATTGGACATCTCCATAGTTGCATAGTTACATAGCTGAAAAGATACTTACGTCCATCAAGTTCAGCCTTCCTCACATATGTTTTTGATGTTGATCCAAAACAAGGCAAAAAAAACAGTCTAAAGCGCTTCCAGTTTTGCAACAAACTAGGAAATAATTATTTCTTGATCCCAAAATGGCAGTCAGATATCTCCTTGGATCAAACAGCTATAACCCCACTAATTAGAAATGCTATCCCTGTATGTTATGTTTTTGGAAGTATTTATCCAATTGCTGTTTAAACTCTGATAAAACCACCTCTTCAGGTTGTTCTTACTGTAAACAAACAACTTTCCTTTGCCATAGATTAAATCTCCTTTCTTCCAGCCTAAATTTGTGACCTTGTGTCCTATGTATAGCCCTGTTTATGAATAGATTTCCAGATAATGGTTTGTACTGGCCCTGAATATATTTGTATAATGTTATCATATTCCCTCTGAAGACCAATAAATGAGGAAAAAAAGAAGGAACAATAAACCAACCATATCTTCGAGCAGGATTCTTCTAGAAATTTTGAGGGAGCTACTGAGAGAGACAGACTAGCAGCAATAAAGTATTTTTAAAAAGACACCCCACTGCCCATATAAAAAAATATTATTTTTTTTTTTTTTTTAAATCACTGTTTAGTAGATATAACCCATATTAAAACATGCATACATTTAATTAAGCATTTTTTTCATTGGAGTTATATTTAAAAACAGCTTGCAAAAACGGCATATCTCTTGCATGCTGCCTTTGCAAGTCCTCTTATCCTAACCCAACCCAGACTTTATGTGGTTGTCCAATCACAGACTTTCCAATGCAGCTCAATGAGAACTCTTTGCAAGACAGGGGCTCTGGGTAAATGGTTGCCTCTTGAGATTAGCTCCAGTGGGCTGAGCAACCATGAAGTAACAGGACCAATAGTCAGACTGACAGCACAATGTTCACATATAAAGCACTTCAGCAAGCTTAAAGGACCACTCCACACTTACAAAAAAAAACAACAAAAAGTTTAGTAGATATACCCCCAATGAATACATGCATGCATATTTTTATCTATGTAATCATTGGGAGTATAGTCTAAAACAGCTTACAAAAGCTGCAGTTCCTATGATTGCAGCCTTTGTAAGCCCTCTCCTTTTTCACAGGAAGTGACTTTCAGTCAATTCATTGTGAATTGGCCAATCAGAGGCTTCTTACAGAGAAGCCTCTGTTTCTTTTCTCCCTGTCTCTTCAGCTCCTCAAGTCAGTGTGTTTTTTTTTTCAATTCGCGCAAAAATTGTTTTCATATTCTTTGTTACATTTTGGGTTATATTTATTCAACATATACCATAACAATTGGGGTAGAACTAAATTATTTTTCTTTTTACTGCTGAGAAAGGGGAGATCAGAGGCGAAGTCTTGAGATATAATCTTTAACACAGTGAATGTTTTTAGGGTTTAGTACCAAAAATAATCAAATCATGAATTTTCTTTTATTCTTTTTAGCCATTGATCCCATATATCACATTTTTTTCTTGAGTCTAAAAGGTTAATACTAACCTCTTTTTCCATTTGAATTTAATTCAAAAGTTGGGTATTTTCTTTCTGCCATATCGGACTGCTAGTGGATTCCCAATTTTGTGCTGCTATTATCAATTTTATTGCTAATAGCAAATGGATAAGCAACATTTTATCTTTTACAGGCATAATTGGCCAATTCAAATGTAGTAAAACAATTTATTTTGAACTTAGAGGTTTTTGTAAACCAATAGAATGAATTATTCCAAATATAACCATATCACATTCCCACCATATACAGTTGCAAGAAAAAGTATGTGTACACTTTGGAATGATATGGATTTCTGCACAAATTGGACATAAAATGTGATCTGATCATCATCTAAGTCACAACAATAGACAATCACAGTCTGCTTAAACTAATAACACAGAAAGAATTAAATGTTACATACTTTTTCCACCTGCACTGTGAATGTTTACATGGTGTGTTCAATAAAAACTTGGCAACATTTCATTCTTTGTGTGTTATTAGTTTAAGCAGACTGTGGTTGTCTATTGTTGTGACTTAGATGATGATCAGATCACATTTTATGTCCAATTTGTGCAGAAATCCATATCATCCCAAAGTGTACACATACTTTTTCTTGCAACTGTATATGGTGGGAATGTGATATGGTTAAATATATTTGGAATAATTCATTCTATTGGTTTACAAAAACATCTAAGGTCAAAATAAATTGTTTTACTACATTTGAATTGGCCAATTATGCCTCTAAAAGATAAAATGTTGCTTATCCATATGCTGTGGGAACCTCCTTTGGCAGCAATAACTTAAACCAAACGTTTCCTATACTTGCAGATCAGACGTGCACAACAGTCAGGAGTAATTCTTGACCATTCCTCTTTACAGAACTGTTTCAGTTCAGCAATATTCTTGGGATGTCTGGTGTGAATCGCTTTCTTGAGGTCATGCCACAGCATCTCAATCGGGTTGAGGTCAGGACTCTGACTGGGCCCCTTCAAAAGGTCTATTTTCTTCTGTTTAAACCATTCTGTTGTTGATTTACTTTGGGTCATTGTCCTGTTGCAACACCCATCTTCTGTTGAGCTTCAGCTGGTAGACAGATGGCCTTAAGTTCTCCTGCAAAATGTCTTGATAAACTTGGGAATTAATTTTTCCTTCGATGACAGCAATCCGTCCAGGCCCTGAGGCAGCGAAGCAGCCCCAAACCATGAACTTTCTCCATTTATAGACAATTTGTCTTACCGTGGACTGATGAACAGCAAGGCTTTTGGAGATACTTTTATAACCCTTTCCAGCTTTATGCAAGTCAACAATTCTTAATCGTAGGTCCTCTGAGAGCTCTTTTGTGCGAGGCATCATTCACATCAGGCAATGCTTCTTGTGAAAAGCAAACCCAGAACTGTTGTGTGTTTTTTATAGGGCAGGGCAGCTGTAACCAACATCTCCAATCTCATCTCATGGATTGGACTCCAGTTGGCTGACATCTCACTCCAATTAGTTCTTGGAGATGTCATTAGTCTAGGGGTTCACATACATTTTCCACCTGCACTGTGAATGTTTACATGGTGTGTTCAATAAAAACATGGCAACATTTCATTCTTTGTGTGTTATTAGTTTAAGCAGACTGTTATTGTCTATTGTTGTGACTTAGATGATGATCAGATCACATTTTATGACCAATTTGTGCAGAAATCCATGTCATTCCAAAGGGTTCACATACTTTTTCTTGCAACTGTATGTAGGTAAGTACCTTTTTCTCTATTGCATCTCCAACATATATCAGTTTTGGAGGGAGAGATTTTTGCAGATTTTCTGGAAACCCAATACCATCTATTAACAATTTTGTTAATGCATCTCCAAAAGATTTAAACAATGAACTGATGGTGAGGAACTAATTATTGTTTTATTCCAATCTTCTACATCAATATTTAATCCCAGATCTTTTTCCCATTTAGATATAGCAGGAATTTTTTGTATGTTATTAAAATTTCAAATCAGTTGTCTTGTTTTTTTTTTTGTGTGTGATTTTACAGAGTTTAATATTTTCATACCATATTGCAAAACAATCTTTATACCAAGCTTCATTAAGAATAGACATGCATTATGACTACAGTCATACTAGGTCCTTGGTGGCAATAACCATTATATTTAAATACGAAAGTAATAAATTATTAACGTACCCACAGAGAGAAACAGAAAGTGTAATCGTCTCAGCAATACTGTTACGTTATAGATCTTTAGTTTCCCTACTTGACCTTTATTGATCAGTCCATGCACGACATTCATACATTCACACATTCAACGGTGGGGTGGCTAGAATATTATGGTTGATAGCCTTAGGGTCCATTAAATTTGAGCCAGGGGGCCAAGAGCTCTTCATATTTGTCTGTAGAGAATCTATATGGGTAGAAACCCACTTCCATTCAATACTGAAGATTCAGCTGGGAGTTTATTTCTGACCATTTCATATGACCTATATTTCTCCAGTTTCTAGCAATTACTAGTTTCAAGGACATAAATACATGGATCAAATATTTTTTTAATTGATATTACCAGAAGGGAAACCAATATGAAATAGGAACATATAGACTGTTAAAGTTAACGTTCTTCTTAAAAATAAATTTTACCGATCCAGACAGAGTCTCTTTTAAGGTACCCAGCTCTTCACATTGCCACCAGATATGAGAAAATGAGCCTAATGCCTTGCCACATCGCCAGCAGTTTGGAGATGCCTGAGGGTCAATTCAGGATAATCATGTAGGAACCAAATACCAGCGATATATGAGTTTATAATATACCTCCATTATGCTTACACAGTGAATATTTATTTTCGCTAGAGAAAGGCCCTGCAGCCATTCTTCCAGAGAATAGGAAAATTTGAGTTCTTGCTCCCATTTCATCATTGCCGGAGCTTTTTCTTTTTTTGCTGGTTAATCTTAAACCTAGAAAATCTAGAGGTCAGTTTGTCTCTAACATGTTGAGTCAGAAACTAAGTTAACCCGGCCAATGGCTTCTCAGTTAAAGGACCACTATAGTGCCAGGAAAACATACTCGTTTTCCTGGCACTATAGTGCCCTGAGGGTGCTCCCACCCTCAGGGTCCCCCTCCCGCCGGGCTCTGGGGGGTAGGAAGGGGTTAAACTTACCTCTTTCTCCAGCGCCGGGCGGGGAGCTCTCCTCCTTCTCTCCGCCTCCTCTTCGGCTGAATGCGCATGCGCGGCAGGAGCTGCGCGCGTATTCAGCCAGTCCATAGGAAAGCATTCACAATGCTTTCCTGTGGACGCTGGCGTCTTCTCACTGTGAAAATCAGAGTGAGAAGCGCAGAAGCCCTCTAGCGGCTGTCAATGAGACAGCCACTAGAGGCTGGATTAACCCATTTATAAACATAGCAGTTTCTCTGAACCTGCTATGTTTATAGAAAAAAGGGTTAAACCTAGCTGGACCAGTCACCCAGACCATCTCATTAAGCTGAAGTGGGCTGAAATTCTCAAATAGATTAATAGCTCTCTGGAGGGGAGATTTAAAAAAGCCTGTAAAAAGGGGAATGGAAAAATTGTCCCTCCATTTTTTATCTGCTTTTTTGCCATTCTTGGATATTTATGTCCTCTATATAGTATTTTAAACATTCTATTGGAGCGTGACGGGAGATTTTGTCCGTACCAAACTTTTTCTTTAGATATTTTACTGTTAAAATTAGTGCAGTTGTAATTGAATTATCTGATCTGTCTTGCCAAATATAATCAGAGAACTGTCTCTGAAATCCACGTATCGTCTGGGAGTCAAGCATCTGCGGGATATTCCTAAATAAGTATAACAATCTTGTTAATAAATAAGAATTGATTACCTCAATTCTGCCTAACCATGACAGCTCAGTACCCTTCATAGCTTTAAGGTTATTTTTAAATTGGGTAGTAAGTACCAAGTAGTTGAGTTTATTGATGTCTGTAATAGCTGAGTTTATTGATGTCTGTAAGTTGAGTTTATCGCAGTCTAGCTTAAATTTTTCTTTAAGGGAATCTAAGCTGTATCCACTTAGGTCCTTTAACAGGATTTGTGTCTTTTTAATATTGACTTTGTGACCGAAAAATTTACCAAATTCTTCTACTGAATGAAATAATTCCGATAATGAGCTAGCAGGGTCCGAGAGAGTCGGGATCACAGCATTAGCATAAAGTGTGATCTTGATCTCAAGAGTGTTAACCATTATGCCTTTGATATTTACATTCTGTCTGATGGCTGCTGCCAAAAGTTCAATAGACACAACGTACAGTAGTGGGGTCAGTGAGCAGCCCTGTCGGGTCCCGTTCCGAATTGGGAACCAATCAGATTGAAACATAAAGCCTGAAACTCTAGCTTGTGGGTCCCCATACAAGGCCATGGTATAATCTTTAAAGGTGCCCCCAATGACGAAAGGGCATAAGACCTCCTCTAGATACCTCCAACCTACGCTGTCGAAGGCCTTCTCGGCATCGAGAGCAATCAAGGCAAAAGGTGATATGTGTTTACCCGCACAATAGATTCCTTTTCAAAATTTTCCTCATGTTATCCAATGTGCTCCCCATGAAACCAGACTGATAGAGTGTCATACCTCCACGCGGCCCACGCTGCTCCGGTCCCGCTGTCCGCTCTGCTCCTCCTGATTCTGCCAGCCTCCGACTGACAGCGCATGTCGCTGACATCTTAAAGCGATAGTACCATTTTTGCAGCAATCCTGGTAACCCTTTTATAATCTCTCCTATTCTCTTCCCTAGCCTATCAGATCTCTCTTAGACCTATTTACCTCCCTCCTACATCACTTCCTTGCCCTGTCGTGGTCTATTGTAGCCCGAGAGTGCATTCTGTATACTTGTGTGTTTCCTGGTATCTGACTTCGGCTTGTCTCTGGTTATCCGTAATTTCTGGCTTCCTTGACCCTTGGCTTTGTTTCTCGTTTATTCTTCCTTCTCCTGCCCTGACCTCGGCTCGTCTGATTATTCTGTTACTCTCCTTACTTTTCTTCACATTAAGTCCGGCCACTTTAAGGACCGGTAATACGTCTAGCTTGGATTGTCTGTTAGTCCTATAGTTAGCGTGTTGGGGAACCTAACCTTGACATTACCACAAGGCCATGGACCCTGCAAACTTGGGACAACAAATGGCAGCCTGTGAACGCAGAATGGAGGGTTTGGATCATAGAATGGATCAGTTTGCTCAAGCACTACAAACTATCCTTACAAGGACAGCACATCTCCAGCAAGAAGGAGAGGGGGCTGGCGCTCAAAGCACTGTATCTTTACCATCCACGCCTCATTCTAATCCTTCCATTCGCTTAACCCCGCCTCCCCTTTACTCCGGGGATCCGTCTTTATGCAGAGGTTTGAACCAAGTGGGAGTACATTTTGAAATGTCTCCTCATTCTTTTCCCACCGATAGATCCAAAATAGCTTTCATTATGAATCTGTTAGATGGTAAAGGCTTAGCCTGGATAAATCCTCTATGGGAGAGGGATGATGCCATCGTATATGATCTTGATCTATTCCTAAGAACTTTTAAAAACGTATTCAACCCTCCGGGTAGGAAAAGATTAGCCACAAAGGCCTTATTGAAATTAAAACAGGGTTCTAGATCAGTTGCTGACTACGCCATTGACTTTCGTACCTTAGCTTCTGAACTTGCCTGGAACAATAGTGCCCTGACAGCTGTCTTCTTTGAGGGACTTACAGAATCATTACAAGATGAGGTGGCAGCCAGGCATCTACTAGAAGACCTTGAAGAGTTAATTCAATACATGTCAGATAGTGACATAAGAGTCAGACAGAAACTTCTCTATTTAGAGAGGCAAAGAAGGGTTCTAGGAAGAATCACGCACCATCCTAAGCTACCTGAACTCCCTGCCTTACCAGCACCTGATTTTGATCCTGAACCTATGCAGTTGGGTACAACCCGACTTTCAGAGGCTGAGAAAACTTACAGAAAGAGAGAGGGGTTGTGCCTATACTGTGGCTAGAAGGGGCATCTACGTAATAATTGCCCATCCCGTCCGGAAAACTCCACTGCCTAAGATCGTTTAGGGGACCGACCTTGTCTTTGTCCCCTAAACCTCCTACATACAGGTGTCTTATGCCTGTGACCCTTTCTTGGGGAAAGGTGTGTCATCAAGCTATGGCCCTCATTGATTCTGGTTCTGCTGACAACTTCATTGACCAGACGTACTTGTCATCTATTTCTCTTCCTTTTGAGAGGAGAAAAACACCCTTGGCCGTTGAGGCCATATATGGTAGACCTTTAACAGTCCCGTATGTGACACATCAAACTAAGACTGTTATCTTGTTAGTAGGGGCTATGCATAGAGAAAACATAATATTCCAAGTCATTTCTTCTCTTTCTTGCTCTCTGGTTCTTGGTCTAACCTGATTACAATACCGGTAATACGTCTGAATGGAAGACGGCATTCAACACACGAAGTGGTCATTATGAATACACTGTAATGCCCTTCGGTTTGTGTAATGCTCCTGCTGTCTTCCAGGATCTCATTAATGATGTCCTTAGAGACTTTTTACATACATGTGCCATAGTATATCTTGATGATATACTCATCCACTCTCCTGATATTCAAACCCATCACAGACTAGTCAGGAAAATACTACAGACATTTCTTGCCAACGGTCTATTTTGTAAACTCGAAAAATGTTTATTCGATCAAACCTCCACACATTTCTTAGGTTACGTGATCTCTGCTAAGGGTTTTCAAATGGATCCTAAAAAACTCTCCTCTATTATTGAATGGCCTTTACCCCTCGGATTAAAATCTATACAAAGATTTATTGGATTCGCAAATTACTATAGAGGGTTCATTAAAAACTTTTCTCAGATTATAACTCTATTACCGCTATGACCAAAATACTTTCCCAGAGGGATTCTCCTACGGCTCTGTTACATCCATGTGGGTTATTTTCTCATAAATTGACACCTGCAGAAAAGAATTACGATATAGGTAAAAGAGAATTATTGGCTATAATTCTTGCACTTAAAGAATGGCGTTACTTACTGGAAGGGTCTTCGGTACCTCTCATGATTCTCACTGATCATAAGAACTCATCATATCTAAAGTGACGTTAAAAGGCTTTCTTCCAGACAAGCACGCTGGGCTCTTTTTCTCTCCTGTTTCAACTATCTGATTTCATATCGGCTGGGAAATCGTAACACTAAAGCCGACTCACTGTCCAGACAATTCGCCACTCTTGAGAAGGAGGAAGACATAACCAAACCCGTTATACCTCCCGAGAAAATTATTGCTATGACTAGAACAAGAGTCTCATCTCCTCTTTTGTACAAAATCCAAAATGCTCAAGAAGGAGCACCTAGTGATAAACCTGCAGGGAGATATTTCGTACCACCTAGACTGAGAGATGAAGTATTTCGTGACTATCATGATAGTAAGATGGCCGAACATATGGGAGTGTTCAAAACTATTGCATTGATTTCCAGACAGTTCTGGTGGCCGTCCCTCAGAAAGGATGTGAAGGCCTATGTATCGTCTTGCAATATATGTTCACAGTCTAAACCTTCTCATCAAGTTCCAGGTGGCCTTCTGCATCCTCTTCCCGTGCCGTCTGTTCCTTGATCACAACTGTCTATGGTTTTTATAGTCGACTTACCATATTCTAAGGGTTTTACAGTTATATTGGTTGTGGTAGATCGCTTTTCTAAAATGGCACACTTCATCCCATTAAAAAAGTTACCGTCTTCGGCTGAATTAGCTAAAATATTTACTAAAGAAATAATAAGATTGCACGGTATGCCTGATGTCATCATGTCAGATAAGGGTTCACAATTTATCTCGAAATTCTGGAGGGGTTTTTGCAAAGATATGGGTATTGAACTCAACTTTTCCTCTGCCTACCATCCTCAAAAGAATGGTGCTGCTGAACGGACTAATCAAAGTCTTGAGCAATATCTCCGTTGTTTTACATCTCAACTCCAGGACAACTGGGCCGACCTTCTTCCTTGGGCTGAGTTTGCTAGAAATAATGCTGAACATTCTGCCTCTGACCACAGTCCCTTCTTTGTTACATATGGTCGTCATCCTAATTTGCTTCCTGCTTCATTCTCTTATAAGGGAATGCCTATTCTGGATGAACACTTATCTTCTATACGTGATACCTGGGTAAAGGTTCAAGCCATCCTGGAGAAGAGTGTACTCTTACAGAAAGCTTTTGCTGATAGGCACTGTAGAGCGGCACCTTCCTATCTTCCGGGTGATCGCGTCTGGTTGTCTACCCGAAATATCCATTTACGTGTCCCTTCCAATGAAGCTAGCCCCTAAATATATTGGTCCTTTGTAGGATCAATCCGGTACCCTATACTTTAGATCTGCCAAAAAACCTTCGCATACCCAACATCTTCCACATCTCCCTCCTGAAGCCTCTGGTTTGTAATAGGCACTCCAGATCCCATTCTCGTCCTCCTCCCGTTTTGGTGCATGGTCAGGAGGAGTACGAGGTTCAACACATTCTTGATTTTCGTCTCTCACGTGGGTCACTTCAGTATTTGGTCCATTGGAGAGGCTATGGACCTGAAGAACGCTCATGGGTCCCTGCTTCTGAGGTCCATGCGCCACGACTTCTTCGCGCGTTCCATGCCAGGTTTCCTTCTTGCCCTTCTGGTGTTACTCCAGTGGGCTGTCCTGAAGGGGGGGGGGGTTCTGTCATACCTCCACGCGGCCCACGCTGCTCTGGTCCCGCCGTCCGGTCTTCTCCTCCTGACTCTGCCAGTCTCCGGCATGCTGCTGACATCTTAAAGCGATAGTACCATTTTTGCAGCAATCCTGGTAACCCTTTTATAATCTCTCCTATTCTCTTCCCTAGCCTATCAGATCTCTCTTAGCCCTATTTACCTCCCTCCTACCTCACTTCCTTGCCCTGTCGTGGTCTATTGTAGCCCGAGAGTGCATTCTGTATACTTGTGTGTTTCCTGGTATCTGATCTCGGCTTGACTTCGGTTATCCGTAATTTCTGGCTTCCTTGACCCTTGGCTTTGTTTCTTGTTTATTCTTCCTTCTCCTGCCCTGACCTCGGCTCGTCTGATTATTCTGTTACTCTCCTTACTTTTCTTCACGTTAAGTCCGGCCACTTTAAGGACCGGTAATACGTCTAGCTTGGGTTGTCTGTTAGTCCTATAGTTAGAGTGTTGGGGAACCTAACCTTGACATCGAGATGGACAATACCTGATATGACCCCCCTGAGTCTGTTGGACAAAATTCTAGAATAGATCTTTATGTCTAAATTGATGAGTGAAATTGACCTATAATTACAAGTTTGTGCAGGATCTTTGTAGTTTGGGAATTGGTATAGTGGATGCCCAGAGCATCCCTCAAGGGATAAATTTGTATCTAGCAAACACTATAAAAGTCCTCAGCAGAAAGGGTGAAATTAAATTGTTAAGCTTCTGATAAAAAAACTGATGAGAACCCATCTGGGCCCAGGGATTTGCAGCTCTTTAGTGCTCTTATAGCATCCATGATCTCCTGTAGAGAGAAAGAGCTGTTTAACTGAGTCAATTTATCCTCAGAAATTTTTGGGAGGTTTAGCTTGTCTAAAAATTGCTGTATTACTGGGGGGAGGAGGGGTGGAATTTAAATTGTACAGCTTCTTATTGTACTCTCCAAAAAGCTTTGCCTATTTGCATTGGGGAAAGGAATTCTTTGTTTCCGACAACAATTTCCTTCATAACTTTAAGTTTGTTCCTGTTTTTTTATTTTATTTGTAAAATTACTACCTTTCTTATTATTTCCATGATACCAACCTTGTTTAAGTGTTAGTATTGCTTTATTTATTTTTTCTTGGGTTCTTTCTAGAATCCTCTGCCTGATTGCCTTAATTTCCTTCATAATCCCTGGATCTGAGGAAATCTTATGAGACCTCTCAAGTTTTGCCAGCTCTATATATATATTGTTCAATTCTTTCCTTTTCTGTCTTTTAACATAAGTGCCCAATTTTATAAGTCAACCTCTCATAATGGATCAGGGACGGACTGACAGCCTTCTGGGCCCCTGGGCAAAATTACCTCTTGGGCCCCTTGATATATTTATTTTTACACACACACACACATATATATATATATAAATATATATATATATATATATATACACTGCTCAAAAAAATAAAGGGAACACAAAAATAACACATCCTAGATCTGAATGAATTAAATATTCTTCTGAAATACTTTGTTCTTTACATAGTTGAATGTGCTGACAACAAAATGACACAAAAATAAAAATATGGAAATCTAATTTTTCAACCCATGGAGGTCTGGATTTAGAGTCACACTCAAAATTAAAGTGGAAAAATGCACTACAAGCTGATCCAACTTTGATGTAATGTCCTTAAAACAAGTCAAAATGAGGCTCAGTAGTGCCTGTATGACCTCCCTAAAACACCTGTACATGCTCCTGATGAGGTGGCAGATGGTTTCCTGAGGGATCTCCTCCCAGACCTGGACTAAAGCATCTGCCAACTCCTAGACAGTCTGTGGTGCAACGTGACGTTGGTGGATGGAGTGAGACATGATGTGCCAGATGTGCTCAATTGGATTCAGGTCTGGGGAATAGGCGGGCCAGTCCATAGCATCAACGCCTTAGTCTTGCAGGAACTGCTGACACACTCCAGCCACATGAGGTCTAGCATTGTCTTGCATTAGGAGGAACCCAGGGCCAACCACAACAACATATGGTCTCACAAGGGGTCTGAGGATCTCATCTCGGTACCTAATGGCAGTCAGGCTACCTCTGGTGAGCACATGGAGGGCTGTGCGGCCCCCCAAAGAATTGCCACCCCACACCATTACTGACCCACTGCCAAACCGGTCATGCTGGAGGATGTTGCAGGCAGCAGAACATTCTCCAAGGCATCTTCAGACTCTGTCACGTCTGTCACATGTGCTCAGTGTGAACCAGCTTTCATCTGTAAAGAGCACAGGGCGCCAGTGGCGAATTTGCCAATCTTGGTGTTCTCTGGCAAATGCCAAATGTCCTGCATGGTGTTGGGCTGTAAGCACAACCTCATACCACCCTCATGGAGTCTGTTTCTGACTGTTTGCTGGAGGGCATTTTGCAGGGCTCTGGCAGTGCTCCTCCTGTTCCTCCTTGCACAAAGGCGGAGGTAGCGGTCCTGCTGCTGGGTTGTTGCCCTCCTACGGCCTCCTCCACGTCTCCTGATGTACTGACCTGTCTCCTGGTAGTGCCTTCATGCCGTAGACACTACGCTGATAGACACAGCAAACCTTCTTGCCACAGCTCGCATTGATGTGCCATCCTGGATGAGCTGCACTACCTGAGCCACTTGTGAGGGTTGTAGACTATGTCTCATGCTACCACTAGAGTGAAAGCACCGCAAGCATTCAAAAGTGACCAAAACATCAGCCCGGAAGCATAGGAACTGAGAAGAGGTCTGTGGTCACCACTTGCAGAACCACTCCTTTATTGGGGGTGTCTTGCTAATTGCCTATAATTTCGACCTGTTGTCTATCCCATTTGCACAACAGCATGTGAAATTGATTGTCACTCAGTGTTGCTTCCTAAGTGGACAGTTTGATTTCGCACAAGTGTGATTGACTTGGAGTTACATTGTGTTGTTTAAGTGTTCCCTTTATTTTTTTGAGCGGTGTATATTTAAATTATGAAAATAAAAGTTACATTTTATTTTTACATCTTTGGAGTCCTGGGAGTGCTATCTCTATGTAATTTGTAGAGAAAAAAAATATATTTTTTTTTATTCAAAATGTTGGTTCTTGCACATACATGTACAATAACAAGCTCACTACACACATCTCACTACAGACAGCTCACACTGACATACACAAAAAGCTCTCTACAGACAGCTCACTGATATGTACTCAGTGTCACTACCCACAAGCTCACTGACAGATTCATAAGCTCACTCACAGACACACAAGCTTACTTCTGAAAAATCACTATACACAAGCTCACACACAGACATTCAAGCTCACTATAAAAAGATCACTACACACAGCTAACTACAGAAATCTCACTTCACACAAGTTCACCAACAGACATTCAAGATCATTATATAAATAGTCACTACACACCGCTCACTACGCACACCAAGCTCACTACAGAAAGCTTTTTGACAAATCCAAGCTCACTACAAACCTTTAACTACACCCAAACCCACACAGTTCACTATGGACAACTCACTGACACACACACACAAGCTCACTACACATAGCTCGCTACAAAAAACTCACTGACACACACGCAAGCTCATGCACACACAAGCTCACTGACACACACACAAGCTCACTCAAGAACACACAAGTTCACTATTGAAAAATCACTTCAAACAGTTCACTACAGAAATCTCCCTACACACAAGCTCACCCACAGACATTCAAGATCACTATAGAAATAATCACTACACACCGCTCACAACGCACACCAAGCTCACAACAGAAAGCCCATTGATATATACAAGCTCCAAACAAACCTCTAACTACACACAAAGTTCACTGACACACACACACACTCACACAAGCTCACTACAGCAAACTAACTGACACACACAGACACAAGCTCACTCACACATAGACAAGTTCACTACACACAAGCTCACTGACATACACACACAGCTCACTACAGACAGCTCACTCACATGCACACAATGTCACTACACACAAGCTATCAGGCACACTCACAAGTTCACTAAACACAAGCTCTTTGACATACACACACACACACAGAAGCTCACTAAACACAGGCTCACTGATACACACACACAAGCTCATTAAACACACAAGCTCAGTGACACACACTCACTACACACACACACACACACACACACACAAACAAGCTCAGTGACATACACACACAAGCTCAGTGACACACATACATGCACACACACAATCTCACTACACACACACACACACAAGCTCACTACACACGCATGCTCACTACACACACGCTAGCTCAGTGACACACACACACAATCACTACACACACACAAGCTCAGTAAAACACACACAAGCTCAGTAACACACACACACGCTTAAAACACAGTTCACTAAAAACAAGCTCACTGACACACACAAGTTTATTGTTTTTATTGTTTATTGGGATTAATTTTGACATTATTCCAAATGACTTTTTAATATGTATCCATGATTGAATTAATTGGCTTAAAACTGTACTTTGCTGTTTTAAGATAGTAGTTAATTGTTTTTCTTTAACATTTCATGCAATTAAGGATGAATCCTCATAACCTATCCTAGTCCATTCAATATCTTGCCATGCTTCCAATTCTGGGCAATAAGTTTGTAAACGATATATATGGGTCAATAAACTAGCTTGGTAAAGATTTTTTATGTTTGGGAATCCTAAATCACCTTTTTTCTTATTCATAGATAAAATATTTTGCCTAATCCTGGGATGCTTTGCTTTCCATATGAAATCTGATTTACTAGATTGTAACATTAAAAGCCAAGGATTAGAGATTGAAAGGGGGATCACTTGAAACATATATGCCTATTTAGGGAGAATATAGCTATTAACAAGATTGATACGACCCCACCGTGATAATTCAACCTTCCTCCAATTTTTCATAGAATGGCTTGTTGATTTTAACATATGTAAAAAATATACCTCCTTTAATCTATTTAGACTTTTAGTGATTTTGACTCCCAAATATGAAAAACTGTGTTTAACCCAACTACATTGATAGAGACTTCTAAGTAGTTTTTGTTGGTCTTTACTTATTTTTGTAGAAAGGATCATGGATTTTTCAAAATAATTTTGTTATTAGATACTTTACTAAATTGTTGAAATTCTTCCATTAGATTTGGCAATGACTTATCTGGGTTTGTTATTGTTAAAAGAACATCGTCTGCATATAGACTAATTTTAGTTCAGGACCATCATTGGCATTTTTGCATTGCTGACCGGTGACGGTCCTGAACCGTCCTAACGGTGCAATGTACTTACCCGATCGCTGTCGTTCCCTCGGCGGCGATCGGCGGTGCTCCCGGTGTGGGGAGACTGCCTGCAGCCCAGACAGTCTCCCCGCGGCAGATTAGGACCCCTGGGGCCATGTGATCGCTCAACAGAGCAATCACATGGTCACAATAAGTGTCCATGTGTCTGCCTGCAGGTTAATATTAGTAAATAAAAATATTATTATATATATGTATATATATATATGATATATAGATATATATTATACCTATATAATATATGTCTATATATATCATATATATATATAATGTCATACTAAGTGTATTTTTAGATTAATATATACATATTAATGTAAAAATACACTTATAATTAAATTACACATGTATATATATATATATGTATATATAATAACTATATATATTGTATATATATATATATATATTATAAAATACAAATAATACGTAAATTAAATTAAATACGTTTTTTTAAATAATAATAAAAATAAAAAATAATTATATATCTATATGAAATTTTATTCTAACTATATTTTGTTATTAAAATATATATATTTATATCAAAATACACTTAGAATGAAATTGTATATATATCTATGTATATATAAATAAAAATAATACGAAATATACATATGTCCATATACAAAATTACATAAATAATTATATAAATATACATGTAGACTTCAAATATATAAATATATATATATATATATATATATATTTAAATTCTACGTGCGTATTTATGTAATATTTTTACATAATTAAGTAATTTTATTAATTGCAATTTGAGGGACCTGCCTGCCAACCCAGGCCAAAAGTCCATAGAATTTAATTTGCTAGCACTGTATTTTACCCTGTAACTTTCTAGGACATCCTAAAACATGTACATGGGGGGTACTGTTTTACTCGGGAGACTTCGCTGAACACAAATATTAGTGATTCAAAATAGTAAAACATATCACAGTGATGATATTGTCAGTGAAAGTGACTTTTTTTGCATTTTTCACACACAAACAGCACTTTTACTGATGATATAATTGTTGTGATACGTTTTCCAGTTTTTAAACACTAATATTTGTGTTCAGCAATGTCTCCCGAGTAAAACAGTACCCCCCATGTACAGGTTTTATAGTATTTTTGAAAGTTACAGGGTCAAATATATGGGTCAAATATTTTTACATTGAAAATGGCCAGGTTGGTTAAGTTGCCTTTGAGAGCATATGGTAGCCCAGGAATGAGAATTACCCCCATGATGGCATACCATTTGCAAAAGAAGACAACCCAAGGTATTGCAAATGTCCAGTCTTTTTTAGTAGCCACTTAGTCACAAACACTGGCCAAAATTAGCATTCAATTTAGTTTTTTACTTTTTTCACACACAAACAAATATGAACGCTAACTTTGGCCAGTGTTTGCCACTAGGTGGCTACTAAAAAAGACTAGACATACCCCAAATTGAATACCCTGGGTTGTCTACTTTAAAAATAATATGTACATGTGGGGTGTTATTCAGACATTTATGACAGATAATAGTGTTACAATGTCACTATTGATAAATTTGAAAACATTTATGTTTTGAAACCGCAATATCTTACTTGTACCTATAGCCCTATAACTTGCAAAAATAAAAATAAAAAAAAGCATATAAACACTGGGTATTTTAAAACTCAGGACAACATTTTGAATCTATTTAGCAGTTTTTTTTATTCGCTTTTGTAGATGAGTAAAAGATTTTTCAAGTAAAAGTTAAAAAACATGTATTTTTTTCAATTTCTCATCATATTTTTTTTAAATTAAATTACACGAGCTTATACAAATAATATTATGTAAAGAAAGCTTTTTTTTGTCCTGAAAAAAACAATATATAATTTGTATAGGAACAGTAAATGAGAGAGCGGAAAAGTGTATTGCAGAATGCAATGATAAAAGATACAGAAATGGAATACAGCTGAGTATCTAAAACAAAAAAATAACAAATAATAGTGCAACACTGTTGGATGATTTTTTTGTTTTAGATACCCAGCTGTATCCCACTTCTGTATCTTTTATATTTGTGTGTGGTGACCATCAGGGAAGGGACCTTGGTAAGCTGTACTAGTAAGTTAAGTAGTTTTTCCATATACTATTACTTTCGGGTGTATTGGATATGTTTTGTGTTTTTATAGTATGCAATGATACCTTTTTTATTGGAATAACATAATATTTCAAAGACAAGCTTCCAAGAGTTCCCTCTCTTACTCAGGTATGAAGCAATACAAATCAATCTGATATAGTTTAACACTTAAAACAACTGATGTTAGAGAAGGGGAGGAAGGGGACATATCTATTTTTGACACCCCACTCACCCCCTCCCTCTCTAACATCAGTTGTTTTAAGTGTTAAACTCTATTAAATTGATTTGTATTGCTTCAGACCTGAGGAAGAGAGGGAACTCATGAAAGCTTGTCTTTGAAATATTATGTTATTCCAATAAAAAAGGTATCATTGCATACTATAAAAACACAAAACATATCCAATACACCAATAAAAAAGGTATCATTGCATACTGCAATACTCTAGTATTTTGGCATCTTGTCTATTGGACTATTATGGATAACTAAATTTACACTAAAAATATTGCTTAGACCATGAGGACCTGGAGTTTTTTGAGATTTTATCTTAGATATATTTCGATCTACTTCATCCATAGTTATAGGTAGATTTAATTAGATTTTTTGTGTTTGTGTAAATTTTAGATTTTGTAAATTTTTGTCTATTTCTGATTCTTGGGGATGATTATTTAAATTAAATAAATCTTCATAGTAATTGTTAAATGCTTTTCCTATACTTTCAACATATACAGTTGCAAGAAAAAGTATGTGAATCCTTTGGAATGATATGGATTTCTGCACAAATTGGTCATAAAATGTGATCTGATCATCATCTAAGTCACAACAATAGACAACCACAGTCTGCTTAAACTAATAACACACAAAGAATGAAATGTTGCCATGTTTTTATTGAACACACCATGTAAACATTCACAGTGCAGGTGGAAAAAGTATGTAACATTTAATTCTTTGTGTGTTATTAGTTTAAGCAGACTGTGATTGTCTATTGTTGTGACTTAGATGATGATCAGATCACATTTTATGACCAATTTGTGCAGAAATCCATATCATTTCAAAGGGTTCACATACTTTTTCTTGCAACTGCATATTAAACCACACTGACTGATGATCACTGGATCCTAAACTTTCACCTACAGTAATATCTGATACCAAATCTCCATTTGTTAACACTAAATCTAGTATGGCCTCTTTATGAGTTGGCTCCTCAACGACTTGGTTTAGAAATAATCCTAGTAGGGAATTTAGAATATATGTGTTCCTGGCACAAGCAGCTATTTTGGTTTTCCATTTCACATCAGGAAGATTAAAGTCACCCATGATGACCCCTTCATTGTCATTTTAGTTATTTCCTTAACTAGTAGATTATCTAACTCTTCAATTTGTCCTGTGGGCCTATAAATCACACCTACATTAGTTACTGTGTGATTACCAAATGCTAACGTAACCCAAACAGACTCTATGTTCGCCTCACTAACTTTTATTAGGCTAGATTTTATGCTATCTTTCACATACAAGGCCACCCCTCCCCCTTTCTTGCCTTCCCTGTCTTTTCTTTATAAAGAGTACCCTGGTATTGCTATGACTCAGTCATTTTTCTCATTATACCATGTCTCAGTAACAGTGACTAAATCTACATTATCAGTTGCCATTATTGCTACAAGTTCATGGATCTTATTCCCTAAACTGCGAGCATTTGTAGACATGACTCTAAGCTTATCATTTTTTAACACACTTGCTACAGGCACCTTCTGTCCACCCTTTTGCCTCTCCCCCCTCCCCCGCTTCCCCACCAGTTTATATGCATCCTAGCAAAACCTCTGAACTGCTCACTGAGAACATTTGTTCCCTTTTGAGAAAGATGCAAACCATCTTTTTTGTACAGTTTATTTCCATTCCAAACAGAGCTACCATGAGAAATTAAGCCAAATCCTTGCTCCCGACACCATTCACCAAGCCACAAGTTAAAGTCCCTAATATGAATCCGCCGCTTGTTCTGAGTTTTATGCACAGGCAGAACTTCAGAGAATGACAGTGTGGAAGCATCCTGCGATGTATCATTTGCAAAAACACTAAAAACTTCCTTTACGACTGATGCTTTGAGTGTTCCTTTAACATCTAACTATTTTACCTCTTATTTATTTTTATTTTTTTATTTATTCATTTTTACGATGATTGATTTTATCAAAATGTTTGGCTTACTTTTTTCATTTGTTATTTTATTTTTTCAATAATAACATGTATTTTTTTTTACATTTTATTATTTATTGTTTATTCATTTCTACAGAAGATTGCTTCTGGTATTTTTGTCCTGCATGTGGACCCTACACTGTGAAGCATTTAAATGCATGCAGAGAGCTCTGATTATAAGACCTTTCTGAATGACTCATTCCCCATCTCTGCACCACCTTAATGGCCAGCTATACATGTACTTACGTGCCTTAAGATTGCTTTGGTATAGGCTTCTTCCAAATTCATATCTTTCATTTAAGGGAAATATAATGCTTTTTTAGGAGAAAACTTGT
>OW240915.1:78389715-78397215 GCA_933207985.1 Pelobates cultripes
TTCCACGCTAAGCACTCTGTGGAAACAGCACTGACCAAAGTATCCAATGATCTACTTGTTGCAAAATCTCGTGGTCACTACTCTATCCTAATTCTCCTTGACCTGTCTGTGGCTTTTGACACTGTTGATCATCAACAGCTTCTTCTCATCCTCCGCAATATCGGTCTACAAGATACTGCTTTCTCCTGGTGCTCCTCCTACCTCTCCCAGCGCTCTTTCAGTGTTTCTTTCTCTGGCTTTGCTTCTTCTCCCCAACTCCTCTCTGTTGTTGTCCCCCAAGGTTCAATCCTTGGCCCCCTACTGTTCTCTATCTATACTGCCTCCCTTGGTAAACTCATTAGCTCCTTTGGCTTCCAATATCATTTCTATGCAGATGACACGCAAATCTACCTGTCCTCTCTCCGTCCCTCTTGACTAGTGTCTCTGACTGCCTCTCTGCTGTTTCTGACTGGATGGCTGCCCACTTCCTTAAACTAAACTTGACCAAAACTGAAATTCTGGTCTTTCCTCCCTCAAGTGTTGTTACTCCTGTGTCTGTCTCCCTCCAAGTCAACGGTGCTACCATCAGCTCCACCATGCAGGCTCGCTGCCTAGGTGTTCTCTTTGACTCCGACCTCTCCTTCAAGCCTCATTTTCAATCTATCGCCAAATCCTGTCATTTCCATCTAAAAAACATTGCGCGCATCCACCCCTACTTAACGCCAGGTGCGACTAAGGTGTTGGTCCATTCCACTGTCCTTTCTCGCCTTGACTACTGTAATCCGCTTCTCAGTGGTCTTACGTGCTCCCAACTAGCGCCGTTACAGTCCATAATGAATGCGGCGGCAAGGCTCATCTTCCTGTCCGCCCGCACCTCCCATGCCTCACCCTTCTGTCAATCCCTACACTGGCTTCCTATAAACTATAGAGCTCAATTTAAAATTCTGGTTCTTGCTTTCAAATCGCTACATAATGCTGCTCTCACCTATCTATCCTCCCTTATACACAAGCATGTCTCGTCTAGGCCCTTACGATCTGCTGAAGACTTACGTCTATCTTCTGTCCGTACTCCCACCTCTGATGCTTGCCTTCAAGATTTCTCGAGGGCTGCACCGTTCCTATGGAACTCGCTTCCCTCCTCCATTAGATGCTCACCCGTCTCCATTCCTTCAAAAAATCTTTAAAAACCCACTTCTTCATAAAAGCGTATCAATTAAACTGTTAATAGCTCCTGACTAATTCCTCTTCTGCAACTGTCATTAGTCTAATACTATCCTTACCTTTTTGTGTCATTTTACCCCACTCCCTCTAGCATGTAAGCTCATTGAGCAGGGCCCTCAACCCCTCTGTTCCTGTGTGTCCAACTTGTCTGGTTACAACTACATGTCTGTTCGTCCACCCATTGTAAAGCGCTGCGGAATTTGACGGCGCTCTATAAATATCATAATAATAATAATAATGATACAGAGAGAAAAAAGAGGAAAGTGAGTTTGTAATACTGTTGTCATATTTGTAAAAAAAAACAAAAAAAAACTTTAATCTTTATGCTGAGAGATAATTTATTATATATTTTTTAAGCATTTTGTTTTCTAATTTGATTTGTTAACAGCTGTTATGATAAAGCCGTTGTTGTTCTTTGGTTGCCTGATCATACATGGTTAAAACAAAGGCCGATACAATATCTAATCTTGATAATCTAATCTCAATTATATATGACATTTTAAAAGTTCAATTATAATATCACAGAGAAAATATTAAACTCTGTAACACATAATGTGTGTGGGCGTTTTATAAATTCATGATTGCCTTGTTATGCACGCTAAATTATTTACAAATTAAAATATAACCATGTAATTAACCCGCATTTCACCTGCAATATAATCTTGTGCCCTAAAGAATTAACACTTTTATATAATTAAAACACAAATGGAATTAATGTTTCGGATAGCAGCAAAATTCCCAGTGTTAAAATTATACAAACACAAGAAAGTATTTTTTGCAGTAAAGCTATACATTTATTAAATACCTACACTAGCAACTAGTCTAACCTGTGCTTATAAATTAACATGTTCACTGAAAGTCACCGCAGGCTGATTAAACTGTCTAGACATTACTGTAACTAATATGACACATACGTGATTTAATCCAAGGCCATGTTTTCTCTCAGATTAAAAGAATGATGCTTGAACTAAATTGTCTTTCAGTCTTTCTACCGCTGGTATTAAATTATATATTTCTTCCTGATTCCTATTCCGTAGATTCATTTAAATTATAGACAGGATGGAAGGTAGTTAGCAATAAATGTGATTCATATATCATTACAAAGATCTGCATGATGATTGTGACCTACACTGTAACACTGATAAAATGTCTCTATGGGATAGTGACGACTATAATAATTTTAGCAGATAATAACCATATTTCAGTATTAACTACTGGTATCATTCGTGTAGCAGGGAGCAGAAAGAATTAACACAGGCCTATAGGACTTGGTATGTTTTTGCATAGATAAGCTTCAGATGTTATTAACCAATAGCAAAAGTGCTTGGCGGTAATGCATCATGTTCAACCATTGCTGTCTATTAACCTCTCTGTCCTCCCTAGCTCAACACTGTTCACTTTGGAAAAGGAACTGGATTGCCATTATTTCAATATTTATTATGTTTGTTATATGGTTTATATCAAGTGTGTTTCGGTGGCTCGTATAAACATTTGTTCAAACATTAAATCTATAGATAAATAAAGAGGAAGTGTGTGCGCTCCAAAGAAATTAATAAAAATAGACAACTGTATATTTTAAAAAAATTGCCAGAATGTATAAATTTAATGTAGTAAAAAGTACAAATGAACAGAACAGACTATCTGCAAGTGGTTTGATAAAACACTGTAAAGATAGAGAAAGTACCTTGAGTAGCAACAAAGTATGCAATGCCGTAGAAACAAATGCAACTGTGTTGCTTTCCAAAAGTGGCTGTATAACAAAAATAAACACAGTTGAAAGGATACTAGTGGAGATATCCTAAACTCCTAAAAAAGTGTGATATCCCCTAAGCGGTGAAGAGGGTACAATATAAAAAAAAATCCTAGGAGAAGCAAGTTCTGTTCACCCTTGGTGGAAATTTCCAGGTTTGACAGAGCTCAAATTACAGTAGGGTCAGTAGGGACAGTAGGGTCAAGAAAACAAACATGTATTCCTGACCCTATAGTGTTAGAACCGCTATCTAGACCCCCTGGATCCTCCTTGCCCCCCTAAATATAGTATAGTTGCACAGTTTGCAGCACTGCCTCAGGAGGCACCTCTAGTAGCTATCTGGGGAGTGGCCAGTGGAGATATCCCTAGGCTGTAATGTAAACACTGCCATTCTATGAAAAGACAGTGTTTGCTGCAAAAAGCCTACTCACCAGAACAAATTCAATAAGCTGGAGTTGTTCTGGTGACTATAGTTTTTAATATGACACCTAGAACCCAAGACATACTTGAAAACTGGCAACAGCCAAATTAATCTTTCTGGTTTAATAATTTGATGTTATTTCTTCTTATTTTTATTATTAATATGATTGATGTTATTACTATCAAATATGCAAAGTGCACTTAGCTACAGAATGGTCAGACCAAGTTACGTTGTAAATTACACTGTCTGCAATCACAATGAGTAGTTCCTGAGTTGTATTGGTACAGTTGCAAGAAAAAGTATATGAACCCTTTGGAATGATATGGATTTCTGCACAAATTGGTCATAAAATGTGATCTGATCATCATCTAAGTCACAACAATAGACAATAACAGTCTGCTTAAACTAATAACACACAAAGAATGAAATGTTGCCATGTTTGTATTGAACACACCATGTAAACATTCACAGTGCAGGTGGAAAAAGTATGTGAACCCTTGGATTTAATAACTGGTTGAACCTCCTTTGGCAGCAATAACTTCAACCAAACGTTTCCTATAGTTGCAGATCAGACGTGCACAACGGTCAGGAGTAATTCTTGACCATTCCTCTTTACAGAACTATTTCAGTTCAGCAATATTCTTGGGATGTCTGGTGTGAATCGCTTTCTTGAGGTCATGCCACAACATCTCAATCGGGTTGAGGTCAGGACTCTGACTGGGCCAATTCAGAAGGCATATTTTCTTCTGTTTAAGCCATTCTGTTGTTGATTTACTTCTATGCCAGCAATGAATAAATGGGTGCAAGAACTCAATTTTTCTTCTCTGGTTGAAGATTGGCTTTTGGGCTTACAATTAGTAAAAAAACATATTCGTGGGGTAAATATACGGGAAGTGTACTTTAAACTTGTGTATCGATGGTATCTGGTGCCCACTCGCCTTCATAGATTTCAACCCACACTTCTACCAGATTGTTGGAGATGTGGTAGGGAACTAGGCTCATTCTCTCACATATGGTGGGACTGTGAAGAGTTGAAACCAATGAAAGCAATTTTATCGGATTTTGTAAATTTTGCGCTGAATGCACAAATTGTTATTATGGCTCAAACGTTCCTGTTTCACTTAAATATGCCAAGGGTTAACATAAAATTAATAATTCTTATGATCCATATTTTTATGGCAATTAAACTAGTTATAGCTAGAAATTGGAGAAATATGGGTCCGTTGGTTTGGCAAGATATTTGTGTACAAGCGGATTATCAATGTAGGATGGAAGCAGGTATAGCATTAAATAAAGTATCCAAGGAGAAACATGAGGAGATTTGGACCCCTTGGAATAGATATCTTAGTCTTAAAGTTAAACCCCCCCTCCCTCCAATGACAACCTAACCTCTCTTAGGAAATGTAACAGCTTTATGTGGAAGTGTAAGAAAGTGTTAATGTATGCAATCTATAGATTTGAAGTGTAAGAAAGTGTTAATGTATGTAATCTATAGATTTGACTGCAGTTAGTGTATAAAAGTATAAAATATGGTTTTATTAATTATGTGTATAATATTATGTGTATAAAAATAGATTTTCTGTAATATTTTAAAACCTATTTTTCTATGAAAGTTTGTATATGGATGAAATCTTAAATTTGAAAAATAAAAAATGTATACTTCTATGCTTTGGGTCATTGTCCTGTTGCAACACCCATCTTCTGTTGAGCTTCAGCTGGTAGACAGATGGCCTTAAGTTCTCCTGCAAAATGTCTGTATAAACTTGGGAATTAATTTTTCCTTCGATGATAGCAATCCGTCCAGGCCCTGACGCAGCAAAGCAGCCCCAAACCATGATGCCCCACCACCATACTTCACAGTTGGGATGAGGTTTTGATGTTGGTGTGCTGTGCCTTTTTTTTCACCACACATAGTGTTGTGTGTTTCTTCCAAACAACTCAACTTTGGTTTCATCTGTCCACAGAATATTTTGCCAGTACTACTGTGGAACATCCAGGTGCTCTTGTGCAAACTGTAAACGTGCAGCAATGTTTTGTTTGGACAGCAGTGGCTTCCTCTGTGGTATCCTCCCATGAAATCCATTCTTGTTTAGTGTTTTACGTATTGTAGATTCGCTAACAGGGATGTTAGCATTTGCCAGTGACTTTTGTAAGTCTTTAGCTGACACTCTAGGATTCTTCTTCACCTCATTGAGCAGTCTGCGCTGTGCTCTTGCAGTCATCTTTACAGGACGGCCACTCCTAGGGAGAGTAGCAGCAGTGCTGAACTTTCTCCATTTATAGACAATTTGTCTTACCGTGGACTGATGAACAGCAAGGCTTTTGGAGATACTTTTATAACCCTTTCCAGCTTTATGCAAGTCAACAATTCTTAATCGTAGGTCTTCTGAGAGCTCTTTTGTGCAAGGCATCATTCACATCAGGCAATGCTTCTTGTGAAAAGCAAACCCAGAACTGGTGTGTGTTTTTTATAGGGCCGGGCAGCTGTAACAAACACATCCAATCTTATCTCATTGATTGGACTCCAGTTGGCTGACATCTCACTCCACTTAGCTCTTGAAGATCTCATTAGTCTAGGTGTTCACATACTTTTTCCACCTGCACTGTGAATGTTTACATGGTGTGTTCAATAAAAACATGGCAACATTTCATTCTTTGTGTGTTATTAGTTTAAGCAGACTGTGATTGTCTATTGTTGTGACTTAGATGATGATCAGATCACATTTTATGACCAATTTGTGCAGAAATCCATATCATTCCAAAGGGTTCACATACTTTTTCTTGCAACTGTATGTTTTGCATGTGAGTAAAACCTTGTTTGAGGCCTAAACAGGGAATAACCAAAAGGCAATTGATCAAAACCTTGCTTTATCTTTGTCTTAGTATAAATTATCCTTCTTTATCTCTGTCTTCATAGAACTTATACATCAACCACTTCTACATTTTCTTTTAGAGATTAGGTTGGGTTATTGAATGTAAAATGATATACTGATATACAGAAATGTTTAAACAGTAAATGAATACAAATTGCATAATGGCATATTATGTACGAATGTGAGAAATAAATACAAGAGATGCATGTAAGGGAAGGAGGTTTATGTAGTGGGATAGAAGGAGGGGTATGAATACTGTGTATTACAGCTAAACTCTTTAAAACCTGTTATTAATCTGTATTTCAAATGCAAAATAAATATCTTCAATACTTTTTCATGAATGCAAAATGTTTGACAATATATATATTTCTTGGCAAAGGAAGATTTGTAGAATCAAATTGGGAAAAAATTATACTTGGTGGGTTGACACTGATGATTAGGCAGTCAGTTTAACTGGTCATTCACATTTTAAGTGGAACTGAGTAAATGGGAAAGGGGTAGAGGAATGTTCATATGTTAAGCCGAAATTGAAGTCTCATGCTGAGGAAATGGCATATCAAGACAGAGGTAATAATGTAATCTTACAAAATTGAAGTCATAGTTTATAATGCTAAGCAGCTTAGCTACAAATCACCTATTATTAGTGTCGTTTAAAACAATGAAACACCATATGCATTTGTGCTTCTTAATCAAGGTCGATTTAGATTTCCCAGCTATTGATTGTCATTTATAAGTACAAAATGTGGAGCAAATGTAACAAATTTCTAGAGAAACAAAAAGTGCAAAAATAGTGCAGTATGATCTGTAAAATTTTATATCCTGCTATTGATTGGCATGTTGGTATTTAAATGAGTCTGAATGCTTTTTCTGCATAACAAGTCTGAAGTAGCTAGCCTACATTTTTAGGAACATTTGGAAATCACTTTATTGTTTAATCACTGCATATCATTTCTCAAACTACAAAAATAATAACCCATTCACTACTCTTTACCAGAATTGTGTATAACAATGATTTGCTTTCATTTTACAAAACAATCATTGCAAAATGAAATTTAGCCCCACTAAGCTTTTTGGTCTACAGCGATCATTTGCAATGTAGCGGAACACTTGTAGCTGTCAGTTTGTATTCTGTTCCTACATATAACTGCTAAGGGAACTTCCAAAGGCCAGGCCCCTTTTCCTTAACTAGAAAGTTTGAACTAGAAAATGTAATTAATTAGAATTTTAATGAATTTATGTATTCTATTTGTCAGTGG
>OW240915.1:78402215-78418165 GCA_933207985.1 Pelobates cultripes
TTTTTTAAATTTTTATTATTATTTAAAAAAAATTTATTTAATTTAAATTACTTATTATTTATATTTTTATAATATATATATATATACAATATATATAGTTATTATATATATTATATATATACGTGTGTAATTTAATTATAAGTGTATTTTATATTAATATAAGTACATATTAATATAAAAATACACTTAGTATGGTATTATATATATGATATATAGACATATATTATATAGATATAATATATGTCTATATATCATATACACATATATAATTATTATTTTTATTTTTAATTAACACTAACTTTATTTTATTTTTTGATTTTACACATGCAGGAGACTGCCTGTCAGCACATAGTCCCCCTGCAGGCAGACTATGGACACCTTTATTGTGACCATGTGATCGCTGTGTTAAGCGATCACATGGCCACAGGGGTCCTAATCTGCCGCGGGGAGACTGTCTGGGCTGCAGGCAGTCTCCCCACAACCGGAGCCACGCTGATCGCCGCCGGGGGAACGACGGCGATCAGGTAAGTAGCTCTGACCGTTAGGACGGTTCAGGACCGTCATCGGTCCTCAAGGCAAAAATGCCGATGACGGTCCTGAACCGTCCTCGGTCCTTAAGGGGTTAATATTATAATTTGTGTCCCCACCCACCACCAATGGCACTAGCTCCTCCCCTTTCATAGGGAAAGGACACTGGGTCTTTTCCCTTTTAACATTATAAGTAGGGCCTCCACCTGCTGATAATGAGTGGGGTCAGAGGCAACATTAGGAGATCCCCATTTTATTTTTTATTTAATAGCCCCCACCTTTAGATCACTATTCACAGCCCTTTTGCTAATTTTATATACCCTACCTGATGCCCACAGTCCCCCCATTATATAACAAGTCCCATGCCTATATAGTGACTAGGCAGCAATGACCACCCTGTCACCAGTTTTAAGCATTTAGGTGATATGCCTCCATCCACCACAGGAGCATAGCATTATTTTAAAACTCTCTTTTAGTAATATGGCAATGTATTTGTTTATTTTTTTAAATGTATTTATTGTTTTAAAGTGCTGGCTGGCTAGCAAGCGCTGGTCAGCCATCAGATAATTAACCTTTGCACTGAAAAGGTTTTTAAGCTATTTAATGCTGGGTGCTAGCACTGTCTATGGGTAAATAGTTGTTTTGTTTTTTGTTTTTTTTTCAGACACGGATTTAATGCATCCATACCTGGATTTTAAGCATTCAGATCCGTATTTTAGCCTTTCAGCAATGTTGAATAGGGTAAACAATGTCCAAATTTTACAGTCCTGAATGCAGCTGGATGGTTTAGCTCCATCTGGTATGGCCAATCCGGACTTTAGTGAATAACTCCATAGGTGTTCATGCAAGGGACATCAAATTTATAAAAATGTACATTGCGTTAATTATATTAATAATTATTTTCCAGAGTACTAGCATGGGTACTCTTGTATTCTACTTATGTGCTAATATTTCAAACACTGAAATACTAGATGATGAAGTGTAAAAACAACAGTGCTATGATATCTGAGTATCATGTTCACAATTAAGACCTAGGCCAGACATTTTGTTTCACATGGATAACTAAATGAATCAAAGGTGACAGAGAAGATGGACTCTACTTAACAAGCATCTACATGGTAACATTTGGCTTAGTTACTTTTTATTTGTATGTGGACTGCTGTGATTACAAGTATTCTTTATTTTTATCCAGTTTTTATTTCTTTTGTTCATTTTTTTCTTGTATGTTATTAATATTAATGGGGAAATCATAGTCGTTGAGGCTTGTGGTAAATGCATACCATATAAATGCTGGTGGAAGTAGTTGGATAAATCAGGACTGAATGCTGCTCAATTTTTGTGTGTTTTGACACCAATAATTAGCAATGTTTCAAAATATAGTCTGTGCGGAAAAGATTATGTGTTATATCTTATGGCATCCCTGTTGGAATAACATAAGTTTGCAATAAATGCAAAGTGTATCATGATGCCTATCCACAGTTTATTTTGATTTGTTTGGGTTCTTGGTAAGTTCTGGAGTTAAACATCAGACTTGATACGTAAGCATGTCCTTATGACAGGATGCGGCATTGTCCTTAAATTCATGATCCAATAGTACACATCATTACTAGTGTTATTTTCCAATTAACATTAACACAATACATGTAACTCCTAAGTCAGTTATACCTATTTTCATGGCTGTGCATTTATTCACAACATACTCTTATATTGGTTGTAGGTTTGGAAGGTTTGGAAGGTTAAAGGATCACTATAGGGTCAGGAACACAAACATGTATTCCCGACCCTATAGTGTTAAAACCACCATCTAGCCCCCTTGGGCCCCTCATGCCTCCATAAATATAGCAAAAGCTTACTGTATTCAAGCCTGAAGCTGTAACTCTGCATGCTGTTTGACTCAGAAAAACAAGCAGTCTGCTGACATCATCAGAAGTGGTAGCCTGATCCAATCACAGTGCTTCCCCATAGGACTGGCTGAGACTGACAAAGAGGCAGACCAGTGGCAGTGCCAGCATGATTCAAACACAGCCCTGGTCATTCAGCATGCAGAGGGAGGAGACACTGAATGTTTGGATGCATTTTAGGCAGCCATGACCTAGGAAGGATCTCTAACAGCTATCTGAGGAGTGCCAGTGAAGTTATCACTAGGCTGTAATGTAAACACTGCATTTTCTCTGAAAAGACAGTGTTTACAGCAAAAAGCCTGAAGGCAATGATTCTACTGACCAGAACAAATTCAATAAGCTGTAGTTGTTCTGGTGACTAAAATGTCCCTTTAAGAAGTGTTTTGGGGACAAAACAATTGCTCAGGGGGGCAAAAGTGGTAAAGGCAATGCGGAGTGGTAGGCTGTGGGGGTGCAGGCTATGTAGTGGGCTGGCTGTGGGGGGGGGTGCAGGCTGAGTGGGGTGCAGGTTGGCGGGAGGGCGCATGCTGTGTGGTGTGTGGCAGGTTGTGGGGGGGTGCAGGCTGTGTGGGTGGCAGGCTGGGATATAGGTTGTGTGGGGGTGGGCAGGTTGTGGGGTAGGTTGTAAGGATAAGCAGGTTGTTGGGGCCAGCAGGTGTGTGGGTGAGCAGGCGGTGGGCAGGTTGCAGCAGGGGTGGCATTGTGTGGGTAGGCAGGCTGTGGGGGTGCAGGCTGTGTGGGACAGCGGTTGTTAGGATACAGGTTGTGTGGGGTGGCAGGTTGTGGGGGTAGGTTGGAAGGGATGGGGCAGGCTGTGGGGTGGTGCAGGGTGTGTGGGGGGTGAGCAGTGCCGTGCGGGTGGGCAGGTTGTGGGTGGGTGCAGGCTGTGTGTGGTAGGCAGGCTGGGGGGCTGCGCCTGTGTGGAGGTAGCCGTGGGTGGCAGGCTATGAAGTGTGGGCAGGTTGTAAAGTATGCTGGAGGTGGGCAGGTTGTGGGGATACAGGCTGTGTGGGGTGGGCAGGTTGTGGGAGGTGCAGGCTGCGGTGGCCAGGTTGTGGGGGGGTGCAGGCTGTGTGGGTGGGTGTGCTGCTGGGACAGGCCAGGTGGGCAGGTTGTGGGGGGGTAGCCGTGGGCATGGGGCAGGCTGTGGGGTGGTGCAGGGTGTGTGGGGTGAGCAGGTTGTGGTGGGTGTAATGGTTGTGGCAGGGGTGCAGGCTGTGGGGTAGGCAGGTGGGGGGGTGCAGGCTGTGTGGGGTGGGCAGGTTGTTGGGATACAGGTTGTGTGGGGTGGGCAGGTTGTGGGGGGTAGGTTGTAAGGGATGGGGCAGGCTGTGGGGGTGGTGCAGGGTGTGTGGGGTGAGCAGGTTGTGGTGGGTGGGCAGGTTGTAGCAGGGGTGCAGGTTGTGTGGGGTAGGCAGGTTGTGGGGGGTGCAGGCTGTGTGGGATGGGCATGTTGTGGGGGGGTGCTGGCAGTTGGGAGCTGTAGACCCCATGGTTTGAGTTCTCACGAGCTCTGGGCAGTGGGTTGCAAAGCTCTTTGAGCTCGCAAGACCTCCATCACATAGTCTGTAGCTCTGCACCCGGTGGAGCTGCAGACTGGAGGCTCTCAGTAAGGGAAGACTGAACAGAGGGGCTGCACCCTTCTGGTTTCGGGCCCTCGGTCACAGACAGAGTCTGTCTCAATGATTAGAGAGCCACCTTTGCTGTGTGTATATCTATATATCTATCTATCTATATATATATATATATATATATATATATATATATATATGCAGCAGAGGCGGCCCGGGCTCCAAACAGCCCTTATGGACATGCCGGCCCTGCTTTAGAATGACATAGCATCATGGAAGCTGTAGTTTTAAAACATCTGTGGATCTGCTTTAGCAGCTGTGTGATTAGTTTTTTTTATTTCCACTAAGAAGTGCAGAGCATATTGGCAATTAATTATTGCTAAAGGGAAGTTTTCAACTATACCATTGGCAATTGTTTTGTAAACAAGTTTTCTCCTAAAAAAGCATTATATTTCCCTTAAATGAAAGATATGCATTTGGAAGAAGCCTATACCAAAGCAATCTTAAGGCACTTAAGTACATGTATAGCTGGCCATTAAGGTGGTGAAGAGATGGGGAATGAGTCATTCAGAAAGGTCTTATAATCAGAGCTCTCTGCATGCATTTAAATGCTTCACAGTGTAGGGTCCACATGCAGGACAAAAATACCAGAAGCAATCTTCTGTAGAAATGAATAAACAATAAATAATACAATTTAAAAAAAATACATGTTATTATTGAAAAAATAAAATAACAAATGAAAAAAGTAAGCCAAACATTTTGATAAAATCAATCATCGTAAAAATGAATAAATAAAAAAATAAAAATAAATAAGGTAAAATAGTTAGATGTTAAAGGAACACTCAAAGCATCAGTCGTAAAGGAAGTTTTTAGTGTTTTTGCAAATGATACATCACAGGATGCTTCCACACTGTCATTCTCTGAAGTTCTGCCTGTGCATAAAACTCAGAACAAGCGGCAGATTCATATTAGGGACTTTAACTTGTGGCTTGGTGAATAGTGTCGGGAGCAAGGATTTGGCTTAATTTCTCATGGTAGCTCTGTTTGGAATGGAAATAAACTGTACAAAAAAGATGGTTTACATCTTTCTCAAAAGGGAACAAATGTTCTCAGTGAGCAGTTCAGAGGTTTTGCTAGGATGCATATAAACTGGTGGGGAAGGGAGGGGCAAAAGGGTGGACAGAAGGTGCCTGTAGCAAGTGTGTTAAAAAATGATAAGCTTAGAGTCATGTCTACAAATGCTCGCAGTTTAGGGAATAAGATCCATGAACTTGTAGCAATAATGGCAACTGATAATGTAGATTTAGTCACTGTTACAGGGACATGGTATAATGAGAAAAATGACTGGGTCATAGCAATACCAGGGTACTCTTTATATAGAAAAGACAGGGAAGGCAAGAAAGGGGGAGGGGTGGCCCAGTATGTGAAAGATAGCATAAAATCTAGCCTAATAAAAGTTAGTGAGGCGAACATAGAGTCTGTTTGGGTTACGTTAGCATTTGGTAATCACACAGTAACTAATGTAGGTGTGATTTATAGGCCCACAGGACAAATTGAAGAGTTAGATAATCTACTAGTTAAGGAAATAACTAAAATGACAATGAATGGGTCATCATGGGTGACTTTAATCTTCCTGATGTGAAATGGAAAACCAAAATAGCTGCTTGTGCCAGGAGCACATATATTCTAAATTGCCTACTAGGATTATTTCTAAAACAAGTCGTTGAGGAGCCAACTCATAAAGAGGCCATACTAGATTTAGTGTTAACAAATGGAGATTTGGTATCAGATATTACTGTAGGTGAAAGTTTAAGATCCAGTGATCATCAGTCAGTGTGGTTTAATATACAGTTGCAAGAAAAAGTATGTGAACCCTTTGAAATGATATGGATTTCTGCACAAATTGGTCATAAAATGTGATCTGATCATCATCTAAGTCACAACAATAGACAATCACAGTCTGCTTAAACTAATAACACACAAAGAATTAAATGTTACATACTTTTTCCACCTGCACTGTGAATGTTTACATGGTGTGTTCAATAAAAACATGGCAACATTTCATTATTTGTGTGTTATTAGTTTAAGCAGACTGTGGTTGTCTATTGTTGTGACTTAGATGATGATCAGATCACATTGTATGACCAATTTGTGCAGAAATCCATATCATTCCAAAGGGTTCACATATTTTTCTTGCAACTGTATATGTTGAAAGTATAGGAAAAGCATTTAACAATTACTATGAAGATTTATTTAATTTAAATAATCATCCCCAAGAATCAGAAATAGACAAAAATTTACAAAATCTAAAATTTACACAAACACAAAAAATCTAATTAAATCTACCTATAACTATGGATGAAGTAGATCGAAATATATCTAAGATAGAATATCAAAAAACTCCAGGTCCTGATGGTCTAAGCAATATTTTTAGTGTAAATTTAGTTAGCCATAATAGTCCAATAGACAAGATGCCAAAATACTAGAGTATTGCAGTATGCAATGATACCTTTTTTATTGGTGTATTGGGATACAGTTAGGTATCTAAAACAAAAAAAATCCTCCAACAGTGTTGCACTATTATTTGTTATTTTTTTGTTTTAGATACTCAGCTGTATCCCATTTCTGTATCTTTTATCATTGCATTCTGCAATACTCTGGTATTTTGGCAATATTTTTTATAAACTTATCAAATCTTCTACTCCAATTAATATCCACATTTAATGGTACAGTAGATCAAAAATATTTTCCTTCAGAATTAAAAAAAGCTATATAATTCCAATTCTAAAACCTAACAAAAACTCTTCACAAATGCAAAACTATAGAACAATTTCTCTCCTGAATACCAGTATCAAATTATTTGCACCCATTCTTGCTGATAGGTTAAAACAGGTTTTAAACAATTTAATACACCCAGACCAAATATGCTTTATGGCAAACAGATTTTCAGGCTCGAATATCAGACGACTGATAGATATATTAGATCTAGCAGAAAGACACGAGACTCCTCTTCTGACGCTGTCGATAGATGCTGAAAAAGCCTTTGACAGGGTCAGCTGGGGATTCATAAGTATATCTTTACAATACTTTAGTATTCAGGACTGGATGTTTCAAGCAATCATGTCTCTGTATCATACCCTTTAGCAAGAACATTTGGGCATGGTATCTTGTCTGAATGGTTCCCAATAAAAAACGGCACAAGGCAGGGTTGGCCACTCTCGTCTCTTCCATATATTTTATCAATAGAACCATTAGCAAAGAGAATAGGAAATAATCAAAATATAAAAAGTGTTTTAATTAACCCCTTAAGGACTGGACTGTTTTTGCGATGTTGTACATTTGCGACCAGGCCACTTTTTACACTTTTGTGGTGTTTGTGTTTAGCTATAATTTTCCGCTCTCTCATTTACTGTTCCTATACAAATTATATATTGTTTTTTTTCAGGACAAAAAAAAGCTTTCTTTACATACCATTATTTGTATAAGCTCGTGTAATTTAATTTTTTTAAAAATGATGAGAAATTGAAAAAAATACATGTTTTTTAACTTTTACTTGAAAAATCTTTTACTCATCTACAAAAGCGAATTAAAAAAACTGCTAAATAGATTCAAAATGTTGTCCTGAGTTTTAAAATACCCAGTGTTTATATGCTTTTTTTTATTTATTTATTTTTGCAAGTTATAGGGCTACAGGTACAAGTAAGATATTGCGGTTTCAAAACATAAATGTTTTCAAATTTATCAATAGTGACATTGTAACACTATTATCTGTCATAAATGTCTGAATAACACCCCACATGTACATATTATTTTTAAAGTAGACAACCCAGGGTATTCAATTTGGGGTATGTCCAGTCTTTTTTAGTAGCCACCTAGTGGCAAACACTGGCCAAAGTTAGCGTTCATATTTGTTTGTGTGTGAAAAAAGTAAAAAACTAAATTGAATGCTAATTTTGGCCAGTGTTTGTGACTAAGTGGCTACTAAAAAAGACTGGACATTTGCAATACCTTGGGTTGTCTTCTTTTGCAAATGGTATGCCATCATGGGGGTAATTCTCATTCCTGGGCTACCATATGCTCTCAAAGGCAACTTAACCAACCTGGCCATTTTCAATGTAAAAATATTTGACCCATATATTTGACCCTGTAACTTTCAAAAACGCTATAAAATCTGTACATGGGGGGGTACTGTTTTACTTGGGAGACTTTGCTGAACACAAATATTGGTGTTTCAAAACAGGAAAACGTATCAACAATTATATCATCAGTAAAAGTGCTGTTTGTGTGTGAAAAATGCGGAAAAAAAGTCTCTTTCACAGACAATATCATCACTGTGATATGTTTTACTATTTTGAATCACTAATATTTATGTTCATCGAAGTCTCCCGAGTAAAACGGTACCCCCCTTGTACAGGTTTTAGGATGTCCTAGAAAGTTACAGGGTAAAATACAGTGCTAGCAAATTAAATTCTCTGGACTTTTGGCCTGGGTTCGCAGGCAGGTCCCTCAAATTGCAATTAATAAAATCACTTAATTATGTAAAAATATTATATAAATACACACATAGAATTTAAATATATATATATATATTTATATATTTGAAGTCTACATGTATATTTATATAATTATTTATTTAATTTTGTAATTATGTAATTATTTATATATACATAGATATATATATACAATTTCATTCTAAGTGTATTTTGATATAAATATATATATTTTAATAACAAAATATAGTTAGAATAAAATTTCATATAGATATATAATTTTTTTTAATTTTTATTATTATTTAAAAAAACGTATTTAATTTATGTATTATTTGTATTTTATAATATATATATATATATATATATATGTATATATATATATATATACAATATATATATAGTTATTATATATATTATATATATATATATATACGTGTGTAATTTAATTATAAGTGTATTTTTACGTTAATATGTATATATTAATCTAAAAATACACTTAGTATGACATTATATATATGATATATATAGACATATATTATATAAGTATAATATATGTCTATATATCATATATATATACATATATATAATAATATTTTTATTTATTAATATTAACCTGCAGGCAGACACATGGACACTTATTGTGACCATGTGATTGCTCTGTTGAGCTATCACATGGCCCCAGGGGTCCTAATCCGCCGCAGGGAGACTGTCTGGGCTGCAGGCAGTCTCCCCACACCGGGAGCACTGCCGATCGCCGCCGAGGGAACGACAGTGATCGGGTAAGTACATTGCACCGTTAGGACGGTTCAGGACCGTCACCGGTAGGCAATGCAAAAATGCCAATGATGGTCCTGAACTAAAATTAGTCTATATGCAGACGATGTTCTTTTAACAATAACAAACCCAGATAAGTCATTGCCAAATCTAATGGAAGAATTTCAACAATTTAGTAAAGTATCTAATAACAAAATTATTTTGAAAAATCCATGATCCTTTCTACAAAAATAAGTAAAGACCAACAAAAACTACTTAGAAGTCTCTATCAATGTAGTTGGGTTAAACACAGTTTTTCATATTTGGGAGTCAAAATCACTAAAAGTCTAAATAGATTAAAGGAGGAATATTTTTTAGATATGTTAAAATCAACAAGCCATTCTATGAAAAATTGGAGGAAGGTTGAATTATCACGGTGGGGTCGTATCAATCTTGTTAATAGCTATATTCTCCCTAAATAGGCATATATGTTTCAAGTGATCCCCCTTTCAATCTCTAATCCTTGGCTTTTAATGTTACAATCTAGTATATCAGATTTCATATGGAAAGCAAAGCCTCCCAGGATTAGGCAAAATATTTTATCTATGAATAAGAAAAAAGGTGATTTAGGATTCCCAAACATAAAAAATCTTTACCAAGCTAGTTTATTGACCCATATATATCGTTTACAAACTTATTGCCCAGAATTTGAAGCATGGCAAGATATTGAATGGACTAGGATAGGTTATGAGGATTCATCCTTAATTGCATGAAATGTTAAAGAAAAACAATTAACTACTATCTTAAAACAGCAAAGTACAGTTTTAAGCCAATTAATTCAATCATGGATACATATTAAAAAGTAATTTGGAATAATGTCAAAATTAATCCCAATAAACAATAAAAACAATAAACTTGTGTGTGTCAGTGAGCTTGTTTTTAGTGAACTGTGTTTTAAGCGTGTGTGTGTGTTACTGAGCTTGTGTGTGTTTTAATGAGCTTGTGTGTGTGTAGTGATTGTGTGTGTGTGTCACTGAGCTTGTGTGTGTGTAGTGAGCATGCGTGTGTAGTGAGATTGTGTGTGTAGTGAGCTTGTGTGTGTGCATGTATGTGTGTCACTGAGCTTGTGTGTGTATGTCACTGAGCTTGTTTGTGTGTGTGTGTGTAGTGAGTGTGTGTGTGTCACTGAGCTTGTGTGTTTAATGAGCTTGTGTGTGTGTATCAGTGATCCTGTGTTTAGTGAGCTTCTGTGTGTGTGTGTGTGTGTGTGTGTGTGTGTGTATGTCAAAGAGCTTGTGTTTAGTGAACTTGTGAGTGTGCCTGATAGCTTGTGTGTAGTGGCATTGTGTGCATGTGAGTGAGCTGTCTGTAATGAGCTGTGTGAGCTGTGTGTGTATGTCAGTGAGCTTGTGTATAGTGAGCTTGTCTATGTGTGAGTGAGCTTGTGTCTGTGTGTGTCAGTTAGTTTGCTGTAGTGAGCTTGTGTGAGTGTGTGTGTGTGTCAGTGAACTGTGTGACTTTGTGTGTAGTTAGAGGTTTGTTTGGAGCTTGTATATATCAATGGGCTTTCTGTTGTGAGCTTGGTGTGCGTTGTGAGCGATGTGTAGTGATTATTTCTATAGTGATCTTGAATGTCTGTGGGTGAGCTTGTGTGTAGTGAGATTTCTGTAGTGAACTGTTTGAAGTGATTTTTTAATAGTGAACTTGTGTGTTCTTGAGTGAGCTTGTGTGTGTGTCAGTGAGCTTGTGTGTGTCAGTGAGTTTTTTGTAGCGAGCTATGTGTAGTGAGCTTTTGTGTCAGTGAGCTGTCCATAGTGAACTGCGTGGGTTTGGGTGTAGTTAAAGGTTTGTAGTGAGCTTGGATATGTCAACAAGCTTTCTGTAGTGAGCTTGGTGTGCGTAGTGAGCGGTGTGTAGTGACTATTTATATAATGATCTTGAATGTCTGTTGGTGAACTTGTGTGAAGTGAGATTTCTGTAGTTAGCTGTGTGTAGTGATCTTTTTATAGAGAGCTTGAATGTCTGTGTGTGAGCTTGTGTATAGTGATTTTTCAGAAGTAAGCTTGTGTGTGTGTCTGTGAGTGAGCTTATGAATCTGTCAGTGAGCTTGTGGGTAGTGACACTGAGTACATATCAGTGAGCTGTCTGTAGAGAGCTTTTTGTGTATGTCAGTGTGAGCTGTCTGTAGTGAGATGTGTGTAGTGAGCTTGTTATTGTACATGTATGTGCAAGAACCAACATTTTGAATAAAAAAAAAAAATATTTTTTCTCTACAAATTACATAGCGATAGCACTCCCAGGACTCCAAAGTTGTAAAAATAAAATGTAACTTTTATTTTCATAATTTAAATATACACCGCTCAAAAAAATAAAGGGAACACTTAAACAACACAATGTAACTCCAAGTCAATCACACTTGTGTGAAATCAAACTGTCCACTTAGGAAGCAACACTGAGTGACAATCAATTTCACATGCTGTTGTGCAAATGGGATAGACAACAGGTCGAAATTATAGGCAATTAGCAAGACACCCCCAATAAAGGAGTGGTTCTGCAAGTGGTGACCACAGACCTCTTCTCAGTTCCTATGCTTCCTGGCTGATGTTTTGGTCACTTTTGAATGCTTGCGGTGCTTTCACTCTAGTGGTAGCAAGAGACAAACCAGAGGCTTCAGGAGGGAGGTGTGGAAGACGTTGGGTATGCAAAGGTTTTTTGGCAGATCCAAAGTATAGGATACCGGATTGATCCTACGAAGGACCAATATATTTAGGGGCTAGGTTCATTGGAAGGGACACGTAAATGGATATTTCGGGTAGACAACCAGACGCGATCACCCGGAAGATAGGAAGGTGCCGCTCTACGGTGCCTATCGGCAAAAGCTTTCTGTAAGAGTACACTCTTCTCCAGGATGGCTTGAACCTTTACCCAAGTATCACGTATAGAAGATCCAGAAAAGGCATTCCCTTATAAGAGAATGAAGCAGGAAGCAAATTAGGATGACGACCATATGTAACAAAGAAGGGAGTGTGGCCAGAGGCAGAATGTTCAGCATTATTTCTAGCAAACTCAGCCCAAGGAAGAAGGTCGACCCAGTTGTCCTGGAGTTGAGATGTAAAACAACGGAGATATTGCTCAAGACTTTGATTAGTCCGTTCAGCAGCACCATTCGTTTGAGGATGGTAGGCAGAGGAAAAGTTGAGTTCAATACCCATATCTTTGCAAAAACCCCTCCAGAATTTCGAGATAAATTGTGAACCCTTATCTGACACGATGACATCAGGCATACCCTGCAATCTTATTATTTCTTTAGTAAATATTTTAGCTAATTCAGCCGAAGACGGTAACTTTTTTAATGGGATGAAGTGTGCCATTTTAGAAAAGCAATCTACCACAACCAATATAACTGTAAAACCCTTAGAATATGGTAAGTCGACTATAAAATCCATAGACAGTTGTGATCAAGGAACAGACGGCACGGGAAGAGGATTCAGAAGGCCACCTGGAACTTGATGAAAAGGTTTAGATTGTGAACATATATTGCAAGACGATACATAGGCCTTCACATCCTTTCTGAGGGACGGCCACCAGAACTGTCTGGAAATCAATGCAATAGTTTTGAACACTCCCATATGTTCGGCCATCTTACTATCATGATAGTCACGAAATACTTCATCTCTCAGTCTAGGTGGTACGAAATATCTCCCTGCAGGTTTATCACCAGGTGCTCCTTCTTGAGCATTTTGGATTTTGTACAAAAGAGGAGATGAGACTCTTGTTCTAGTCATAGCAATAATTCTCTCGGGAGGTATAACGGGTTCGGTTATGTCTTCCTCCTTATCAAGAGTGGCAAATTGTCTGGACAGTGAGTCGGCTTTAGTGTTACGATTTCCCGGCCGATATGAAATCAGATAGTTGAAACAGGAGAGAAAAAGAGCACAGCGTGCTTGTCTGGAAGAAAGCCTTTTAACGTCACTTAGATATGATAAGTTCTTATGATCAGTGAGAATCATGAGAGGTACCGAAGACCCTTCCAGTAAGTAATGCCATTCTTTAAGTGCAAGAATTATAGCCAATAATTCTCTTTTACCTATATCGTAATTCTTTTCTGCAGATGTCAATTTATGAGAAAATAACCCGCATGGATGTAACAGAGCCGTAGGAGAATCCCTCTGGAAAAGTACAGCCCTACACCGGATTCGGAGGCATCTACCTCTAGGATAAAGGGTCTAAAGGGATTAGGATGCATCAAGACTGGAGCTGATACAAAAGCTTCCTTTAAATGAGCGAAGGAAGTTTTAGCTTCGTAAGACCAATTGATATGATTAGCTCCTTTTTTGGTCATAGCGGTAATAGAGTTATAATCTGAGAAAAGTTTTTAATGAACCGTCTATAGTAATTTGCGAATCCAATAAATCTTTGTATAGATTTTAATCCGAGGGGTAAAGGCCATTCAATAATAGAGGAGAGTTTTTTAGGATCCATTTGAAAACCCTTAGCAGAGATCACGTAACCTAAGAAATGTATGGAGGTTTGATCGAATAAACATTTTTTGAGTTTACAAAATAGACCGTTGGCAAGAAGTGTCTGTAGTATTTTCCTGACTTGTCTGTGTTGGGTTTGAATATCAGGAGAGTGGATGAGTATATCATCAAGATATACTATGGCACATGTATGTAAAAAGTCTCTAAGGACATCATTAATGAGATCCAGGAGCATTACACAAACCGAAGGGCATTACAGTGTATTCACAATGACCACTTCGTGTGTTGAATGCCGTCTTCCATTCAGACGTATTACCGGTATTGTAATCAGGTTAGACCAAGAACCAGAGAGCAAGAAAGAGAAAAAATGACTTGGAATATTATGTTTTCTCTATGCATAGCCCCTACTAACAAGATAACAGTCTTAGTTTGATGTGTCACATACGGGACTGTTAAAGGTCTACCATCTATGGCCTCAACGGCCAAGGGTGTTTTTCTCCTCTCAAAAGGAAGAGAAATAGATGACAAGTATGTCTGGTCAATGAAGTTGTCAGCAGAACCAGAATCAATGAGGGCCATAGCTTGATGACACACCTTTCCCCAAGAAAGGGTCACAGGCATAAGACACCTGTATGTAGGAGGTTTAGGGGACAAAGACATTACACCCAAGGTCGGTCCCCTAAACGATCTTAGGCGGTGGAGTTTTCCGGACGGGATGGGCAATTATTACGTAGATGCCCCTTCTTGCCACAGTATAGGCACAACCCCTCTCTCTTTCTGTAAGTTTTCTCAGCCTCTGAAAGTCGGGTTGTACCCAACTGCATAGGTTCAGGGTCAAAATCAGGTGCTGGTAAGGCAGGGAGTTCAGGTAGCCTAGGATGGTGCGTGATTCTTCCTATAACCCTTCTTTGCCTCTCTAAATAGAGAAGTTTCTGTCTGACTCTTATGTCAATATCTGACATGTATTGAATTAACTCTTCAAGGTCTTCTAGTAGATCCCTGGCTGCCACCTCAAAGAAGACAGCTGTCAGGGCACTATTGTTCCAGGCAAGTTCAGAAGCTAAGGTACGAAAGTCAATGGCGTAGTCAGCAACTGATCTGGAACCCTGTTTTAATTTCAATAAGGCCTTTGTTGCTAATCTTTTCCTACCCGGAGGGTTGAATACGTTTTTAAAAGTTCTTAGGAATAGATCAAGATCATATACGATGGCATCATCCCTCTCCCATAGAGGATATATCCAGGCTAAGGCTTTACCATCTAACAGATTCATAATGAAAGCTATTTTGGATCTATCGGTGGGAAAAGAAAGAGGAGCCATTTCAAAATGTACTCCCACTTGGTTCAAACCTCTGCATAAAGACGGATCCCCGGAGTAACGGGGAGGCGGGGTTAAGCGAATGAAAGGATTAGAATGAGGCGTAGATGGTAAAGATACAGTGCTTTGAGCGCCAGCCCCCTCTCCTTCTTGCTGGAGATGTGCTGTCCTTGTAAGGATAGTTTGTAGTGCTTGAGCAAACTGATCCATTCTATGATCCAAACCCTCCATTCTGCGTTCACAGGCTGCCATTTGTTGTCCCAAGTTTGCAGGGTCCATGGCCCTGTCGTAATGTCAAGGTTAGGTTCCCCAACACGCTAACTATAGGACTAACAGACAACCCAAGCTAGACGTATTACCGGTCCTTAAACTGGCCGGACTTAATGTGGAGAAAAGTAAGGAGAGTAACAGAATAATCAGACGAGCCGAGGTCAGGGCAGGAGAAGGAAGAATAAACGAGAAACAAAGCCAAGGGTCAAGGAAGCCAGAAATTACGGATAACCAGAGACAAGCCGAAGTCAGATACAAGGAAACACACAAGTATACAGAATGCACTCTCGGGCTACAATAGACCACGACAGGGCAAGGAAGTGATGTAGGAGGGAGGTAAATAGGGCTAAGAGAGATCTGATAGGCTAGGGAAGAGAATAGGAGAGATTATAAAAGGGTTACCAGGATTGCTGCAAAAATGGTACTATCGCTTTAAGATGTCAGTGACATGCGCTGTCAGTCGGAGGCTGGCAGAGTCAGGAGGAGCAGAGCGGTAAGCGGGACCGGAGCAGCATGGGCCGCGTGGAGGTATGACACTCGATCAGTCTGGTTTCATGGGGAGCACATCGGATAACATGAGGAAAATTTTGAAAAGGAATATATTGTGCGGGTAAACACATATCACCTTTTGCCTTGATTG
>OW240915.1:78431362-78478259 GCA_933207985.1 Pelobates cultripes
TCAATCTATAACGGTGAAAAAGTGTTTTTGTTTTAAATCCAAGCTATTGTGACACCAGATATAAGTGGTGGCACTGGTCACCGTATCCACTGTTAGCATAACACACCCTCTTTAAGGACACTGACTGCTATTCAATCTATAACAGTGAAAAAAGTGTTTTTGTTTTTAAATCCAAGCTTTGTGTCACCAGATCTAAGTGGTGGCACTGGTCACCGTATCCACTGTTAGCGTAACACACCCGCTTTAAGGACACTGACTGCTATTCAATCTATAACAGTGAAAAAAGATTATTTTTTTTTTAAATCCAAACTATTGTGACACCGAATCTAATTAGTGGCACTTGTCAGCGTATCCACTGTTAGCGTAACACACCCGCTTTAAGGACACTGACTGCTATTCAATCTATAACAGTGAAAAAAGATATTTTTTTTTTAAATCCAAGCTATTGTGACACCAGATCTAATTAGTGGCACTGGTCAGCGTATCCACTGTTAGCGTAACACACCCGCTTTAAGGACACTGACTGCTATTCAATCTATAACAGTGAAAAAAGATTTTTTTTTTTTTAAATCAAGCTATTGTGACACCAGATCTAATTAGTGGCACTGGTCAGCGTATCCACTGTTAGCGTAACACACCCGCTTTAAGGACACTGACTGCTATTCAATCTATAACAGTGAAAAAAGTGTTTTTTGTTTTTAAATACAAGCTTTGTGTCACCAGATCTAGTGGTGGCACTGGTCACCGTATCCACTGTTAGCGTAACACACCCGCTTTAAGGACACTGACTGCTATTCAATCTATAACAGTGAAAAAAGTGTTTTGTTTTTTTTAAATCAAGCTTTGTGTCACCAGATCTAAGTGGTGGCACTGGTCACCGTATCCACTGTTAGCGTAACACACCCGCTTTAAGGACACTGACTGCTATTCAATCTATAACAGTGAAAAAAGAGTTGTTTTTTTTAAAATCCAAGCTATTGTGACACCAGATCTAATTAGTGGCACTGGTCAGCGTATCCACTGTTAGCGTAACACACCCGCTTTAAGGACACTGACTGCTATTCAATCTATAACAGTGAAAAAAGATTATTTATTTTTTTAAATCCAAGCTGTTGTGACACCAGATCTAATTAGTGGCACTGGTCAGCGTATCCACTGTTAGCGTAACACACCCGCTTTAAGGACACTGACTGCTATTCAATCTATAACAGTAAAAAAAGTTTTTTTTTTTAAATCCAAGCTATTGTGACACCAGATGTAATTGGTGGCACTGACTGGGGAAATGGGCACAGTATGCACTGTGAGCCTGACACAGAAGCTGGCAGCAGTGGCAGACAACTGACTGCTATTCAATCTATAACAGTGAAAAAAGTTTTTTGTTTTTAAATCCAAGCTATTGTGACACCAGATGTAATTGGTGGCACTGACTGGGGAAATGGGCACTGTGAGCCTGACACAGAAGCTGGCAGCAGTGGCAGACAACTAAGTGCATTTACATTACATAGAAAAAAAAAAAAAAAAAAGCATACCCTTATCCCTAACCTAGCTATGCTTTTCCCTATCTTATGAACAGCAGCTACACTTTCCCTCCTCTTACTAAGCATGCAGCTTGAGAATGAATCTAAAATGGATGCTGTCCAGTAGGTGGGAGGGTCTGCTAGGGAGGCTGTGCTGCTAATTGGCTGGAATGTGTCTGCTGACTGTGAGGTACAGGGTCAAAGTTTACTCAATGATGACGAATAGGGGGCGGGTCGAACCGCGCATATGTTCGCCCGCCGTGGCGAACGCGAACATGCTATGTTCGCCAGGAACCGTTCGCCGGCGAACCGTTCGGTACATCACTAATCAAGATATATACACATATACAGGGTTAGTCACTAATGTGAGAGTTGTTAGGAATTTAGAGTGATGTCAAAGGGAATTTTAAAATGACATTTTACAAGTCTACTTAATTTCATCGTGAGGACCCCATCCAGTTCTTCCATATGGCCATCTCGTGTTAAGCCCACCACTACATCACTTTACCCCAATATCGGTGGGTTCTACACTAATTTCAACGTGGGAGACAAATTAGAAAGTGTTAGTGCTAAATGACCTAAAGTGTGTTTAATTCAATTTAGTTTTAGTCATAGTCTTTTGGCTAAAAAGCCGTTTTAGTTGTATTTTAGTCTTCTGAATTGTTTTAATTTTAGTCTAGTTTCAGTCGACTAAATCTCCAGTAGATTTTAGTTGACACAACAAAAAATCTAATGGGTTTAGTTAAAGTCTCTATTTGTCTCTTTTCCCTTTTACCCAGCCACTCTGTTTCTCTTTGTATTTTCCCAGCCCCTGTAGGTGCCTCTCTCCCAAGCCTTATTCTGTCTCTTTTGCCCATCCCACTGCCCCTTTGTTCTTTTTTTATTTTTGGTGGCAAATTTCAATTTAGTTTTAGTCAGAAATATATCCAGGTATAAAAGGAATTTACAGAACTGTGTGTTTTATTATGTAATAGCATACATAATCAATTATGTATGTTTATTACTGCATCCAGAGAATATTTCATAAACTGGATTGTTTGCGTTCAGAACTGCGCTATCCTCATAATAAACAGAATATTGAAATAAAGTTATCAAATCATATGATTGCATTCAAATATATTGGTAATAGAAATATATTAAACCAAACTGTTTTTTTTTTTTCTTTGCACTAGCACAAAGTAGAATCACTTGGCATAAAATGCTAGACTCATATCCAGTTGCGAGGGGAAAACAAAACCGCTATAACACAGCCAGCTGTCAGATTAGATCTGAAACAAAGTACATTTTCGAGAACATACAATGCATTTTCTATGATGCCATAATCCTTGCTGCAAAGCAGTTCCATTTAGTCAATGAATTCCTGCATTTGTTTAGATGCCATCAAATTCATTTCATTACATTTATATAGATGGATACTAAGCTGACTGTGTGCCAGTCTCAGACTACACATGGCCCATCAATTCGCTTTGGCATTTGTTTCAATATCAATATTTTTGGGGAGTGTTCAATGAAACATCCAAGTGATAGTGGATTAAATTTAAATATTTTAAGAAAATGTCCATATTACCTTTATATAGTCTCCGATCTTTCTTTGACTTCTCAAAATAAGTATTTGACCCCTAAGGATGGAATAACATCTATATGCCATCATTGTTTTACCCAATGATACTTTCAATGACAGCAGGTCCATACTGGTGATCTAGGGTATTATCACTGCCAGCTGGGATAAACTTAGTGGGACAACGCCAACCTACTTAATTTAGCAAGTGCACAGCTTTTCTGAATTTTATTTGACCAATTAATGTCATAATAACTGCACACCTCCTTACATTTAAAGGGAAGCTACAGGGCCATATAGAATCCTATAGCTCACTATAGCCCTCTATGGTAGATAGCCACTAGAGGTGGAGTTAACCCTCCAAGGCAATGATTGCAGTTTATCAAAAACTGAAATATTTACTTTGCAGGGTAAACAGACCTGGGACACTGCACCCAGACCAGTTCAATGAGCTGAAGTGGTCTGGGTGCCCATAGTGTCCCTTTAAAAAAGACAAAGAGAGACACTTTAATTTTAGGTTTGTGAGTTAAGGTGTGTGGATGGGGAATAGCTGCTCTGAGAAATGTTTAGATTGACTAACTAAAAACCATGCATGCAATAAAATGTAGTTTAGAACAAGGACAATTTTATCCTATTAACAGAAAGGAATTCCTAAACACATTTATTTTAGTTCAAAGACACATTACGACGAGTTGTATTACTTTGAATAGATATAAATAGCCAAAATCGAGACTGTCATGCCTAAATAGTAAATAGGGGTACTTGGGCATGTCATTACCAACTGGGATTACAAAGTACTGGGGCAAACAAACTCCCAAGGTATGGAAACATCCTGTTAGGATCTTTCTGCATGTCCCTTTCTGTCTGATCACACTGACAGTATAGTTAGGCACATGCCTCTGTATGAAAATCTGATCCTGATAGAATTAAAAGACTGATCTGCATTTTCACCTGAGGATGTTTGCTGTATGGTTTTATTACATTTTACTGTCCCTGAGGAAGTCCATTGTGGTGGAGGAAAGGCATAGGACATTGTATTTATTTATTTGATTTCCATTATGTGTTTTTTGTTATTTTGTATACAATAAATCCTTTTGGATAAAAATGTGGATATTTTACACCAATTTTCTTCTGAACCATATAATTGGTGGAAGGAGGTCAAGAAGGTTATAGCCCCCCAACCTTGATCAGAGGAGGCATCCCAAGGCACCAGACTCTTATATTTCCTGTACATGCATTTCTGGAGCGCAGAGTTAACTGCTTTTACTGTACTTCACAATATGCTTTATTTGTATCCCTTTACAGATGTATAGCTGAATCCCAAATATTGTGTGTATCTTGTTTAACTCATCTGTGAGAACAATTCACAAATCTTATATTTACACATATGGAATAGTGATTATTATCCTGATACTGTACAGTACTACTCACACTGTGCACTATGTAGATTGTAGAGATGCCCCAGTAAACTCATACTAAGAGTTTGAAAACAAAACTTACAGAATGTCTGTACATGTTATTATTATTATTGCCATTTATATAGCGCCAACAGATTCCGTAGCACTTTACAATATTATGAGAGGGGGGATGTAACAATAAATAGGACAATTACAAGAAAACTTACAGGAACAAAAGGTTGAAGAGGACCCTGCTCAAACGAGCTTACAGACTACAGGAGGTGGGGTATAAGACACGTTAGGACAGGAAATATCAAATAGGGTGGGAGTGAAGCAGAGCTGGAGGAGAGAGTAAAGCACTGTCCTATAGGAGAGAGCAAGAGACAGGTATGTAAGGTAGAGGTTACTCTGGGAGGCCATAAGCTTTCCTGACGAGATGGGTTTTAAGGCCCTTCTTAAATGATTGAAGACTAGGGGAGAGTCTGATGGCGGTAAGTAGGCTATTCCATAGGAAAGGAGCTACCCGTGAGAGGTCCTGCAAGCGCGAGTTGACCGTACGGGTGCGAGCAGCGGTCAGGAGATGGTCACGGGCAGAGCGGAGGGAACGAGGAGGGGCATACCTATGGATCAGTGAAGAGATATGAGGGGCTAGAATTGTTCAGTGCTTTAACCGTATGGGTTAGCACTTTGAATTGACTCCTATAGGATACAGGGAGCCAATGTAAGGACTGGCAGAGGGGTGAGGTGTGAGAGGACCGACTAGAGAGGAAAATCAGTCTAGCTGCAGCATTCATTACAGACTGTATGATTTATATTCTTGCAAATAAATATAGATCAATAGAAGAAACAAATAGCACCAAGCCACTTTTACTAAAACACATTTCTATTCCTAAATGTTATTTTTAAAAATAGCTGAAAAACTATTTGTTGCCTGATGTGGGATATCACTTTATAAAGGATTAAAGTTCAACAAAGGATTGAAACTTAACCGTTTCTTCAAACTTGTGCATTTTGTGTTCCAAAGCTGCAACCTCTGCATAATGTGTAATCAGGAAGGTACGAGATATGGATCCAGGAGACTAAGCTACAAAATCCCACAGCACACATGAACAAAAAAATTTATTCCAACTACACAATATTTATATGATTTATATACAACTGATTGTAGAGAAATGACAAACAGATGTTTGCCTGAACTAGAACTTTTTTTTTTTTTTTATATATATATATATATATATATATATTTTTTTTTTAATATTTTCACATTTTGGCATAACATTCTTAGGTCAATTATTCACTACTAAATTTAACAAGTTAAGGTAAAATATTGATGTGAAATTGTAAGCATACATTATGTTAAATACCCTATGTTGTTTTTCATGAAACCAGATTGAAATATTCTCGTTTATAGCATTCACATATCATAAGGTAAACAAAATATACTAGATACATTTATTCCAAAAGATTGCATTTCTATAACTTTTTCATGATTATCTTTTTTATAGCAGCAATGGTTCTGTATAAACCAGGACCAGTTAGTATGCCACAGTCAAGAATCAAATATTAAAAAAGCCAGATCATGAATTATTTATAGTTTTGAACACACGACCATGCAGTATAATAATTAGGAGTAAAGTTACTGCTAATTGTAATTATTATTTTTTTTTTTAAATCAACAGGAAGATGTGAATACATAATCAGTTTGCATTATTCACAAAATATGCTGTTTGTGGCAAGTTACTAAATTCACAAACAAAATACTTTTTTCAGTAGCAATGACAACTAAGATATATTTGAATGGCCTGGTTTTATTGATCTTCTTGCCGGTGCCTCAGATTTTCAAATATTCATCATTGTAATTCTAAAGGCAGACAGAAGGTAACATGAGCCTACAATTGATCTCAGTTTCAGAGCAATAAGGGTGAACAACTCTTGGCTTCACATTATGCAAGCTTACGTGCACAACATCGATAAATGACAGAAGTAACAAATAACATTCTTAAAAATTGCCATTTTCTATGTGTACACGTGACAGCAAAACCATTTTTCGTAGAACAAGAACCGTTTGAGATTCCTTTCCGTATTACCAGTGTACCTGTTCTATAATAGTTTAAATACGATATACTGTTTCCTTTATCAGTTAATATATTGTGTTCCCAAGCTAGATAGTACAGAATCTGCATGGAGGTCAGGGACATTGCTTGATTCCAAAGACACCATGGACTAGGATGACCCCTACCAAATAAAGAGGTGGTGTTATCTCATGACATATCATCGCCTTTTTATGTTATGTCCTCTTTTCTCTAGATATGAACACATGCTGCTGATGCTACCCAGGATCTTAATAAAAGCATAGATGGTAACAATATGAACAGATTGCTGACATTTGACAAATAGCAGCTGCTTTTTTTTATAGTTCACACGTGAAAACATATCAGCATGGAGTCCAGTACAAATTGTAAATACATCAAAAATAGAATACAGAAACATTTTACACTGACATCGCCCCAAATCAGCTCCCCACACCTTATGCGTTTCGTGCTTTAATGGCACTTAGTCAGCTCTATACTGTAAGCTCGTTTGAACAGAGCCCTCATGTACCTATTGTTTCTTTAACCTTTTTTTTTTTGTCTCATTAATTGTTACATTTCACCTTTTTTTATAACATTGTAAAGTGCTGCTGAATATGTTAGCACTATATAAATGCCAATAATAATAATAGGCACTCCTCCAATATTCCACGTACTGAGGTTAAGTAGGAGAAAATTGTATTCTCCCAAATTTAAAGGATCACTCTAGGCACCCAGACCACTTCAGCTTAATATAGTGGTCTGGGTGCCAGGTCCCTCTAGGATTAACCATTTTTTTTTTATAAACATAGCAGTTTCAGAGAAACAAAGGCTAGCCTGTCTGGTCATACAAAAGAGCAACGGTAGAACAAATTGCTAAATTGCTTAATGCTGGCCATGAAAGAAAGGTATCAGAACACACAGCGTGTCACAATTTGCTGCCTTTGGGGTTGTGTAGCCGCAGATCAATCAGAGTGCCCTTGATGACTGCTGTCCACTGCCGAAAGCACCTTCAATGGGGACATGAGTGTCACAACTGGACCTCTCATGAATCACGTTTTCGTTTGGATCAGGCAAATGGCTGGGTGCATGCAATATGGAAAGAAGGCAGACCAGCAGAGACGATTTTATGCTCTGGGCAATGTTCGGCTGGGAAATATATACATATATATTTTTCTAAATATTATATATATATATATATATATTTGATTCCCCACGGCTTCCGTATGCGTAGAGGAGACAGACTAGGAGAGTGTCTGTTCACCATGGTTACGCGACTGAGCCAATGTTTACTGTTTAAGGAGCTGGAGTTTCGACCTGGTGAGTTATAAAAGTCCGAAATTAAGCTTTCTATCTGCACATATGTCCCAGTAGCGTGGGCACATCAGCTTATGGATCTCGCTAACAGGTGTAATAGGTAAGCTAGTTATTATATTCCTTTATAAAGTTAGTAACTTAATTTTTGATTTATATGTTTTTAACCTGACAAACATTCCTGAGAGGAACTGAAACGTTGACTAATGGATTCTAAAATAGAATAAAAGTCTCTGTTAGCCAATATTTAAAATCTGTACTAATGGTTCATGTATATTCTTTACCTCTGCAATCGTATCTCTGAGTCCTTTGTTGTAACATTCTAAAAATTTCAAAAATGAAATGAAATGAAATTGAAATGAAATGAGAAATAAAGAATATTTAAGAAATAAAATGGAATATAAGGACCACCATTGGAAAATCCCTGAGGGCTGGTACTTTGTTACAATATATTCACAGATCAAGTAAGTTGTGGGTGATAGATGTGTGTATATATATCTACAGTATCTCACAAAACTGATTACACACCTCACATATTTGCAAATATTTTATATCTTTTCATGTGACAACACTGACGAAATGACACTCTGCTACAATGTAAAGTAGTAAGTGTACAGCCTGTATAACAGTGTAAGTTTGCTGTCCCCTAAAAATAACTCAACACACCGCCATTAATGTCTAAACCGTTGGCAACAAAAGTGAGTACACCCCTAAGTGGAAATGTCCAAATTGGGCCCCGTTAGCCATTTTCCCTCCCCGGTGTCATGTGACTCGTTAGTATTACAAGGTCTCAGGTGTGAATGTATAGCAGGTGTGTTAAATTTGGTATTATCGCTCTCACACTCTCTCATACTGGTCACTGCAAGTTCAACATGGCACCTCATGGCAAAGAACTCTCTGAGGATTTGAAAAATATAATTGTTGCTCTACATAAAGATCGCCTGGGTTATAAGAAGATTGCCAAGACCCTGAAACTGAGCGGCAGTACGGTGGGTAAGACCATACAGCAGTTTTACAGGACAGGTTGCACTCAGAACAGGCCTCGCCATGGTCGACCAAAGAAGTTGAGTGCATGTGCTCAGCGTCATATCCAGAGGTTGTTTTTGGGAAATTGACGTATGAGTCAGCCTGTCAGTGCTCAGACTATACGCCGCACACTGCATCAAATTGGTGTGCATGGCTGTCGTCCCAGAAGGAAGCCTCTTCTAAGGATGATGCACAAGAAAGCCTGCAAACAGTTTGCTGAAGACAAGCAGACTAAGGACATGGATTACTGGAACCATGTCCTGTGGTCCGATAAGACCAAGATAAACTTATTTGATTCAGATAGTGTCGAGCAAGTGTGGTGGCAACCAGGTGAGGAGTACAAAGACAAGTGTGTCTTGTCTAAAGTCAAGCACGGTGGTGAGAGTGTCATGGTCTGCATGAGTGCTGCTGGCACTAGGGAGCTACAGTTTTTTGAGGAAACCATGTATGCCAACATGTACTGTGACATACTGAAGCAGAACATGATCCCCTCCTTTCGAACACTGGGCCGCAGGGCAATATTCCAACATGATAATGACGCCAAACACACCTCCAAGATGACCACTGCCTTGCTAAAGAAGCTGAAGGTAATGGTGATGGACTGGCCAAGCATGTCTCCATACCTAAACCCTATTGAGCGTCTGTGGGGCAACCTCAAATGGAAGGTGAGGGAGTGCAAGGTCTCTAACATCCACCAGCTCCTTGATGTCATCATGGAGGAGTTGAAGAGGACTCCAGTGACAACCTGTGAAGCTCTGGTTAACTCCATGCCCATGAGGGTTAAGGCAGTGCTGGAAAATAATGGTGGACACACAAAATATTGACTCTTTGGGCCCTATTTGGACATTTCTGCTTAGGGGTGTACTCACTTTTGTTGCCAACGGTTTAGACATTAATGGTGTGTTGAGTTATTTTGAGGGGACAGCAAATTTACACTGCTATACAGGCTGTACACTTACTACGTTATATTGTAGCAGAGTGTCATCTTCAGTGTTGTCACATATATATATGTGTGTGTGTATGTATATACATATACACACACATACATCTATCACCCACAACTTAATTAATTTGTGAATAAAATCAACATTTACTGACTTCCCCCAACCATTATTCATCTTTGTCCCAGCAATCGGAATTCAGATGACTTGCTGATCATCCAAAATTCAGATGAATCGCAATTAGTTTGAAACTTTATTTATTTATAAAATGTTTTACCAGGAAGGATACATAGCGATTCATCTCGTTTTCAAGTATGTCCTGGGAATGCACAATTCTACTTTATAATCCGCTTCCTCTTCTGTCTACATTGACTCTGGCTCAGCCTTTTACCTCTCATTGCTTCAATGCGCATTTCTTTGTAGATGACATCCAGATCATTTTCTCTTTCCCTTCCTTTACAACCAACTTCTCCTCCTATATTTTTTCATGTCTTTCTGCTTTACCTCCTGGATGTCCTCACATATTTTGCAAATGAACCCATCTTAAATCATTTCCATCTCACCCACAGCACACAACCTAGGCGTTATCTTTGATTCTTCTCTCTTCTGCCAGAAACATGTACCCATCATTTCTTCTATATGTAATTTTTATGCCTTCAATATTCTTATGATTCACACTCTTTTCACATTCACTACTGCAAGATTGCTTATCCATTCCCTCATCCTCATTAGGCAAGACTACTGCATACTCTCTCCTGCTTGACTCTCCATAATACTCCATCACTACTGTCCAGCAAATTCAAAAAAAGCTGCCCATGCACCTTTTAACATCCCCACTCTGCCATGCTTCTTCCTCAAAAACTCAAAAAATAAATGTATTCCTCTCTAAGCTAATCGTATAGCTCCTCTATTATCAACATCTCAGTCTTGTATACAAATACCCCAGAGCCTGTGCTCCTCAATACCTCTTGACTCTCATTGCTCAGTTTATCCCTAACCATCCTCTACATCCAATCAACCACCTCTCTCTTGTCCATTAATAAGATCATGAATCCAGTTTCTCACTAAATCATTCCCCAAAACACATTAACATAAATTTTGGGTTGTCTATCTTCCCAGGTTAAAAATGGATCTCTTCAATATTCCTTGCTGCACACCCCAGCTGTAACTTCATCAGTTCCTAAGAATATTAATATATAATATTCTCTTGCTCAATTTCATTTTGTTGTTTAGTAATGTATTATATGCAACCTTTGTTGAATGTTTATTAATTTATATAAATGTTTCCTAATTTACAATTGAGTAAAACCTGTGTTATATAACTAACTGTATTACATCTCAACATTCACATCACATGTTAATAATCAATTTTTCTATGATTGCTCACCTATGTAAAGCACTTTGAATAAAAGATAGTTAAATGAATAAAAAGGTGTGGCTTTTATCAAGACCATCCGATACAAATATAGAACTTAAACAGTACTGTGAACACTAGAAAAATAGTAATATCTTTATAGAATGCAAGCACAATTTGTATCTTGCCTCCTCTGTAACACTATCAGACCTGTATAGACTTGGCTTGGTGAGACTAATTATTTGTGACTTGTTTTGTGTGTTTTTAACGCTTAGGCAGATAATGTTTTCCAATTTCCTCTTCTTTCACTGTGAGCTTTTTTCACCTTGCTACTTTGCCTGCATTGTTCTTTTTTCCCCTGCATTTGCAGAATTTAGATAATGAAATACTTTTACAGGTCAAAACACACTGATTTACTCCTATATGCCTTTGCCCACAACTTGGTGCTATCTCTCAAGGCTAATGGCTGCTCAAGGGATGTTGAATGCTTAACGTGTGCCAAATAAATTGTAGCACTTTCTCCTACTTTTCATATTTATGCCTGTTAACATCAAAGTGTGGGACAAAGTTTATTACAGCTGAAATGTATTTTATTATCCCTTATAATTTTAAACAGGCCACGGGCTAGTGAAAATATATGTAACATTTCAATTTTGAGTTTAACTATTATGGCATACACTGTCCAGTGACTGCACTTATTTTCAGACAACTTCCTCTACTACTCTCCTCATTATGATAATCCACACTAAAACTTATGGATAACCAACAAAAGGAACTGAAAACATTAAGCCAAAATTGATTAAGTTCTCCATTTAGTGATTTTTGCACCTTTTGTTCAATTTACAATCTCACCCTTCGTTAAACTGTTTTGATTTATTTACATTGTTTGAGATAATTCAAGCTCTGTGTACCATATGCCAGCACAGATCTAGACTTATTTAGTTATTCCAGCTCAAAATGCGAGCAGAGGGTTGTTCTAGATATTCTTTTTCCATACATATCATGGTGCTTTAACTCATAGCTGAGGAGCACCACAACAGGAAGAAGTAGAGAGAGTTGTCTATATCAGAAGATGAGAAGCGAGGCCTGATGTCTCCTAGTGTCACACCACACTGGGTTGACATCTTGTGATTTATCTAAAAGTGCATTATGTGATCTGTTTCAAGCAAGGTGAAGAGGGAGGTGGGACAAGACCACCAAATTAGTAAATGTCCAGTGAAGACAAAATGGGCATACACCAAAACATCTCAACTTTTTTTGGATTTTATGGATGCATACTGTTTGGCCGCCTAAGTAGGTGCAAGTTGAGAGTATTCAGGCAAGTAATACAGGGACATCAAAAAAAGAAAGGGGAATAATGGACGAAAGAGCAAATGAAACATGGGAAAAAATGTGAAAGTGTTGAGAAAATATAGAGATACATGGAAGTGACAATGAAAGAAGAGCAACAGTAAATAGTGTTCTAAATACAGATGACTGATTTAGAAATTCATACACAGCTGTCACATACAATCACTTATAATATTAAATCTGCTTAATTTAAAGAATGTATTGTGCAAAGGCATCATTTCTAAGCAAAACCCACTTCACAAATGTTATATTTACAAATTCCTATAACGTTATCAAAATCATCTGATTGTGTGATTCATACTCCCTTTATGATTGTTTTATTTTCAATCAGATCTTACAGCACAGCATATTTATTTTTGAGGTTTATATCCCCTGCTCTGTTAATTCAACTTTAATCACACACATATCCTGTAAGCTGTAACAGGATTTCAACAGAACAGGAGATAAAACATTCTAAATTAAAGAGACTGTGAAATAATGGAAGCTTAAAAAGCTAGACTCTTTTTCAGGACGTGCGTAGGGAGATCAGGAATTTTCATTAGGTAGAGTAAGTACCTTCCTACAGAAAATGGCATCTTGGGGGGGTGCCTACTCTGCTTGTTTAAAGTCCCATCCCTACCACCTGCCTAATATCTGCTGCTTGATGACAGGAACAAAGGTTGCTACATTCAATCTGAGTGAGCCTGATCTGTGGATTGTTCTGCCCTTTTACATTGAACACAGTGATATTATGGAGGACTAGCCAGGATAATGAAGAGGACTGAGGCCAGAATGGCCAACTTAGAAATGACAGATATATAAAAATGCAATCCTAAATATACAGGAACCCAGACTGTACACACACTGCTATACATACTGCTCCCTGCACAGTTAAACTTTGTTGATAATGGCAGTCCACAAATAGGAAATAATTAAAAGACATTTATTTATTTATCATGGCAGTCCACATAGGAAATACATTAAGACATGGATGTATTTTTTCACAAACAAAATAATATATTGAGTAGCCATGTATTGTAATTGAATCCCTATATTTGTTTGTTAGGATAGGTGATTTTAAGTAGCCTTGTATAATTTAATACTTTTTTTTGTTTGAGAGCTATTCCTTAAAGGATCACTATAGGGTCAGGAACACAAACATGTATTCCTGACCCTATAGTGAAAACCCACCATTTAAGTGGCTTGCCCCTTAGCTCAGAATGGGTTCAAACTCACCTTATTTCCAGCTCTCCACTGGTCTGCCAGCGCTGGCCCTGCCCCCTTGGTAACATCATGAAATTGCCACGGGGAAAGCATTGGATTGGCTAAAATTGACAATGGGGTGGGATCAAACACCGTTTTGGCCAATCTGCACCTCCTCATAGAAATGCATTGAATCAATGCACCTTTATGAGGACAATTCAGTGTCTCCAGGCAGAGTGCCGAAAACGCTGAATAGCAGGGATAATTACTGTGCAGCCCTGAGCCAGGAAGCCCCTCCAGTGGCCATCTAAGCAGTGGCCACTTGGAGGTGTCCCTAGGGGCAATGTAAACACTGCCTTTTCTCTGAAAAGGCTGTGCTTGCATAAAAATACCTGAAGGGAGCTATTATACTCACCAGAACAAACTACATTAAGCTGTAGTTGTTCTGATGACTATAGTTTCCCTTTAATATATATTGCTACTACTTCACACGCATGCCCGCGCATGTGCACACACACACACATACACTCTACACCAGTGTTTGTTTTTATAGAGAAGTATCCTTGCAGCTCTAAACAAAATTCCTAAGTACCCCTGCTTCAAGAAAGTAATTTCTACTGATTTAAATTCAAAATGAAACATGTAGACACTAATATTATTATTAAGTCCCCAGCTGGAATGGATCCTTTCTCTGGGGTCCAGTGGGGATCCTTTCCCCCAGTGGGGATCCTTCTCCTGGGGTCTAGTGTAGCATCTTCATGGTGTTCCAGTACTGCACCGTTGGGTGCTGATTGATGAAGTGATGTTATAACCCTGCTCCCGGCATCAATGCAGAGCACGATGGAGCAGTGTTGAAAGAGCCCAGAACATTCAGACAGAGAACGCATCTGCCAACTGGGTAAGCATTTGCCTAGTCTTCCCCAGCTGGCTGTCTCCAGGGGGCGCTAAGGAACCTGTGCTGTACGTAAACACACAATGACAGACATACACAGAAATGCATAAACATTCACTCAGACTTTTAAACACACACTGTCACATTTGCACACACACAGTCACTCTTTATGTGTGTGCATATATCCAGTAATTGTTGTCACATTTAAGCAGTCAAGTTTTTTTTATTACTTTTGAAGAGGGGGAATTGGGGGATGCTTGAGATGCTTGTGATGCAAAGCCTGCACTGGATGGAGAAACAGAGGGAAAAAAGAGACGTACAAAAGAATAGCAGCAGTTGTTTTACAATAATAATCACTTTAATTTAAATGTATTGTATCAACTGACTTGATATTGAAAGGTGGACTTTATTAACTGTATTATTTTTCAATAATTTTATTCAGATGTCTTCAAAACCACCACTGGTGATTTTAACAAATGCTGAATAGACAATTGTCTAATTCCTTCCATCATAATAACATGTGGATTTGTGCTAAGTGGCTTTGGTTTGTTTTCCAAACATTTCTCAAGCCTTACATGTGATCTATACAAAAACAATATGGCACTTAACAAGTTTAAGATTCAGTTGTTCTAGTGCAAAGTGAAATGTAACTATTGATTGATCGATATTAATTAGGGACCACCAAAAATAGTTGTTACTGTATGCTAAACATCTAATATCTCTTGCACATGTTCTTTTTGCCCCTTGTGTTTTCTACCTTTCTCTAAGTTTAACTTCTACACTGTGTCTCTCTAAATGCCTCAATCTTAACCTTTTCTTGAAACATGTCTTAACCTACTAATTTGATTTGACTTTGTTTACATTGAATTAAAATGGGGACAGTGATGTCACAGTAGACACACTATGCATTTGCATGTAATGAATGGGTTCAAAATAGAATATGCCAAGCAGCTGGTAATTATTTGTCTGGATTAAGAAGCAATTATTTCACAGACAGCACAATTTTAAAGATAAACAAACTTGATTTTCATCATTTTTTTCATTAAATAGATGTTCCCAACAAATCTAAAGTTGATCCTAAAGGTGTTCTTTAGAACCATAACTGTTGTGCCCATATTACTTTCATATTTTATGGTGCCAAATCCTTCTTGTCACTCTCCCTGTCCCCTTCCATCCTGTTAATTATAGATGAACCATATAAGCCATATGAAATGGATGTTATCATATCCCTTCTGACATGTCTTTTTCTAAAGTAAACAAGCAATTTTTTGTATTATTTCTTTTTAATTAATATCTTCCTTTCCCTTCATTAATTGTGTAGTCCGTCTCTGCATTTTTCTAACATTTTGTAACATCCTTCTCTAAAACAAGGGCTCAAAGTTGCCGGTGGGTTGTTAATAATTGATCTATGAAGATGCAAAATTATGTTTTCGTTCCATTAATTAATGCCCCTTTTTATGCATGGCAAAACTTTACTGACCTTAGCAACTGCTTATTAACAAGGGACAGGTGGACACACCCGATAAACAGACAAACATTTAACTAGGAAAACTAGTGAAAATAAGGGTGCTCACTCCCAAAGCCCCATTTCCAAAAGGCTACTAATATAATCATATAATACTGAAAGGAGGAGCACAACCTATAAAAAATACTAAAAAGCTTTATTATACAAAAACATATATAACAGGTATCAACAAAGACATCTTAGAGTGTCAAAATACTCAAACAGCTCTGTCAAATATGCAAGCGATGACTAGAAGCAAAGAAAAAAATAGAAAAACAGATTATGATACCTGTATATAATAGTGAACAAAAAGATACATACCAAAAAACAAGGAATATGAGAAGAGGGTACAGACGTCAAATACAAAATAGCCCCCAACGTTTTAGCGTTATCCGCCTTTATCAAGGGAGCATGTGGTAAAGAGGACATAATAACCTTTATATACCAACATACATTAACATGAATAATTGGAACTCCCACAATCATAGTCACATGACTATGGTTGATAAGGTAACCAATATACAAATCAAATGTATCACTTTATCATATACATAAAATGTACATATTAGATCCAAAAGAAAAAAAAATGACAGAGTGAAACATAGTAATAAAAAGACATATATAGATAGAATATCATGTAAATCCCAAGCAAAACTCCTGTGATCCTCATATTGTATACAAAATAAAATAATATTGATAGCAAATCCATACCATCAGTAACCTACTCATAAATGAGGCAACAATCTCATACCTTAATAGTGTCAATGTCTCATTAAGCTGACAGGGGAACCGGAGATGATTTTTGAGGATTTGGGCATAGCAGCAACAACTCTGTCTGTAACGAAGGTCGGGTGGAACGCATGTGCGTTCCATCATGGAAGGAGTTAAGTCCGAACCGCGGCATTCAACCGCTGGAAACCAGGCAGGACCATGAACTCACGCATGCGCACTAAAGAAAGAAATAAACAAATAAAATTGGCAAATGGAACGCATAATGGGTTCCAAACTGCCGCTACGCTTGTCCCATTTAAGGGATCAAAATAGGCATGCGCGAACAAAGCCGATCAAATGACATAATCTGCTAGTAAGGAATGCAAGTACTGCAGATCATTATTGATACAAATGATTGTATCATAGCTCTAGGCTACAAAACTGTAGGTAAGAGTTAAAGAAGAACAGACACACAAATGTCACTCATCAATAGGAATGCCTGACATTGTTTCCTAGTCTTTTGTCTATAACTATTCCCGAGACCTTCTCATTTATTATATTCCCTTACTCAACAATATTTAGGATATAAGTTTCTTGTGCATCCCTCACCTCAAAATGCATAACTTTGCATGTATCTACATTATATCTCATCTGCCAGCCTGCTGTCTAGTTTCTTAAATCATCAAAGTCCCACAGCAGCAAAGTAATATTATGTTCGCATTGAATTATCTTACTTAGTTTTTGTTTCTCGTCAAACATTGATGTATGACTTTTAATTAATATTTCAAGATCATTAATAAACAGATTGAAAGGCAATAAGGAGAGAACTATAAGGGCTGGAGGACAAGAACAATTGATTTTTTTTTTTCAATCAAAACTCACAGATATCATTGTGGATGGTCATACATAAGCTGAGCATTATATATCATGGAAGGAGTTAAGTCCGAACCACGGCATTCAACCGCTGGAAACCAGGCAGGACCATGAACTCACGCATGCGCACTAAAGAAAGAAATAAACAAATGAAATTGGCAAATGGAACGCATAATGGGTTCCAAACTGCGGCTGCGCTTGTCCCATTTAAGGGATCAAAATAGGCATGCGCGAACAAAGCTGATCAAATGACATAATCTGCTAGTAAGGAATGCAAGTACTGCAGATCATTATTGATACAAATGATTGTATCATAGCTCTAGGCTACAAAACTGTAGGTAAGAGTTAAAGAAGAACAGACACACAAATGTCACTCATCAATAGGAATGCCTGACATTGTTGCCTAGTCTTTTGTCTATAACTATTCCCAAGACCTTCTCATTTATTATATTCCCTTACTCAACAATATTTAGGATATAAGTTTCTTGTGCATCCCTCACCTCAAAATGCATAACTTTGCATGTATCTACATTATATCTCATCTGCCACCCTGCTGTCTAGTTTCTTAAATCATCAAAGTCCCACAGCAGCAAAGTAATATTATGTTCGCATTGAATTATCTTACTTAGTTTTTGTTTTTCGTCAAACATTGATGTATGACTTTTAATTAATATTTCAAGATCATTAATAAACAGATTGAAAGGCAATAAGGAGAGAACTATAAGGGCTGGAGGACAAGAACAATTGATTTTTTTTTTTTCAATCAAAACTCACAGATATCATTGTGGATGGTCATACATAAGCTGAGCATTATATATATATATATATATATATATATATATACACACACACACACCTTGAAAAGAGATGCACTTCTGGTCTGTTATAAACAAAATACTATTTTAATCCAAATGTCAGTTTACATTCAGCTTGATCTGAATGTAAACTGACATTTGGATTAAAATAGTATTTTGTTTATAAAAGACCGGAGAGTGCATCTCTTTTCAAGGTATATATATCTGCTAACGCGGGATTACACCAGGGCATTAAACTACACAGCAGGAGAAAGGGTGAGTACCAAGCTACTCATCTTTTTTTGAATATATATATTTTACCATTGGAGGCTCCCGCAGATACCAGATATTACATTATATTACACTGCAACATTCTTCAGTATGAACATTCAGTGATCTGTGCATGCTTTAGACACAGACTCTGTTGACCACCAACTCCATTGCACAAACACTGCACAATTCCTGTCTGCTGCCTTGCAAAACTGTGCAGGCATTCCAACACACCTCCCAATATCTGAACCCAGAACAGACCTAAAATGTCCAAATTGATATTTGTTCATTGACGACTAGTTTTTGTACTTCAGCTGCAAGTCAGTGAGAAATATAATGTTCATCTAAACCAATTGCTTTTATTTATACAGTAACCTATTGTTAGGAGGCATCTCAAAATTCCATTGCAAAATCCAAAGAGATGATATCTACTACAACATTATAGAAGTATTGACTCGTTCATAGAATTCAATTAAAGCCATTCAACATTTTCATATTTTATAAAACAATCTTAATAACTAATACTGGCATAGGTGCTTACAAAGATTTGAATATGATCATTGAATAACACTTCAAATAATTTCCCACCCATAGATGTTCACAGGTCTACAATTTATTTATTGAGATTTTTAAAATATGGGGACTACATATACTTTTTTTCCAATGCTTTGGTACAATTCTTGCAAGAAATGAATCTTGAAAAATGAAAAAACGTTTGGCTATTATCACACTTTGGCCTGGATTTAATTTTGTTTTCAATAAACTTTAAAAATTTGGAAAATATTTTAATGTTTTTATGTATTGATATATTTTGATGTGACATATTTATATAAAAAAAGAATTTTAAAAGTTTATTTAAAAATATTAAATAATTTGAAAAGCTTATCCAAAAATGTGAAATAAGGGCCTTTGTGCTCCTAGTTGTTATGGGTAAATACCATCTATGCCTCAGGCTTTACTTATGTTAATATTTTATCTATAAGAGTTTTGCAGTAATTATAGATCCTCTTTGAAAAATTATAGGTCCTACTAAAAAAAAAAAAAAAAAGTATGTCAATATCCTTTTTTACTAGCACACCTATTTCTGATTTCAGTGATCCAACTTTTTCACTCTTGAGTTTTTTAGAATGTATGTTTTCAAACAACTTTTGGGGTCGATCTTGAACTCTGTGATTATCTGGTTTTCATTTTCTAGTTTAGCCCATTGAATTGTCTTTTTGCAAGTATTGCTGACATCTTTATTTTTTTTTAATGCCTCTGGCCCCTTTGCAATAAATGCTTTAAATACCCTTTTCTTATTTTGTAGCTCTTGACGGACATTCCTGTTAATAACGATTAGAAGTAGGTAGGCACATAAAAAATAACAACACAAATTATTCTAAAAGATATGAAGGGGGTAAGGGCTAATAGCAGTAGTCTATAACAGTGGAAACCAGACCAAATGGTCTAAATGGATAAACAACAACAAGTAGGCCTATGTAGATAATAAAAAAATGGTAGAAAGTAAAAAGTCTTAGTTAAGATAACAGAATAAAATAGGGGTGAAATCCTCAGGAATTGATCCGTGCGGATGATAAAATATAAAAGGTAAAATGTAAAAGTCAATAAAAAGTCATATAAAAGTCTTACACGAATTATTCTAAGCCTAGGTGCTCACTTAAATAAGGTCCTATTCCCAAAGGGCCAAGTAAAATTAAAAATAATATCCAATCAAGGAGCACAACCATTAATATGAAAAAAATATCATGAGATAAGTACAAGGAAAATAGATATCTCACAATGCATATCATAAAATATTCAAACATGACTCACATGCTGATAATGTACAGATAATTATCAAAGGTACTATGAAAGCATCCAAGCAGAATAAGTAGTAAGCAAATACCTGAATATCAATTTAATAAGTAATTAAAGGATTATGTATATAGTTTTTTGCATTTTTCACACACTTTGGACAGTGTTTGTGACCAAGTGGCTACTAAAAAAGACTGGGCATACCCCATTTGCAATACCTTGGCTTGTCTACTTTTGCAAATGGTATGCCATCATAGGGGTAATTCTCAATCCTGGGCTACCATACGGTCTCAAACACAATGTAACCAATTTGGCAAATTTCAATGTGAAAAAAGTGAAAAATGTAACATGCTATATTTGACCCTGTAACTTCCCAAAACACCATCAAACCTGTATATAGGGGGTACTGTTTTACACGTGAGACATCGCTGAATACAAATATGTGTATTTTATTGCTGTAAAAGCAAACAGTATTATGACATTCACAGTTGTAATGTCACGTTGAACTAAACATTTTTTTTCAATTCTTATTTTCTCCCATTTTAAAATATTTTATTCATATTAATTATGTTTCATATCTAAATATTTGATGTTAAATAAAAACCCTGTTTCCCCTGAATAAAATAATATATATTAACTGTGGGTGCACATAATATGAAAGAGGCGAATTACGCCTGAACAGACGTATAGCGCAAATTCAAGTTTTTGTTTACGTTTTGTTTTGATCACAATGTGCACATTTGGCTCAGTCCTTAAGGGGTTAATTAGTATTGGCAGACATCATATTTAGCTAGAAGTACAGTACTATGTAGTAATTCTTGCTAGTGTTGCTCGAGGTTTTATTTTATTATTTAGGTATTTTTAGTATTTTTTTATTGTATTTTCAGAAACATTCAAGTATTTTGTACATTATGTGTTTACTGCACATTCAAGTTAGTGTGAGAAATAAGAAATTAATTGTATTGTTTCTAGCAGAAGGCATTATCAGATCTTATTGTTTTCTGAAGAAAACACAGAAAAGCATAACTTTATTTAGAATTCTAAAATTAGAATTTTTTATTTAGATTGTGTGAGTATGTCAGTGTGAGTGTGTGTCTGTGAGTGTGTGAGTATGTGTCAGTGTGAGTGTGTGTCTGTGAGTGTGTGAGTATGTGTCAGTGTGTGTTTCTGTGAGTGTGTGAGTATGTGTCATCTAGTGTCTGTGAGTGTGTCAGTGTGTTGTTTCTGTGAGTGTGTGAGTAGTATGTGTCAGTGTGAGTGTGTGTGTGTCAGTGTGTGAGTGTGTGTCTGTGAGTGTGTGTGTGTCTGTGAGTGTATGAGTGTGTGTGTGTCTGTCTGTGAGTGTGTGTGTGTGTCTGTGAGTGTGTGTGTCTGTGTGTCTGTGAGTGTGTGTGTGTGTATATATATATATATATATACACACACACACACACGCGCGGCGTGTGTTTGTGCTTTAGGGTGCACACCCTAATGCAATAGGCTGCGCACGCCTATGATAAGGAGGTTAAACACAAGATGTTGGCAGCAGCAAATAGTCTAGATTTTGGTTGCTAGGGAGAATATAGTTTTTTTGTTAAACCAATTTAAAAAAAAATGGAAATACAGAAAAACAAGTCCTGCGATCAAACTCCCACTACTAGTGGGCGGCAGCAATGACCATAGTAGACATCAGCCCTAATACATTCAGTAAAAACCAAAGAAAAAAGTTACCTGCACTCTTCCCAAATCCTTACGCATATTTAAACAAAAATAGGTTATTTAGTTACTCCAATGGCCATGAGAGGCCATGAGTGCAGAATTTGTTTTTTTGTATTTGTATTTACTTTTGTATCACACAGCTATGTTACTGTCACATATTCATCCGCTTATAAAAATGTAGTTAATGGCATTTACTGTCCACACAGGAAAAGTTGTGCCGAGCAGCAACCAAATCCACAGAAGTTGAGGAGAAAGAGAGAGAAGCACTACCAAAGAAGTATATAGTTTAAATTTTTTAAATTTTAATAGTGAACAAAATACAAAGTGATTATTTCACATATAGAGTCATATTTGGTCTAGATATATATATTTCAAGACCCAAAAAGATCATATGAGAAAATATAAGATTTAAAAATCCAAAAACAGACAGTGTCTAATTGTCAAAAATATGAATGACAATTAGGGATAAATAAGTGGACACTGTCTACTGTAATAATACTATTGCAAAGTATCTAGGGTATTTAATGGTTAATCAGACTTAACAACTAAACGAAAAACGTTTGCTGCTAGAATTGAGTATGTTCAGAGTAACATTGGTTAAACTTTGTGAACATAAAACGACAGCGTCTGCTAGTGATACTGTTGCAATGTATTGGAATACTTTGTTGCAGAAAACAGACTTTTGCAAATAGAAAGAGGAGCGTCTGCTAAGAAAAAAATACTTTCAATATGCACAAGGTGTTCTTATTCAAACTTTGCAAATAAAGAAAAAACGTCTGCTACTGTAGGTTATAAACAGAAATAAGAAAAAAAAAAAAACGTCTGTTTTCTGCAACAAAGTATTCCAATACATTGCAACAGTATCACTAGCAAAAGTCTGTTTTCTGCAACAAAGTATTCCCTAGATACTTTGCAATAGTATTATTACAGTAGACAGTGTCCACTTATTTATCCCTAATTGTCATTCATATTTTTGACAATTAGACACTGTCTGTTTTTGGATTTTTAAATCTTATATTTTCTCATATGATCTTTTTGGGTCTTGAAATATATATATCTAGACCAAATATGATTCTATATGTGAAATAATCACTTTGTATTTTGTTCACTATTAAAATTTAAAATTTTTAAACTACATACTTCTTTGGTAGTGCTTCTCTCTCTTTCTCCTCAACTATATTTATATTTAGGGTTAACCCCTCCACTACCTTACTATTTCTCCAGATATCAGGCTTTCACTCTGTTAAGCAAATCCACAGAAGGGTTAATGCTGAGCAGCAATTATGGAAATGGGAACCTGGTAACTGCTTTGGGGTCAAAGGCCGGTTACAGCCTATCAGATCTAGAAAAGGGGTATTTAGGCCCAGTTCTCATCCTGCTTAGTGCCCTGTTGTGGTTTCCCTTGTGGTTGTCTGAGAGCACGTTATTGATTCTGGTTATTTGACTTTGGCATTGTTTTTGACTTCCCTGTTTTCTGGCATCCCTGACTCCTGGCTTTTCCTTATCGTTGTGTCTTTCTGTATCCCTTGTCCTCGGTTATTCCTGACTATTCTATGGTCCGTTAGTCCGGTATACGTTACCTATCAGTCCCCTGTGTTACACAACTCTACGTGCTGGATCATTCTGTAATCCTGACAGTTACAATGCTGCCGCCCATCCCATGTGTTCCCTATTAAGGGTTAACACGCATGTTATATAAAAATACCCCTCTCTGTCTCATTAGAGATATCTTTGCTAGAAGCTCAAGGAAGCAAGGTGAATAGTCAGTGTAGGACCCACCTAAGAGGTTTGCCTTGACGTGGCAGGTGGGCAGTCCCTCTCATGGCCATTGGAGTAATTACCGTAAATGACCTCCATTTGTTTAAATATGCATAGGGATTAGGGAAGAGCGCAGGTAACTTTTTTTCTTTGTGTTTTACAATAAAAAAATGGAACTGGGACTTTGCCCAGAGTCTCCGTGCACTATAACCACTACAGTAAGCTAGAGTGGCTATCGTGTTTAACGAAGTTGTATTTACTTTCTTGTTGGTAGATCGTAGATTTAGATTAGTCATGAATATTGTTAAAAAAAAATCTAGTTAAAAAAATGCCATTCTAAATTTTACTGTACAAATAAAGTAAAACATTATATCTAATAAAAACCGATGTGTCATTGAAATAATTGGAGTGAAATCAGGGACACATCTCCATTAAATAGCTATCTTCATTAAGCCATTAAGTACAGCATGCTTTATAATTATTCAGCATTTTGTATCAGAACCATATATTATGTCTACCACTGAAGCTATCTGATGTCTGACTGCATCTGTTACTTTCTCCTCTAGCTATGCGAAATCTCTTCACTGCCAGATGCTTTCTCCTGTCTCTTTGTAGAAATTTAAATGTTGATCACACATATTTACAACAGAACATACCTACATTCAAACCTTTGTAATAAGCCATACATCAAAATGTGTCTGATTAATGAGCAATAAGACACTGCATACACTTTAACTATTGCACACTGTGGCATCAGGGCAACTGACTTGACATTGCACTACTATTATAGAAATTAGGAGACCTATGACCTTATCTGTACTGTTGTCCAAGACACAAAAGTCATCAGGGACTGGTGAGAACATTACAAATCATCAAAGGGAATATTAACAACAGCTAGCTACTACACATGAATCATGAAGTAACCAGGAGGGTAGATGATGCCTACAGGGCTGTCATAAGCTGTTTGGATCAGGGGGTGGAGTTGTCAGAACTCCACTTCCCCTGATGCAGTCACCATTTTGACTCCATGCCTGCTGCATTGATTAAGTCTGGTGCGTCTGCTGCTCCTTGGGGGAGGTTGCAGGAATGTGTAAAGAGGAGAACTGTAGCATAAACTGAATAATTATAATGATGTGGAGAATAAAATAATTGGGAGGGCAGCGTGATGACATAGACACGCATGCTGTGAGAGGCAGGAAAGGCAAGTTGGGTGCGAGAACAGGCAAGAAACATACTGGTCGGAGCAAGAGATCGGAGTTATCGGAGACCGGAGATTAGCGTGTCGCGAGAGGGGTAGTATGCAAGCGCAGCTAAGCGCTAATTGTTCTGGCTAACAAGCAGACTTTCCGGTGGACTTGAGACTGGGGAACAGGGGAGCTGAGCGGCACGGCGTGTGAACAACCAAAGTGGCATGAAGGTCAGCCGTTGACCGCGCAGATCAACTCCTCTATCAATCAGCCGCATACCAGGACTTGCAAGATGAAATGCAGTGAGCTGTAAATCCATGATCGCTTACTGGAGTATTTAGCTGCATAGCAGGTCTTGCATGCTGAATGCAGTCAGAAAGCAAAAGAGCAAAAAGGAAAAGAGAAAAGTGGAGGAGGAGGAGAAGGAGGAGGAGGAGGAGGAGAGAGGGATAATAAAACAAGAAAAAAGAAGGAAGGGAAAGAAAAAAACCAAGAGAAAGGAGTTAAACCCCTTCAGTAAAGGTGTTCATATCTTGAAAAGGCATACCAATCTATCTAGAAGTGTAAAGTATATTCCCTCTAATAAATAAAAATATAAATTAAATCAAAGCTTAAAGGGAAGATCAATAGAGCTAAGCTCTTGTATAAAGAATTAAAAAAAAGAGAAAAGAAAAGGAGAAATAAGGAAAACATTTAAAAAAATTTTTTTTAAAGAAAAGTGTGTGTGGGGGGGTTGTTGCTAGTGAGAAGAAATTGGAAAGTTCACTGAACGGTGCATTCCAAATAAGCTAAAAATCTGATAAATTTGTGTCAGAACGGACTGCAAAAAACAGGAATCATAAAAGGGGGGGGAGAGAGAAGCAAGAAAAGAAAGTAATGAAAGAAGGGGAAAAAAGAAGGAAAGGGAGAAAGAGGAACGAAAGAAGGAAAAAAATGGCTTCTATAAAATTAATTGGGAGGGGAAAAAATTGAGATTGCATAATTGTGAGAGATAGGAGGCCTAATAATGATGAGAATACAGATGTAATTCTGAGGCAGGATGAGATGGAGTGATAATAAGGAGAGATGGGATGAATAATGATGGTAAGAATAAAGATGAGGTGGGGGATTATGAATAGAAGGGGAGATGGGATAATATAGGGTTGTGAGGATAGAATAATGAAGAAAGGGTAGGCGAATTGCTGAATATAAAGATCATTTTTATAGCAGTATAGCAGGTATGGGATAAAAATGATGACATTTGATAAAGCAGTTCTTTAGATTAAGGAGATATGCATAAAGGCAGAGAAGATACAGAACACTGTTGATACCTCACTTGGAGTATTGTACACAGTTCTGGAGAACGTATCTTCAGAAGGATATTGAAAGAGTTCAGAGAAGGGCTACTAAACTGGTCCATGGATTGCAGGATAAATCTTACCAGGAAAGGTTAAGGGATCTTAACATGTATAGCATGAAGGAAAGATGAGACAGAGGGGATATGATAGAAACATTTAAATACATAAAGGGAATCAACACAGTAAAGGAGGAAACTATATTTAAAAGAAGAAAGACTACCACAACAAGAGGACATAGTCTTAAATTAGATGAACAAAGGTTTAAAAATAATTTCAGGATGTATTACTTTACAGAGAGGGCAGTGGACACATGGAATAGCTTTCCAGCTGAAGTGGTATAGGTTAACACAGCGAGGGAGTTTTAAGTATGCATAGGATAGGGATAAGGCCAGGGACTAATGAATGAATTTAGAAAATTTGGCAGTCTAGATGGGTCAAATGTTTCTCATCTTCTGTCACATTCTATGTTTCTATAAATAGCTTTTGTATTATCAATGGGGTTTTTAGCGAATATGTGGATTATCTGGAATCCACCTGGACTTCCATATTAGGAGGAAATCCTTTTTGCGACATGTTGGTGGACACCGGCCACTGCCGACCCACGCTATTAAATAGCCCCATGTCCATCCACGGTAAAGACAATGTTGACGTGCAGGTGACGTCATGCAAAAGATGCACACGTACGTTTTTGGGTCAAAGGCTAGGTACGGCCAATCGGTTCTGCAAGAGGGTTATTTAAACTCACTTATTCCTTAAGCTAATTGCCCTGTCATGGTTTCCCTTAGATGGTTACCCGAGAGTGTGTTCCTGATCATGTGTTTCTGGTTTTTCACTTTGGCTTTGTTTTGACTTCCCTGACTTCTGGCATCCTTGACTATTGGGTTTTGCTGAACACTGTGTCTCATTCTGTGTCCCTGACCTCTGCTAGTATATTGACTATTCTCTGGCCATTCTAAGGTCCGGTTAGTGGGTATCCTTAGTCCTAAGTGTGATACTATTCTGCGTGCTGGATAAGCTGTAATCCTGACACTATTGCAGTGAGTGTGGCAATCAATACTAATATGCAATGGAACCAAAATCCCAGGAATATATTTTAAGGAAGCCATAGAATGCCCATTCAACTAGTCCTGTATTGCCAATAGAACCAGGAGTTATAAACTCACTTTTTTTTTTCCTGCCACAGATGTATACATATTTACATTTATTCTATTTTTCTAAGTTTCATGCTGTAGACCAGCAGAATGTATATGTAAATTAAATTTTATCTAACCTACAGCTTTAAATGATTTTTTATAGCAATGCAAAAGTAAAATTAAAGATGTGACCTTACAGCTCTTCAAACATAATATTAACATAATTAAGTAGATGTACTATATATAATACATTTAGAGTTGTAGATGGTAATAATTGAAACCCCCTTTTTTTTTTTTTTAATAAAACTCGAGCTGTAGTGGTAATGATTTTTGGAGTAACCATTTAAAGAAACAGTAGTGATAATCTACAGTATTTTTATTGTGTCTTAAAAGATATAATATAAATTGTTACAGCCATATGCTACAATTGTTTAAATTATGTTTTTGGTTTTTTTACATTAGTCTACACTCAATACCCTAAAATGACCAAAGGAAAAAAACAAACAAAATTTTTTTTTTGAAAACGTAGCAAATTTATTAACTTGTTAAATACAGCCCCTTTCCCCACTTGCAATAAAAAATAATATAATAAAGATTTTTACCCCCACTTTTCTAGTGCCCAGACTCCATCAGTGCTGCTCACCTGGGGCAAATTCAATTGATTTGACATTTCGAAAGGCACACACCTGTCTATATAAGGTCTCGAAAATACAAATGCAAATCAGAGCAAAAACAATTTGTGAAATCAAATGAATCTTCATAGCTCAGAGAAATGATTGTGTTGAGGAACAGATCTGGGGATGACTACAAAAAATTGGCTGCATTGAAGGTTCTCAAAAGCACACTGGCCTGCACAATATTTAAATGGGAGGCATCTGGAACAAATAGGACTATTCCTAGAGATGGCTGCCTGGTCAAAATGAGCAATCAGAAAGAAGGGCTTTGCTCAGTTTGGCCATGGAATCAGCTTTAGGAAGAGTCTAGAACCAATGGTCACTCTGGGTGAGCTCCAGAGATCCCATGTGTGTAGATGGGAGAATTTTGCTGAAGCACAGCCATCACTACAACACACCACCGATCTGACCATTATGGTAGACTGGCCAAATGGAAAACTCTCCTTACTGCAAGACACATGAAATTGAAAGTTTGGAATCTGAAAAGAAAAGAACGACCCACAGATTGTGAGAACCAAGATTCTCTGGTCTGATAAAATGAAGATTGAACTGTTTGGTCTCAATTCAAAATCTTGTCTGTATGAGATCAGGCATGGCTCAAATGCTTTTGGGGAATTTTTCAGTGGTGGGAATTCTGAGACTGGTCAGGGTTGAGGAAAAGCTGAGCACAGCAAAATCAAGATATGCCCTTAATATAAATCTGATCCAGGACACGCAGGTCCTCAGCCTGAACCAAAGATTCACATTCCAAGAGTACAATGACCCTAATCACACAACCAAAACTATGCAAGAGCCCAGCTTTAAACCCAATCAAACATTTCTGGAGAGACCTAAAAATGGCTGTCCACTTACAGTCCCAATCCAACCTGATAGAGTTTGAAAGGATCTGCAAAGATGAATGGCAGAAACTACCAAAATCCAGTTGTGCAAAGCTTGTTGCCTCATACCCAAATCGAGTTAAGGCTGTAATTGCTGCAAAAGATGTTGAGTCAAGGGTCTGAACACTTATGCCAATGGGATATTTCATTTTTATTGTTTGATATATTTACAATGGTATTAGAAAACTGGTTTTGCTTTGTTGTTAAGAGGTTAACCCAGTGAAGGAGTTTAAGCATGTGTGGGATAGGCATTAGGCTATCCTAGCTATAGCATAAGGCAAGGGGCTATGAAAGTATTTAGAAAAAAATTGGGCAGACTAGATGAGCCGAATTATTCTTATCTGCCGTCACATTCTATGTTTCTATTATGGGGCGTTGAGCATAGAATAATGTGAAATGTTTTAATCCTTTCTGAATGCACGGTAGTATGACAGTGTTACATCACATTCAACCTACTTTCTAGCTTGTATATTTGACACACTGAAAACTGCGTATTTATACTTTTCTTCTGTGTATGACATTGCTCAGTAGCTTTCATGAATAACTTCAATGATTTCATTCGTTTGCTTATGTTTATTTGGACAGAATATCAGAGTTCCACAACTGGAGTAATGTTTCATCTTTTTTATATTTAAATCTGTTATCACTGTCACAGCTTTTAACAGACACATCACATAGGTGTATTATCTCATAGCGCACAACTTCTATGTGAAATAATGCTTAACAAAACAAACACTATCAACTACTATAAAGACTGCATTTATTAATTTCCATATGGGAAATGGCAAAGAAATAAAATCTCTATCTTTGTTTCAATTCCTTTCTATTCATTTATATCCATTCATCTTTGGAAGCCTGGTAAATAAGCCTTTTTGGTTTGTAAAAATCACTCAGAACTACATACAGAACAGTATGCTGACAGTTAATAAGACATAAATTATGTATAAGTACAATGATGCCATACATTCATTTGAAATATGTATGCTCATATCTCACACTCATATAAAATTGAGCAAATATTGTAATCCAAAACGTATGTTCTATTGCATCTCAGAGAAGATATTATTACGATTGAAAAATAATGTACTATTAAAAGGAGGCACAATCTGGAATGCCTGATGCTCCGTCTTAATTCCTATATTTTCAGAAAAATTTAGATTTCATTAAATCTACCACAAGCTAAAAAGACAGATGTTAGATCTTAAGCAATGGTGACTGCATTGTCAATATTCTTCAGTGTCGAGAATTCATATTGTTTTTGCTTTTACGGCTCCTTTAATCTCTTTCGCAACAGATGTACATTTGATACGATTTTTGCAAAAAGGTCTTGGCAGTTCGGATCCCCAAGGAGTTAAAAATCTATTCATCTTCATTCCACCTTTATCTTTAGATCAACTCTTTCATACACACCAGCTCTCCTTAGAACAAGGCCACGTTCTCTATATGGTCTTATGCTATTCGGTAAAAGGCAATTCATTGTTTCTCTGGCAGATGAGTAATTGCCCGTGTTTAACTACATTTTGAGTTAGATTTAGAAGTCAATTATTTACATATCACAGGGAATGATAATTTACTTCTGCACTCAAAAAACCCCCAATTATTAGCATTGTATAAAACATGACAAATGATATTATTTATTCGGAGAAAATGTTGGCATCTGTATTTAGTAACGCTTATTGTCATTGGTATTACACGTAAACCACAATTTACATTGATTATAGGGTGATTTTTAATACAGATGTGCTTTGAATCAAAAGGCATGGATAAAAAAACTGAATAAGAATTAGGAATTGGACTTTGATCCAAGTTTGTTTTTCAGATATGTGGGAATGAAACAAAATAAATATTTGCATGAAACAAAAAAAAATATTCATATCTATTTCATAATTAAATCAATAGGGGGAAATGGTGGGAAATGTAGCAATATATATTCCTAATTAATGTTCGTGTTCTTTATAATTTAGCAGAAGCATGGATTAAAGATAGGAACTTTTCACCCAAGTTCTATTAACTATCATGATACACAAATGAGCTTACTGAGCCATTCTCTTTGTTGTTGGCTGCCCTACTCCAAGGACTTTGAACTACATTCTCCATAGTTTTAAACCACAACACCCATAATTCTTTGCTGGCTATAATTTTGCAAAAAAATTATGGGAGTTTTAGCCCAGAGTGATTTTCAATGTTGATATCACCTTGAAATTGTGTTATATTTGATGTTGACACTTAGTAATATTGAACATTTGTACTTAAAATTCAGTGGCCAGTTACTACTAACATTGAAATGGACCATTAGTGGGGTCAATTGGATTAAAATATTTTTGCTAAATGTCCTATTGAGAAGACGAATTTGACCCATGCTGTTAAAAAGCTTGTAACCTAGCAATGCAAATCCTATAATTCTCGATCAGTTTAGCAGCTGTATGGTGTGTATGTAGACTTCAATTATACCTGTGAATTGTTCACACAGAGTATCACTTGGTTTATTGTACACATGACTATAAATACTAGGCCCTGTAGCTGAGAAAATCGAGTAGTTTTAACAGCATTATTAGACCTCTAAGCAGCTTTACCAAAAATAAACTTCTGTGCCATCTGTTAGAGGATTAATATGTTTCTTAAAGGGACAATAAAGACACTCACACCACTTCATCTCAAAGAAATGGTATGGGTGCCTTGTGCCCTCTCCTTCCCCGCTCCACTACTGTTAACCCTGCAAGTGAAAACATAGCCTTTTCATTGCAGGGCTTAAATACCTCTAATGTCTCTAATTTGCTATGCTTGGCTTTCTTAGACACAAGCTTAAGCAAGTTCCAGTTTCTGTGTCTAGGAAAGTTTTCCCTTAATAGTCACCTGTCCTCCATACAGTGGAGGTATTCAAGGAACCCCCCATGGCACTGCTCTGAATCTCATGAGAATGAAGGCTAGAGTTGACTCTCACCACTAGAACCGTCAGGGATTTTCCACCTGACCACCAGGTGAGAAAGATCCCCCTCTCACATTGTCTGCCACACACACTGTACCCCACCCACGCACACTGTACCCACACACACACACACACTGTACCCCACATACACTATACCCCTCACACAAACACTGCCACACACATTGCACCCCTCACACACTGCACCCGTCACAAACACACTGTACCTCACACACACACACTGCACCCCTCACACACACAGTACCCCTTCACACACACACACACACGCACACACACACACTGGAAATCTCACACACACACTTCACCACTCAATGCACCCTACACACACATTGCACCCCCACACACATTCTACCCCTCACAAACACACACAAATTTCACCCCTCACACACATTGCACTCCACACACACACACACCTACATTGCACTCCACACTCACACGCACATTGTGCCTTAATTGTTCTTTTAAATAATCTACCAGTGCCCCTCCTGAGATTAGGTTCTAGATCCGCCCCAGCCTCCATATTCTTGCATTGCCTCCTTTCACCATTTCTTAACGTCCTGTCATGTAGACTAGGGTGCCGCTGAAATTATAGTTTCATCCAAACAGGATGTCTACAGTGTGTCCATTCGTTTTTAGATGAAAATCGGTCGTAATTCAGTCATTATTTTCATTTCTGAATTTCATTACTAAGGATGTATCTTGTAGCCGTTTAGTAAATAACAACCTAAATTGGTAATATTGTGGAGAGAGCTAGCTACTAAAAAGCTGAAAGACCAAAATGACAAGAAAGCCCTTCCTTTTCTTAATTTCGATCTTTTAGCCAACTTTACTAGTACTAAGTTAATAAAAATACTTTATTAGTATATAAAGGAGGTTAAATACTCCTCCTGCACTGAACTCACTGTGCCACGAGTAGGGACATGGATATTAAACAATGAGCTGCTTACTGTTGGGAAAAAAGTCCAGTAAAGGGGGAACTGGCTCAGGTTTCCCATGCCTCCATGGTGAGGCCCATTTTAAAATAATTTACAGGAGGGATCATAGTGTCCCCCATGCCCTGACCCATCTCCTGCGAGTAGAAGCTGTTAAACTAAATGGGGGACCTATTGTCCCCCCCCCCAGGACCCACCCATTTACAGCAGGTGGGGGCCTTAAATGATAATGGGGGACCTATTTGTCCCCCCAGCCACTTAAATTAGTGGTGGGTGAGGATAAACAATAATAGGGGAGACCTATTGTTCCCCCCAGCCTCCACCCATTGGAAACCGGTGGGGATCCTAAAAATGATAACAGGTGGATTGGGGCTAAAAATAAAAATAATTATCTATTACACCAGTGACTAGGGGTCCCCTGCGCCTAATCACCTCCAACAATAAACAAATACCCTACCTACCAGTGGTGCACACACAATCCATGGGGCCCCGGTGCGAAACTGATCCATCGCCCCCCACTCCCTCTTTTCACCCCCCTCATCCCTCGGACAGACACACATACACATACAGAGATACATGCATACACACAGACACAGACATACAGAAACATACATACATAGAGACATACAGACAGACAGATGCATACATACACACACATACATACACAAAGCCAGACACACACACACAAACCTACAAACAGACAGACACAAACACCCACACACATACATACATACACACATACACATACATATAGACAGGCATACATACATACAGACACATACACACACGACACACAAACATATAAAGACACATACATACATACAAACAGACAGGCACAGACACATAAATACAGACATGCAGACAGACACACATACACACACATATATACAAAGACACATACATACATACATATATACATACACACACATACAAACAAACAAACACACATATACAAAATGTTTAAGTTACCCCTCTTGTTTGCTACCTTTTAGATGCAGGAGGGTGAGTTTCCCTGGGGTCCAGTGGTGGCTCAGGTTGATGGGAGTCAGAGTTCCCACTCTGACTCCCTCATCTGCTTCCTCCCGTGCAGGCTCTGTGTATGAGCTTTAACAGCACGACCGGGCCCCTTGTGATAACATCACACGCTGGGAGGAGGTGACTACCCTGGTCACTCCTCCCAGCGTGTGATGTCATCACAGGGGGCCCGGTCGCGCTGTTAAAGCGTCGCAGCACTGACCAGGCCCCCTGAAAAATCCATACCCATCGGGTGGCCCTAACAGCAAAAACATGGCAAGGGGCATCTGGTCACAGGGGAGTGACAGGCCCGGTCGCAGCTGCGACCCCTATATGTAGGCCACTTTTACCTACCTATCTCACCCTTATAATAGTGAGGGGGGTGAAATACCTAAAAAATTATAAATTAATACTTACCATTAGAATTTTTCTCCTTCTAAATCTTCTTTTTTCAGCCCCCCAAAAAGCCAAATAAAAATCCATAAAATCGCATCAAACTATTAGAATAATAAAAGGACACGATTGCAAAAAAAAAAAAAATGCAGAAAAAAAAATCCTGACAAAAAAAAATTGCCATCTTCATCCGGTGTGGGCTCCGCACAGAGTGAGCTTGCAGGTCTTAAGCCAACTAATCTCAGTGCTTTGACAGGTAAATCATGAGACTGACAGGTAAGCTAAACAATCAGAGTGCTCTGAGTCAAACTGGATGGAGTGGGAAGGCTGTGCTGAGCCCTTACCGGGTGAGTATGGATATTTTTTTCTGCAATTCTTTATTGCTTGCGATCTGGTCACACTTTTTACTTTAATAGTTAGATGCAACTAATTTTTATTTGGCCTTTTTGTGGGCTGGAAAGAAAATAAATCACGATTTGTTCATTTTTCAGTTATTTAGTTAGGGTGAGAGGGATAGGTAGAGGATTTCTTTATTTGAGCGTGACTAGGAGCTTAGGGGGAGGGAGTTATTTTTACAATTAGCCCCCACCCAACACTAATGGGTGTGGGCTGGGGGTACAATACATCCCCCACATAATCATTTATGGACCCCACCCACCGCTAATGGTTGGGATCTAGGGGGACAATAGCTTCCACATTCATTATCATTTAGGGCACCACCTACCGCTAATGGGTGAGGTGTGGGGGGCAATAGATCCTCTCTCATTACCATTCAGGGCCCCTAGCCAACGCCAAGGGGGTGTGGGCAGGGGGACTATAGGTCCCCTATTTAGTTTAACAGTCCCCCCACTCACAGAACATGTGTGGGTGGGGATACGGGGGACTCTAAGTGTTCCACAATGGATTTGGAGAGAGGGGTTACAACAGTGAGCAGGCACTGTTGAGGGGGGGGGGGGGGGTAGTAAGGAAGCTGCAAGCCGGTAATAAATAAGGCAGTAAAAAACGGTGGAATGGGGAACCTAGATGCATTTGGGGCTGACTGGGGTGGGTCAATAAAGTGTATAGGAGTCAAGAGAGGGGTTAACAAAAATGGATGTTAAGATCAGAGGGCTTTAGCCCCCCTCTGGCCCTAATAATTATAAAGGACCAGAGGACTGGGAATTCTGGACCCTAATGATTTCAGGGTAGAAAATCTATCAACCCAAAATGTATTAACTCTTATCCTTTACAGTAAGTCTTTATTCTACTCTCATGTGAGTTGGAGGAAGAGGGAAAGTCATACATCGGGTCGCCTTAATAATAATAATGTTTGATTCAAAGGACCCTATGTTTTTTTTTTTTTAATCATTTTTTTCATGATTTAAGTTGGAGGAAACTGTTGGTCTCTCTTTTAATATATGTTGGCTTTTACAAACCCCATAAAGCATTATTTCAATAAATTTTACTACCCTATATGTGCAACACAGGAGAAAAAAGCGTATTGCACTGCACTTCACTGTGTTGTTGAATGTGATAATATGCATGTTCTATTTTTTATTTTATTTTTATTGATTTTTTTTAAAGTCTGTCATGTATTTATAGCTACATACATAGAAGTATTGTTTTTTCCTACTGCAGCTAGATACTACACCTCAGGTTTTTTTATTGGTATAGTGCAAATCCTGCACTTCTGACAAGAAAATAGATAGTCTGGAAAAGCTGAGTTATGATCAGAAATTTACAAGCTGTGATTGCAAATATCACATCTTTTTACTGAATAGTTTTCCTTACCCCATGTTTTTTTTCTGCTAAAAATCCAACTTTTCTGAGTAACGTAACGAGTAATGTTCCTTTAATTATAGGGCAAAAGAATGTTAAAATTATGACCATAACAACCTCCATCCCAAACATGCAATGTTTATTTGGTTAGAGGCTAATGAAAATTCATTACTGAACCTGCAGACAAAGGAATGATGCACCAATATTGTATGGTTTTGTTTGTAGTGTGATTTTTAGATATATTTTATTTTTATATTAAGAATGTCAACTGCTTCATTTGCAAAGTGCAATGTGATGTTACCTGTTTAAATATACCCAGCCATTCATCCAATATCGAGGTACCAGCTCTGATGTAACTAAGAACAATACCGTAAGACCTTTCTTCATATACTGTATGTTTAAACTACACTAGGTCACTATTATATATTTATAAGTGTACTCATTTTAGCCAATATTGAAACAGGTGTTTAAAATTTAACCCCTTAAGGACGGAGCCAAATGTACACGTTGTGAACGAAACAAAATGTAAACAAAACCTGGCATTTGCGCTACATGTCTGTCCAACCGTAATTCACCTCTTTCATATTAAATGCACCTACACTTATTATATATCATTTTATTCAGGAGAAACAGGGCTTTCATTTAATATCAAATATTTAGCTATGAAACATAATTTAATATGAAAAAAATGGGAGAAAATTAGTTTTTGTTTGATTTTTTTAGTTCTACATGACATTTTAACCGTCAATGTCATAATACTGTTTGCTTTTACTGCAATAAAATACACATATTTGTATTCAGCAAAGTCTCACGTGTAAAACAGTACCCCCTATGTACAGGTTTTATGGCATTTTGGGAAGTTACAGGGTCAAATATAGCACGTTAAATTTTAAATTGAAATTCGCCAGATTGGTTACGTTGCATTTGGGACTTTATAGTAGCCCAGGAATTAAATTTACACCCACAATGGCATACCATTTGCAATAGTAGACAACCCAAGGTATTGCAAATTGGGTATGTCCAGTCTTTTTTAGTAGCCATTTGGTCACAAACACTGGCCAAAGCTAGCGTTAGTATTTGTTTGTGTGTGAAAAATGCAAAAACCGCCAATTTTGGCCAGTGTTTGTGACTAAGTGGCTACTAAAAATTAAATTCCCTTTACTTTCGGCATGGGTTGTCAGGCAGGTCCCGCTAATTGTAATTAATTAAGATACCTAATTATGTAAAAATATTACATAAATATATATGTAGAATTAATATATGTATATATATATATATATACACGTATGTGAATCTATATGTGTATATATATATATATATAACATTTTTGTTAAATATTTTTATTTATATATAGGTATATATATATATATATAGTGATATATACGTATATATTTATGTATGTAGATATATATATTATTTCGTTCTACGTGTATTTTGATATAAATATATATATATATATATATATATATTAATATCACAATACAGTTACAACAAAATAACACATCTATATATTTTTTAATTATTTTATTTTTTATTTTTTTATTTTTTTATATTATATATAAATATATATATATATAACAATAATAATATATATATATATATATATATATATAATCAGTATCAGTCTACGTGTAATTTGATATTAATATATATATATAATTATATATATATTAATAGTAAAATACACCTAGACAGTGTATGTGTGTGTATGTATATGTGTATATATATATATATATATATATATATATAGTAGACAATCAACAAGGAAGGCTGCTCTCCGGATTTAAAACAAGAAAATTTATTCAAACATATTTAAAAAAACTACGACCAACGTTTCGGTCCCCGCTCGGGACCTTCCTCAGGGTCAAAAAACAGAACAACAGAACAGTTCTGTTGTTCTGTTTTTTGACCCTGAGGAAGGTCCCGAGCGGGGACCGAAACGTTGGTCGTAGTTTTTTTAAATATGTTTGAATAAATTTTCTTGTTTTAAATCCGGAGAGCAGCCTTCCTTGTTGATTGTCTACTACATGCCTTGGAGCTCTGGTGGTGCGCCCGGTCTTGGACCTTATTGCAAGCGTGAGTGCAGGGGATATTTTGATTTTTATATATATATATATATATAATCTAAGTATATATATTTTTTTTTTTACACTTTACTTTTTAATTAATTTTATTTTAATTTCATTTCCAGCCAGCAGGGGGACCACCTGTCATTACAGGCAGCCGCCCTGCTGGCAATGCAGGAGGCAGCTACCCCCGGCCATGTGATTATGGGGTCCTCGCAAGGACCTCACTCTCACATGGCCGGGGGGCACCGGAGGAAGAGGATCTACCGCGGGGGGCTCCCTGGGAGTCCCCCCCACTTGATTGCCGGCGTGGGACCGCCAGCGACCGGGTAAGTAAGAAAAGGCCGGAGGGCGTACAATTACGCCCGGCAGCGTTTAGAGCCGCCTAAAATAGGGCATAATTGTACGCCCTCCGGTCTTAAGGGGTTAAAGGGATATCAACACAACTGTGATCATCCCTGAGCAGATTTTACATAACTGACAGTGGATATGTGGCACTATGAAAAACAGCCACAAATATAGGGCCAAAATATCAGGGGACTTATATATTTAATAAAAAGTGATTATTATCACTCCCAAAATCATGTACATATGTGTTTACTTTTATTAACTGTAAAAAATAAAAAATTAGTACATAAAGCCTGAATCACCTTCCATTTTACTAAATCATGATTAATAAAATGTGAAAATTGTCAGGAATTCAAAGTGAATTTCAAATTTCAGGCCAAAATAGCCTAACTGAAAACTTCATTTTGGAGATGTTTTTCTAATTCAGCTATATTGGCCTAAATTCACTTTGAATTCCTGACAATTCTCACTTTAGTGTATAACCCTGTAAAAATGATTACCAGCATGTAGAATGGATTTTTTCTGCTCTAAACCCATTCTGCTCAAGTTAATTTCTGCAAGTATCCTGAAAATATCAGCTACCGATCTCCTTCCAAACAGTAAAGGACGTCTCAATTCATTCCAGAGACTAATAAAGACTCTTCTACCTTTATTTAAAAAAAATATATGATTTAACTGTATGTGTGGATTTTGCTTCAACTAAGCCATTCTTATTACATTCTGTAGCCGTTTTTAGTAAGCTGTAGTGCTAGTAATAGAAAAATAGAAACAATGAATGTGACGGCAGATAAGAACCATTCAGCCCATCGAGTCTGTCTAATTTTATAAATACTTTCATTAGTCCCTGGCCTTATCTTATAGTTAGAATAGCCTTATGCCTATCCCATGCATGCTTAAACTCCTTTACTGTGTTAACCTCTACCACTTCAGCTGGAAGGCTATTCCATGCATCCACTACCCTCTCAGTGAAGTAATACTTCCTGATATTATTTTTAAACCTTTGCCCCTCTAATTTAAGACTATGTCCTCTTGTTGTTGTAGTTTTTCTTCTTTTAAATATAGACTCCTCCTTTACTGTGTTGATTCCCTTTATGTATTTAAATGTTTCTATCATATCCCCCCGTCTCGTCTTTCCTCCAAGCTATACATGTTAAGATCCTTTAACCTTTCCTGGTAAGCTTTATCCTGCAATCCATGAACCAGTTTAGTAGCCCTTTTCTGAACTCTATCTAAAATATCAATATCCTTCTGAAGATACGGTCTCCAGTACTGCGTACAGTACTCCAAGTGAGGCCTCACCAGTGTTCTGTACAATGGCATTAGCACTTCTCTCTTTCTACTTCAAATACCTCTCCCTATCCAACCAAGCATTCTGCTAGCATTTCCTGCTGCTCTATTACATTGTCTGCCTACCTTTAAATCATCAGAAATAATCACCCCTAAATCCCTTTCCTCATATGTTGAGGTTAGGACTCTGTAAAATATTCTGTACTCTGCCCTTGGGTTTTTAGGTCCAAGATGCATTATCTTGCACTAATCCACATTAAATGTCAGTTGCCACAACTCTGACCATTTTTCTAGTTTACCTAAATCATTTGCCATTTGGCTTATCCCTCCTGAAACATCAACCCTGTTACATATCTTAGTATCATCAGCAAATACATACGTTACCATCAAGACCTTCTGCAATATCACTAATAAAAGTATTAAAGAGAATGGGTCCAAGTACAGATCCCTGAGGTACCCCACTGGTGACAAGCCCATGCTTCGAATATACTCCACTGACTACAACCCTCTGTTGCCTGTCACTCAGCCACTGCCTTACCCATTAAGCAGTATAAAACTTCCAAACTTAAAATTGCAGTTTATTGTTAAGCCTTCTATGTGCAAAAGTGTCAAAAGCCTTATTGAAATCTAGGTAAGCAATGTTTACTCAGTGGCGGATCCTCCTACCCTCCCCCCCCTCCCCCCCGCACACCCCCTGAGAAAGTAGTGCTGCCCGAGGCTCTCCTCTGCTGGCCCATGCAGGACTGGTGCTATCCAAGCACCAGCCCTGCTATTTGCCTTCACGGCCCACAGGCAGATTGCTGGATGGCTGGCAGGGGAGGGAGTGAGAGAGAACCCGGGGGAGCTCTTACCTGCAGCTCCACCGGGTTCTCCTCTCGCGAGCATGGAGCGTTGCCGCGGTTACCATGGCAACGCTCTGTTCTCACGAGAGTGAACCCTAGCCTGAGCTGCAGGTTAGAGTTCACTCCTCCACTAGAACCACCAAGGACTGGAAGAAAGCAATGTTCTCCCCTTCCCTCAGCAAAGGTAAGAAGGGAGGGGGGACATTATCTATATATATTTATTTAGCAATTATTTAATAATTAAAAAAATAAATTATCTTTAATCTGCCCCCCTACACACTGCACCACACACAAATACACAGCCCCCCTTTCACACACAGCCCCCCCTTACACACACTGTCCCCCTCCTTACACACACAGCCCCCTTTATACACACTGTCTCCCCCTTACACATACAGCCCCTTACACAAAGCCCCCCTCACACACACACTGTCCCCATACACACACAGCCCCCTCTTACACACACTGTCCCCATACACACACTGTCCCCCATACACGCACAGCCCCCCTCTTACACACACTGTCCCCCATACACGCACAGCCCAATCTTACACACACTGTCCCCATACACACACTGCCCCCCTACACACACAGCCTCCCCTTACACACATAGCCCCTAATACACACACTGCACCACTCACACACACAGCACCACTCACACAAAACACACTGCGCCACTCACACACAAACGCACTGCTCCCAATACACACACTACACCCTTTACACACAAACACACTGCTCCCAATATACGAATTGCTACCCTATACATACTCTGCACCCCTCTCACACATTCACTACCCCTCCATACACATACTGACCCTATCCCGGCAGACCCTGGGTGTTATCAAACATTTTTGTAAACGGTTTGATTACTTACTCTGGGAGGGCGCCACAGCAACTCCTGGCACCAAAACCACTACAGAGAGCTGTAGTGGTTATTGTGCCTGGATTGTTTCTTAAAATGATCTGCCAGTGCTCCTCCCAAGATTAGCTTCTGGATCCGCCACTGTGTCTACTGCACCACCCTGATCTTATTTTAGTTACCTAATCAAAAAAATCGGTAAGATTAGTTTGGCATGATCTCCCTGAAGTAAACCCATGCCATCAAGCTTTTTTTTTGTAAATAGCCTTTTATTGAAGGTTTTCACATATCAAGGAAACAATAAAATGCAGCTTTACGTTCAGAGTGTAGAGAAACAGTGTAACAACAACAACAAAAAACTTTTGAGATTCGCAGATCAGCTTTTTACAAATAAATATAAGCATGATATTTCTCTCTGAACTGGTGAGGGGAGTAAGGCGGAAGGAGTGGGGAAGGGGAGGGAGGTTTTTTAAAAAGCAAAGAAAAAACCCTGCCTGCAAAGGAGTGAGAGGTAAGAGCTAACTTCCCGTTGCAGGCACATCTATTTCCAGTGTGCAGTGTGCTTGGACAACAGAGGAAAAAAAAATATGCACAGAACTCATGGAGTTCTTCGCTGCCAATGTCACACGTGCTGAGGGTGCAACTATCAACAAATTCAAATGACTCAATATGTACAGAGTTTCAAGCTGAAACACTGCACATACATACTCCTACTACCATGGCCACTTCAAATCACTGAAGTCGTCATGTACTTTTGGAGTAACTCCTTAAGTGAAAAAGACAATGTAGTGAAAAATGACTTACATTACTGCAACACTGCAACATAAAGTTGAACACTTATTTTTCAAAATGTAGGGGAAAACTCACCCTTTTACACATAAAGAGATGTTCTCAAAAGTCTCAGAAAAAAACCCAAAACACAATATAGTGTAATAGGATATGGTTTCAGTATTTATAAAATGCACATTGTTCACTCAGATAAACAAAGCATGATCAGCTCAACTCGCAACATCTTCTGCACATTTTTGGGGCTGTGCACCCCCTCTCTTCTGGTACCGCCAGACTCCAAAAAAATAAACGTAGACCACCACTAGTGAGTAGAGAGATCTCCAGTAGTGTAGTAACAAAGGTGATAACCACATATAGTGCTCTGTTTGCAACTGGCTCGAAGTTTACATAGTATTCAGTGTCAATAAAGGTTGACACTTTCCTCTCTCCAGCCAGAACATAGTATTCAGTGTCAATAAAGGTTGACACTTTCCTCTCTCCAGCCAGAACATAGTATTCAGTGTGAATAAAGGTTGACGCTTTCCTCTCTCCAGCCAGTGTGGCAGCTTACTAAGGATCCACTTTACTTTTGCAAATATTTTCAACTCCCCCTCCCCTCCCCACTCCCATTTAATTTGTTGCTAACACCTCTCTTTTTTAATCTGCAGAGTGTTAATATTTTGAAGAGATTAATGATTAAATACACCTATAACTAAAATGGATAGTATTGTTAACAGTAATAGGTTTTTAGAGTTTTTTTGAGTGATGTAATGTGTTAAAATCTGGCTATTAGTGTTATTAATTACATTTTTTCAAAGGTGTCTATTAAAAAAATTGCAGAGTACATTGAACTTACTACATATATCTAGTAACACGACTCATCTATCAGATGGCTTGTGTTCAATGAACTGTCACAACTGTGTACCAATCATTCAATAAATGTTAAAACAAAATGAAAATCGGAAAATTCATTAACATAGCAAAATTGATTTATTTTTCAGTCTATAATTTTCTTAGAAAAGGAACAGTTTCTCTATATGTGTGGTTTTTTTTTATCTTCGGGGTACAACCTTTTTTTAATTTATATTTTGAAAATGTCTAATATTGCTCTGAAATATTATTATTGACATCTTAACTCTATAAAGCACTCCACAGGGTACGATGCCAAAAATGTCTGCTTGCAAAAGCTTTTTTTTATAAGGTCTGATTGCTTCCATGCTAATTTGACACTGCATTGTGATGACTACAGACATTCTTTTCCTTACATACAGATAGTTATATTAAAATACCATCTGCATAAGTGCAAATTGAATATGCATGGATATAAAAATAAAACTTGTTTAGATATTGAGAATTTTTTTTTTTTATGTGTCATGGAAATTTGTGAGACAGGTTGATTATCTGGTGGAGAAAAAGCGGAAACCATTAAAAAAAAATAAAACTGTGTAAACTGCTAATATAGCAGACTTTGTTTGCGTACCCTTGAGTTGCACAGTCTACATAATGGGTTAGCTTGCAGAAACCAAGTTTCACTGCTTAAAATAATTTCATTGAGGCAGTAAACTAAGCATTGTAATTTATTTTAAATTCATGCACATGAGACTAAAATTCTTTTAGTGTTTAATCACTTGTAATTTCTTTAAAAAGTAAAGTGTAGATATTCCACGATCAACTGCAAGTGGTATTATTGGAAAGTGGAAGCATGCAGCAACTCAGCCACGAAGTGGAAGAACACATAAAGTCACAGAGTAGGGTCACTGAGTGCAGAGTAGCATGGTGCGTACAACTTGCCAATGCTCTGCTGATTCCATAGCTGAAGAGTTCCAAACTTCCACTGGTATTAATATCAGCATATAAACTGTGCGTCAGAAGCTTCATGGAATGTGTTTCCATGGCCATGCAGACGAATGCAAGTCTCATATCACCAAGTACAATGCCATGCATTGACTCAAATGTTGTAAAGCACACCACCACTGGACTCTGGATCAGTGGCAACTGGTTCTGTGGAGTGACGAATCACACTTCTCTTTAGCAGTCTGATGGGTGAGTCTGATTTTGCCAGGTCAACATTAACTGTCTGACTGTATTGGCCAAATGTGAAGTTTTGTAAAGAAGACATAATGGTATAGGGCTATTTTTCAGGGGTTTGGCTAGGCTCCTTACTTCCAATGAAGGCAAATCTTAATGCTTCGGCATAGCAAGACATTTTGGATAATGTTATGCTTTTGTTGTTTGAAGAGTTTGGGGGTGGTCCTTTTCTATTCCTGCATGACTGTTCCCCAGTGCCCAAAGCAAGGTCCATAAAGACATGGTTGGATTAGTTTGATGTGGAAGAACTTTCCTGATCCACCCACACAGAGCCCTTCCTCAACCCCGCTGAACACATTTGGGATGGATTTGAATGGAGATTGTGAGCCAAGCCTTCTCATCCAACATCAGTGCCAAACCTCACAAATGCTCTACTGGATAAATGGGCAAACACGCCAAAATCTTGTGTAAAGCCTTGCCAGAAAAGTGGAACTTGTTATAGCTGCAAAGGAGGAGGCCAACTACATATGAATGTCTATATATTTAGAATGTAATGTCATAAAAGTCCCTGTTGGTGTAATAGTTAGGTGACCCAATATGTTTGACCATATAGTACATTTTTTTATTCTATATATTTATTTATTTTTTATAACATATATATTATTTTTTTTGCAGCCTATACTGATATTATCATTCTCAGTTCAATATGCTTTTAAATGCTCTTTTCACTTTTTATATTAAATCTACATGAATCATTTTCTGTTTTAATGTAATTAAGATAGTAAGAGTAGCTGAAGTATTTAATCTTTGAGATTATACAAAATATGCCTCTCAAGAGTCTGGTGCAGTCAGAAGTCGCCAAGCACAGGAAAAAAAAACAGTGATATTAAACATGAGGGCCAAGACCATGGCATTGTAAAAAGCCCAACTAATATAGGATTCATGGTTGGTTTATTAAGTTTTAAGCAAGAAGAACCCTTGAGATAGATTTAATTCTCATACTCCTGAATTTTAATTTGACTTTTCATATTAAACATATGAGTTTTAGCAATTCATAGATTATTTTCTTAAATAGAATGCAATAATACACCTTAATATGCAAGTTAATCTTACATTCATCCCTTGTTTTATATATTATTCCAAGGTCAAGCCTGCATTATTAACATTTTTAAGTAGTTCTCTGTTTTTAGGTGATTTTTCATTAACATTTGCAACCTATAATTCACGCACTTTGTCATGCTTATAGTCCATATAGCTGAAACAACCTTTTATTTATTTTTTATTAAATAAATTACCATTTATCCTATATTGAGGCCCAGAGACTTTTTTCTACATTTCAAACAATTTCTTAAAAGTAAGTACTTGGTATTTTCAATTTTTAACTAATCAATACAATCTACAACAATCAATATGTTCACCTATTCGAAAACATATAAAATACATGTGTTCTGTTAAACAGTTGCAAGAAAAAGTATGTGAACCTGAAATGGAAAAATCAATTAATACATTGATTATTTCTTTGTGTATCTGCCCCTGGCCAAATCAATGAAACAATGCGTGCACGCTCCCTGAAGTAATTCACACCAGACACAGGTTCCAGGTTGTTGAATAACTTGAGGAATGTTTATTCAGAGGGGACGGCAGGTCCCTTATAAAGCAAAATTACATCATAAGCATTGTCAGAGATAACATGGAATAATACATCAGTAATTGGTTAGGTGTTAAGTGGTCTCCTAATGCTCTGCCTACTGAGGGTGATGTCACCAGGACCATGAGGGTCTCCCACGGTTTCCCGGCGCCATCTTGCTGCACGAGGTAGTTAGTCGGTATTAGAGGGGAGGGGGAGGAGGGGTTAGAAGCTTCTAGCAGCCATCTTGATTAAAACACGTGTGTATAGCTTCATATAGTATATCGTGGAATGAGTAAATAGACATTTTTACTAATTAGGAAATATGTGTAGACCTTATTTCCACAACAGTCCCCCCTAAAATGGCTATTTATCATGACAACTGCCACTGTCACTAGTGTATCCCTAGCTGCCTGCAGCTCATCTGTCTTAACAAGCATCGAACTCTTCACTCCGTGGGTAACCCGCGGTGGCTAGTCCACCACATCTCCGCACGTGAGACTTGCCTGTAAAGACAGACGCTTTCCCTACACTGTCCCTACAGGAAGGCAGTTGTCTGTTTGAACTGATGTGACTGTAGGGGTGTATGTGGAGTGTCATCTTCGAGGTCTGTGATGTCTTGGTGTAGGAAAGTAGGAGTCACGTCATCTATAGTCTTTCCCACTGCTTTTTGTAAGTACTTTTGTATGCAAGGGAGCACACAACAGGTTAGGAATAAGAAGATGATAATCATTATAAGAACAGCCGTTCCTACCTGGAATAGGGTCCTTTGCCAACCATTCATCCATCCAAACCATCTGTCCCAAGTGTCAGTGAC
>OW240915.1:78482176-78511148 GCA_933207985.1 Pelobates cultripes
CACAACACACTTCAAGCAGCTACCCCATACATATACGGTCCCAGATAAAAACGCAAATATGCTCACAGAGACATACATTCACACACACACACAAGGATACTCTCTGTCAGACACACTCTCAGGCACATAAAAAGTAAACTGTGCATCAATGTATATATGTGACAGTGTGCATGTATTACAACTATTATTTTCACTTTGGTGTTAGTGGGCCCACCTATCTATGCTCACTAATACACAAGTATTTCCTGTCTGGGCCCTTATGCTCTGCTGAAGACTCATGTCTATCTTCTGTCCGTACTCCCACCTCTGATGCTCGCCTTCAAGACTTCTCAAGGTCTGCACCGTTCCTGTGGAACTCACTCCCCTCCTCCAGTAGATGCTCACCCAGTCTCCACTCCTTCAAAAAATCATCAAAAACCCACTTCTTCATAAAAGCGTATCAATTAAACTGTTAATAGCTCTTGACTGATTCTTCTCTTGCAACTGTCTTTAGTCTAATATTATTCTTATCTTTTGTGTCACTTTACCCCACTCCCTCTAGCATGTAAGCTCAAACCCTCTGTTCCTGTGTGTCCAACTTGTCTGGTTACAACTACATGTCTGTTCATCCACCCACTGTAAACTGCTGCGGAATTTTTTGGCGCAATATAAATAATAACATTATTATTATTATTTTTAATGTTTGAGTTTCGCCTAAGGCCTCATAAAGTCTAGAGCCGCCTCTGAGGTTGTGTATATCTACTTAGGATAGCTTGCAAATGCTAGAAAAGATGTGCTTATAAACCTCAAAAATTACTGTACTGATTTATGCCATATGATTTATAGCAAAATTGCTACTTTAAGTAACTTTATTTTTAAGCTTTTTTTTCTAGTTACAGAACAATCTGCATTACCTTAAGACTTCTGAGATGTGAATGCATTATTGAGTGAAAGACCCAGATTGGAGAATGATTATCCATGTAGACATTAAAATTAACATTTGCAAAATAACTTTTATTGTTAATAATTTTATTTTTTATTTTAATCCATAAAACCTAAGCTAAAAGTCCGTGTGGTTTATTAATGGATTCAATAAAACATCACTTTCAATATACAAATAGTGCTGTACTAACACTGGAAAAATGATGACTAAAAATCGCATACGAACTAGCATAATTCAGAAACAGTACTCAAACAAAACATGCTTTAAAGGATCACTATAGTGTCAGGAAAACATCCTTAGGTCCCCCTCCCTTGGCGCAGAAAGGGTTAAAACGCCTTCAGCTTCTTATCTTTATCCAGCGCCAGGCTCCATCGGTGCTGGTGACCTCTCCTCCCCCGCCGACGTCAGCTCCCAAGTGGAGCAGTATGCGCATGCGCGACAAGAGCCGCGTGCGCATTCAAACAGTCCATAGGAAAGCATTTCTCAATACTTTCCTATAGACGTTCTGCACCGCATCCAGCGTCGCAGATGCGCCTCTAACGGCTGTCAGGAAGACAGCCACTAGTAGTTGGATTAACCCTGCAATGTAAGTTTTTCTGAAACTGCTATGTTTACATCTGAAGGGTTAACACCTGGGGGACCTGGCAGCCAGACCACTTAATTGAGCAGAAATGGTCTGGGTGACTACAGTGTCCCTTTAAGAGTAAAGGTCATCATTTTTAATTTCTAGAAGGATATTTCTTTATTCTGGGCTTTTTATTTTATAAATGTAATCTTATTGGTTCTGAATTCTGCACAGATGTTTAACCCCTTAAGGACTAAACTTCTGGAATAAAAGGGAATCATGACATGTCACACATGTCATGTGTCCTTAAGGGGTTAAAACAAAAGCTGCTGCTTAAAGTACTCTAGTGATTTAAACATTACAGACGTAGTGAGGATTTAAAATGCACATTTACATGGGCATGTCCCTAGCACCATAATCACAGCAATAAGGTTTACTGGTTATGGTACTTAAAGTGTCCTTTTAAACTCGCATTTTGTAATAATGTAGATTCTTTTTTCTCCCCATTGTATGATATTTGAATTGTATGTTACAAAGTTACAGTGTACCATAAAACACCATTATCAGGAGGACTTTAACACATTTACTTTATAACTTGCTATGAAAGATGAGATAGATAGACAGACAGATAGGTAGATAGACAGGCAGGCAGGCAGACAGACAGACAGAAAGACAGACAGATATATAGATAATCTGGCATAAGAGAAGCATTAGAAATAAGGTAAAAAGCTAAGCATAAAAACAGTAAAATGCCTATTGGGATTACTGACCTTTATCCTCAGTAAACCAAAAATACACATAGCCAGATGCACCACATATTTAGTGAGTATTTTAAGCGTATTTATCCTCCAATAAAATGACAGTATTTCTCATTTAGTCACTCTTCCTATCTTTAGTTATTTTTTAGATATAATGTTGTCTTATCATGTTGTGTTGAAGATACTTTATAAAACACGACAAACTTTATTTATAAAATATTAATATTAATTTAAATAATAGGTAAAACGTTCTGTAACACATATTTGACATATGTACTAGCACAGGGGTAGGCAACCTTTTAGCAGCACTGTGCCGATATAGGATTGTGATGTCCCGTAGAGTGCCGATCCTATTTTTTTTAAATTGAGGTGTGTATGCTACCGTATTCTGCTTGCGTTATTTTTACTGTAATTGCTTTGTATCGTATTTGTGCGTATATGAGCTATTATATTGTATATGTTCAGGAGTAGTTTATGGTATCGTGTATGATACATATGAATGTGGGCTGTGTATGAGGGCTGCTTGTGGAATTGTGTGTGGATGCATATGTCACATTGTGTGTTTGGTAGTGTGTGGGGGCTGTTTGGGGTATTGCATGTGAGAGGCTGCATGTGGGCTTTTGGGCATGTATGTGGATTGTTAGTGGTGTTGCATTTGTGGGGATTGTGTGTTATGTGTGTGTGTGGGGGCTGTTCATATTTGTATGAGGGGAGGGTTATTCTGTATTTCTGTGTATTTCTGTTCCAGTGGGGACCAGGCTGGCCAGGTACAGGTCAAGAACAGGAGCTGCGATAGCTGTCGAGAGCTGCTCTACTACAGTGTGGATTCCCATTCACAAGTGCTGGGAGGAAGTGATCTGAGATCACTTCCTCCTAGTGCTACAATGCATAAATTGAGGATTGTCCTTCACCACCTCTTCGTATTAGCATATATCTGAAGTTTTACTGGGAATCCTGATAGGCCAGAGTGCTTTGGCTCTAGCAGCCTTGAGTGCCGTGCAAAGACACCTTGAGTGCCGTGCATGGCACTAGTGCCGTAGGTTGCCTACCCCTGTACTAGCATATGGCTTTTGCACAAGCCTTACAATGTTATTTTACCATACGATCTGCCATTGCAAAAATAAAGATTAAAAAAAATAATAATAATAATAGGTAAAAAAAAAAAAAAAAGTTTTGCTTCAGTGAGTATCAGGAGTGTACATAAATAGCCATGATTTTTTTTCTTCCAAAACACAAAAAACTAATTTATTCATGTAAATGTGCCTACAGAGACCTGCTAAATGCTCCCTATAGAGATGCATTGATGAGGAGATGCTGATTGGCGATGATCTCAGTCATGGAGGTGTGGCTAGCTGCCAGCCAGACCAGCGCAGCGATGGACAAAATGTGAGTAAAATACCTTTTTACTTCATTCTGGGCAGAGGCACCAGCTGAATTGGTAGTCCAATAGAATAGCATCAGGAATACAAACATGTATATTGAACGCTATAGTGTTCTTTTAACTCACAAGTCATATACATTAAAAAGTGTATATATGAACAGAAATGTGTCACATTGCTACAATCAACATCAGTCTTCCGTGCACAGAAGCATGATGACAACAGTTTAGTGCACAATCATAGTTGAAGCTCTCCTGCAGTATGCATTGATTCATAAACTGAACTATAAATAGTATGTGTGGGTTTAAATGAACACCTACTCATTATATTAAAGACAAATGACAATTTATAAAAAAAAAAATTATGACAGCTCAATGAACAATAATGAAGCCCATGGTGCAGTGCAGCTAAGGGGAATGGGCCTTGACATTGCTAGGAGACAGGCATAGAAGGTGAGCAATATTGGGGATTGGCTAGGGAAATTGGGGGTGGGGTTTTGGCTATAGGAATATATATAGGGGGCATTTTAGATTTGGGGCCATCTTAATTTAATCCTTGCTTACCTGTTGTTGTCCCACACTCCCTTCCTTAGTTAGGTTTGAAAAGGTATTGGTAGGTTCAAACTTGTTGGTAGCTCCGAACCCAGTGTATGTAGGGTGTATCTCGGTACACCCCTACATTGTGAAACCTGGAAGATCATGCCCTTGGTGGCAATGGCTTATGTTTATATGTTATTTATATGCTATAATGTGGTATCAGTTATTGTTGATGTGGGTTATTACCTGGGGTAGAATTGTTAAAGTAGATGGGGTTGATATGTAATATTTAAGTTTGTTGACAATGACCTTAAGTTTATGTTTTACATTATTAAAGCTGTGACACTTTTCCCAAAATTGTGCATGAATATTTGTGCAATAATCAAACCAGTAACCAACATCATGCAGAAGAGTTGCATTAACAACGAAACAGCTGTCCATGAGTGGTTCACTGGTTTTGCATCTTTTCCTAAATTGTGTTCCAAGCAGTTGTATACTGCAAACACAGATTAAAAGGAATCCATGTTTAAAATGGAATGAGGTAAAAATGTGATTCTTTGTTAAACTAATTTGCATATGCCCACCCAGAATCCTTTGCGGTTGTAACATCACTGCAGATTTGGGATTTCTGTGGGAAAAGCAAGTCTTATAGCTTGACTGCGGTGCAGATTTCTGTTTAACATTGTATTAACTATCCACAGACTTCAGGTGGAAGGGGTTTTTAATCACAATTTTTCCCCACCATAACCTATTTGGATTTTGCTATATATATAGATCTATAGATATATATAGTATTTTTGTAATATTGTACCCTATTGTATCAATGCAATGTTTTGTGGACCCAGCACATACTTGAAAACTAGAGATATCTCAATGTATCCATCCTGGTAAAATATTTTATAAATAAATGATAACATTTTAAAATTATATTTTTTTAAAGGCAGGGAAACTAGGTTTTGTTATTAGGAATTTTTTAAATGTTATCTGGAATGTCAGATATAGGAAAAATCAGTGGACCACATTCTATTACCTTTTCTATTCTATTACCTTTTCTTTATAGTCCAGTGGACAGTGAAAAAACAAACTTGGATGGAAGTAAATTATCTTTTCCAAAGGTTAAACAATGCTGATATAAGAAAAAAAAAATGGTTATTAAAGGTTAGCATTTTCAACCCTTTGTGAACAATGTTGGCATCAACATTTTGCAAAATAAATGGTTGCCATTCTTAAAATTATACAAACGAGTATAGCTCGTGTTATAGCCAGTGTTGTATAGATCCTATTACTGAGAAAAGCAAGCTATAGCATAAGGAACAATATAATAATTTGTATTATAATAAAAAAAACATTGCAAACAATTATCTTTTCCAAAGGTTAAACAATGCTGATATAAGAAAAAAAAATGGTTATTAAAGGTTAGCATTTTCAACCCTTTGTGAACAATGTTGGCATCAACATTTTGCAAAATAAATGGTTGCCATTCTTAAAATTATACAAACGAGTATAGCTCGTGTTATAGCCAGTGTTGTATAGATCCTATTACTGAGAAAAGCAAGCTATAGCATAAGGAACAATATAATAATTTGTATTATAATAAAAAAAACATTGCAAACATAGCAAGCAAAATATTATAGAAATAATAATTAAGTAATTACACAATTATATCATATGACTTTAAAAAGTTTATGGTCAATATTGTATTGGACCTAAAAATGTTTTACCATTAAACAGAAGATTATTGGAGTTATTCATTAAAGTCCAAATGGCCACTTACCAAATGGGGCAAAACCATCTGGCTGCGTATGGGGCTATTCGGACATTGTGTTTTGAATTCAGCAATGTCCAGATTTTGTAATTCAAATCTGAATTTTGTCTGATTGAATGCTGTTGGACGGCTGAACTCAGGACCAAGTGGAAACCTGTGTCTGGAGGCTTCAAATCCCGGCCTGGATTTAAATAAAAAATCTGAACTGGATTTAAACAAAAAATCTGAACTGGTTGCCCGGCGGACGTGCTAGCAGCCAGCAAGCAAATAGATAAAAACACTTGGTGGCGCAAGTTTTAATTATGTGGCAGCTGGCCAGTACTTGCTAGCAAGTCACCATATTAAATAATTAAAAATAAATAAAAACTAATAAGTAAAAGGTCCATGGGGTAAATAAAATCCCTATATTACTGTAATGGAAGTTTTAAACCTTCCTATGCACGATCTGCCATGCTGAAAGTAAAGTATGTCTTCTACATGTTTAATACTAGTGACTGGCCTGCCATTGCTGCTCAATTTCTAGAAGAGACCTCATCCCCAGCCAGTAACTGCTCGCTGTAATAAAAGACTAGTGACTTGCCAGCTATTACTGCCCATTCACCAGTGCCATATAGGGAGGACCTGATACCTAGCTCCCACTCATGGTTGGTGAGGACTCTAATTAAATATACACTGGTGATACATGCCATTAACCACCCCCAAATTGTCTTTAAGTTTCCTCCAGATGACAAGGGGACGCAAGCCCCTAGCCCACTCCTTCAAATAAAAGTACCCTACCTACACCTTCACCTTAATGATAGAGAGGGGGTCAATAAAACCGATACCTGTAAGAAAAAAATATATATATGCATATATAGATAGTAGTGAAAATGACAGCACTCAGGGTCTCCAATAAAATTCTTCTTTATTTAGCAAGGTTAAAACATGGGATCAACGTATTGATCATGATGAAAGTCCCATAGAGGGACTGAAACGTTGATCCCATGTTTTAAAGTATCACTATAGGGTCAGGAACACAAACATGTATTCCTGACCCTATAGTGTTAAAACCACCATCTAGCCCCCCGGCCCCTCATGCCTACATAAATATAGTAAAAATCTTACTGTATTCAAGCCTGAAGCTGTAACTCTGCATGCTGTTAGACTCAGAAAAACAAGCAGTCTGCTGACATCATCAGAAGTGTTAGCTTGATCCAATCACAATGCTTCTCCATAGCATTAGCTGAGACTGACAAAGAGGCAGATCAGGGGCAGAGCCAGCATGATTCAAACACAGCCCTGGCCAATCAGCATCTCCTAATAGAGATGAATTATATCAATGAATCTCTATGAGGAAAGTTCAGTGTCTGCATGCAGAGGGAGGAGACACCGAATGTTTGGATGCATTTTAGGAGCCATGACCCAGGAAGGATCTCTAACAGCCATCTGAGGAGTGGCCAGTGCAGTTATCACTAGGCTGTAATGTAAACACTGCATTTTCTCTGAAAAGACAGTGTTTACAGCAAAATGCCTGACGGTAATGATTCTACTTACCAGAACAAATTCAATAAGCTCTAGTTGTTCTGGTGACTATAGTGTCCCTTTAACCTTGCTAAATAAAGAAGAATTTTATTGGAGACCGTGAGTGCTTCCATTTTCACTACTATCTGAATATCAAAGCTCCCGGCAGGTATTTATATACACTGCTCAAAAAAAATAAAGTGAACACTTAAACAACACAAGTTAACTCCAAGTCAATCATACTTCTGTGAAATCAAACTGTCCACTTAGGAAGCAACACTGAGTGACAATCAATTTCACATGCTATTGTGCAAATGGGATAGGCAATAGGTGGAAATTATAGGCAATTAGCAAGACACCCACAATAAAGAAGTTGTTCTGCAGGTGGTGACCACAGACCACTTCTCAGTTCCTATGCTTCCTGGCTAATGTTTTGGTCACTTTTGAATGCTGGCGGAGCTTTCACTCTAGTGGTAGCATGAGACAGAGTCTAAAACCCACACAAGTGGCTCAGGTAGTGCAGCTCATCCAGGATGGCACATCAATGTGAGCTGTGGCAAGAAGGTTTGCTGTGTCAGTCAGCGTAGTGTCCAGAGCATGGAAGCGCTACCAGGAGACAGGTCAGTACATCAGGAGACGTGGAGGAGGCCGTAGGAGGGCAACAACCCAGCAGCAGGACCGCTACTTCCACCTTTGTGCAAGGAGGAACAGGAGGAGAACTGCCAGAGCCCTGCAAAATGACCTCCAGCAGGCCACAAATGTGCATGTGTCTGCTCAAATGGTTAGAAACAGACTCCATGAGGGTGGTATGAGGGCCCAACATCCACAGGTGGGGGTTTTTCTTACAGCCCAACACTGTGCAGGACATTTGGCATTTGCCAGAGAACACCAAGATTGGCAAATTTGCCACTGGCACCCTGTGCTCTTCACAGATTAAAGCAGATTCCCACTGAGCACATGTGTCAGACATGACAGAGTCTGGACATGCTGTGGAAAATGTTCTGCTGCCTGCAACATCCTCCAGCATGACCGGTTTGGCAGTGAGTCAGTAATGGTGTGGGGTAGGATTTCTTTGGGGGGCCGCACAGCCCTCCATGTGCTCGCCAGAGGTAGCCTGACTGCCATTAGGTACCGAGATGAGATCCTCAGACCCCTTGTGAGACCATATGCTGATGCGGTTGGCCCTGGGTTCCTCCTAATGCAAGACAATGTTAGACCTGATGTGGCTGGAGTGTGTCAGCAGTTCCTGTAAGATGAAGGCATTGATGCTATGGACTGGCCCGTGCGTTTCCCAGACCTGAATCCAATTGAGCACATCTGGGACATCATGTCTCCCTCCATCCACCAACGCCACGTTGCACCACAGACTATCCAGGAGTTGGCAGATGCTTTAGTCCAGGTCTGAGAGGAGATCCCTCAGGAGACAATCCGCCACCTCATCAGGAGCATGCACAGGCATTGCAGGGAGGTCATACAGGCACGTGGAGGCCACACACACTACTGAGCCTCATTTTGACTTGTTTTAAGGACATTACATCAAAGTTGGATTAGCCTGTAGTGTGTTTTTCCACTTTAATTTTGAGTGTGACTCCAAATCCAGACCTCCATGGGTTGAAAAAATTGATTTCCATTTTTAAATTTTTGTGTGATTTTGTTGTCAGCACATTCAACTATGTAAAGAACAAAGTATTTCAGAAGAATATTTAATTCATCCAGATCTAGGCAGGGCCGTCTTTAAGGAGGGGCAAACAGGGCAGCTGCCCTGGGCCCAGTTACTCATGGGGGGCCCAAAGCAGCTGCCCCATGGGCCCCGTCGCCTGCAATAAAAATTTATTTTTTTAAAATATTTCCCTACCTAATGGGCCCGCGGTGCTAGTATTGCGGCTGCACCAGGGCCCGCACACTAAGGGGCCCCCCCGGGTGGCCCATACCTTTAGGGCCACCCAGTGAGCATGTTCGGTCGGCGCTGTGGCCCTTTAACAGCGCGACCGGGTCCTTGCTTAACGGCTGCATGGGAGGAAGTGACGTCCGCGAATCACTTCCTCCCACCTCAAAGACATCGGGCCGCCCGGGAGGCTGCTGAGCCAGCATCCAGTGAGGAGGGGGAGCAAGAAGAGCCAGACCCCCAACTCCCAACTACCCCAGCCAGCACACTGGACCCCAGGGAAGGAAGCCTCTTTCAAAGGTAGGAAACTGAAGAGTGTCTGTCTGTCTGTGTGTCAGTTTGTATGTCTGTCTGTGTGTCAGTATGTATGTCTGTGTGTGTGTCAGTATGTATGTCTTTGTGTGTGTCAGTATGTCTGTGTGAGTGTCAGTATGTATGTGTCAGTCAGTATCTGTGTGTGTGTGTGTCAGTTTGTATGTCTGTGTGTGTGTCAGTATGTATGTCTGTGTGTGTGTCAGTATGTCTGTGTGAGTGACAGTATGTCTGTGTGTCAGTTTGTATGTCTGTGTGTGTGTCAGTTTGTATGTCTGTGTGTGTGTCAGTTTGTATGTCTGTGTGTGTGTCAGTATGTACGTCTGTGTGTGTGTCAGTATGTATGTGTCAGTCAGTATATGTCTGTGTGTCAGTTTGTATGTCTGTGTGTCAGTTTGTATGTCTGTGTGTGTGTCAGTATGTATGTCTGTGTGTGTCAGTATGTCTGTGTGAGTGTCAGTATGTATGTGTCAGTCAGTATATGTGTGTGTCAGTTTGTATGTCTGTGTGTGTGTCAGTATGTATGCCTGTGTGTGTGTCAATATGTCTGTGTGAGTGGCAGTATGTATGTGTCAGTCAGTATATGTCTGTGTGTCAGTTTGTATGTCTGTGTGTGTGTCAGTATGTATGTCTGTGTGTGTGTCAGTATGTCTGTGTGTGTGTCAGTATGTATGTCTATGTGTGTGTCAGTATGTATGTCTGTGTGTGTGTCAGTATGTCTGTGTGTGTCAGTTTCTGTGTCTGTATGTATGTCGGTGTGCCAGTCAGTATGTCTGTGTATGTGTCAGTATGTATGTCTGTCACAGTGTCAGTATGTCTGTCACAGTGTCTGCGTGTGTGTGTGTCAGTGTGTATCTGTATGTTGTCAGTATGTATGTATCTGTGTGTGTGTGCCAGTGTGTATACCTGTGCATGTATCTGTATGTAGCCAATGTGTGTATCTGCATGTGTGTCAGTGTTTGTATCTGCATTTGTCAGGTTATGTATCTGTGTGTCTGTATGTTGTCATTGTGTGTGTCTGTGTATCTGTATGTTGTCAGTGTATCTGCATGTGTGTGCATCTGTGTGTCTGCTTGTGTGCCAGGTTGTGTGTCTGTATGTGTGTGTGTCAGTGTGTGTAAATGTGTCTGTATAGCTGCATCTGTATTATTCTGTATATCTGTGTATCTGCAAGTGTTTCTGTGTGTGTATGTGTATCACAGTGTGTGTTTGTGACAGTGCATGTGTATTTGTGCATACATCTCAGCATTCAACACTACACGCAAATACACACCTGCATTCAAACTTCAACATTACATATAAACACACCTCTTTTTTTAAACAACAAAATGATATATAAACACACCAGTGTATTCATAAACCAACACTACACATAAATGCATACTTGCATTTAAATGCCATCTCCACATACAAACACACCCCTACATTCACACAAACATACTCCATACAAAAACATGCTTACACTCAAACACACAAATACTGCTCAGTGCTAAATATAACCCTGCATGCATAAATGGTAGCGCCCCAGCTGTCAAAGCATTGTTGGAGTTGCATGACAGATGGGGATCTACCCTTTGCCCCCTCTTGCCCAAAATAATTCATGCACCAGAGCCCTCTCTACTTTACGTCCGCCTCTGCGTTGGGGTGGGGGGCATGATTGCATGCCAGGGAGGGGACGACCGGGTTCAGGGGGCCCAAGCAAATTTTTCAACTCACCTCTCTCCCTGCAGCCAGTGGAGTCGGCCAGCCTCTCCTGATGATGTCACAGGGCCACTGGGGAGTCTGGGAGAAGAGCAAAGGAAGTCACGCCCCTCCTCCTGACATCATCTGGAGAGGCCGACTTCACTGACTGTTGCTGCTTGCTGCTTCTGCTCCTGCTCCTGTCCACCCCTCCCTGGCCTAAGGTAAGACACAGGGAGGGGGGAAATACACTTTATTTATTTTTTTATTCCCCTCCTCAGCCCCTGTCCCCCTTCATCAGCCCTGTCCCCTTAGTCATTCCCTGCCACCTTATTCAGCCCTGTCCCTCTAGTCAGCACCTGCCCCCCCTCCTCAGCCCCTGTCCCCTTAGTCAGCCCCTGTCCCCTCCTCAGCCCTTGTCCCCTTGCTCAGCCCCTGTCCCATTACCTTTCTTCAGCCCTGTCCCCTTCCTCAGCCCCTGTTCCCTTCCTCAGCCCCATCCTCTTTTGCCCAGCCCCTGTCCCTTTCCTCAGCCCTGTCCCTTTCCTCAGCCCCTATTCCCTTCATTAGCCCCTATCCCACCCCCACATTTCCTAAACCCCAATTACAGCTTATACCCTCCACTACAGCCCTTGTCCCCCCACTACAGCCCTGTCTCTTTACTCAGCCCCTGTCTACTGGTTTTAAAAGTGTAAAGTTTGGGTGTATGTGTGTATATGAGTATGTCTGTTTGTGTGTATCAGTATGTCTGTGTGTGTGTGCGCCAGTATGTCTGTGTGTGTGCCAGTTTGTGTGTGTGTGTGTGTGTGTGTGTGTCAGCCAGTATGCCAGTTTGTGTGTGTGTGTGTCAGTATGCCTGTAACAGTGTGTCTTTCTCTGTGTGGTCTGTGTGCCTGTGAGTGTGTGTTTTTTAGTATGTGCCAAATCAGCAAGTGTGTGTGTGCCTGTCATTAAGTGTCTGTTTAGGTGACTGCCCCCCCCTTTCAATCACATGGGAAAGGTGTTTTTACTGTCCTCTTGTTGCAATGGGCCACTTGACTGGATTTGCCCCCCCCCCAGGCCTAAGGCTGCCAGCCCTCCCCTGTGAAGAGGTCCCTGTCCAAACATGCTTAGAATCTAAAAGTCATTGGTGGAGTGAAGAGGCCATGCTGTAGTATATCTTCTACAGCTAAACACGAGAACTTTAAACCAAATACTAAATAAAACAAGAAGCCAGTGTAAAGACTGACAGAGGAGTAAGAGTTGCAGGATGGTAGAGGAGTCTGTCAGAGGCATTGATTATGGCCGTTAGAGGGGCAATCCGGGCATTTCCCTTCCTGCAGCCATTCAGGAAGCCTTACAACAAGTGGCACGCATGGGAGCTGAGTAGGAAAATCAGAGCTCTGTCACCGCCTACTCAGCCTGTCCACCCCCTGCCTGCCCCGCCCCCTACCTACCCTGCAGCCCTACTGGGCAGGTAAGTAATCCATTCCAGCTCTTCCAGGGAGGCTCGGTGGATTTAAAAAAAATAATAATTTGTGAGTGTTGGTGGTAATGTCTGTGAGTGTGTCTGTGAGTGAGTGAATAAGTGTGTGTGTCTGTGAGTGAATGTGTGTGTGTGTGTCTGTGATTGAATGTGTGTGTGTCTATGTGAATGTGTGTGTCAGTAAGTGTGTGTGAAAATTTCAATTAAGGGGGGAGGGTTGCCCGAGCACCGTCCTGCCTAGGGCAGCACAAATCCTAACTACACCACTGCAAGTAGACATCCATTTTCCCCTCAGTAACTGGACGAAACACAGTCCTGGAGGTTACAACACTAACTGCCTCCACTTATTTTGTTACAAATGATTTTACATACACAGACCCCTTCATGGGGTCTCCAACACAAAACAACAGGGTTTTCAATCCCAAGAAGCTGAAGGGGGAGGGAGGAAGAACTGGGCTGGCAGTGTCTCTGTGGCAATGTCCTGCTGTGACAGGAAAAGGAAGGGGAAGGGCACAGAGCAATCCATTTCACTTACTCTACTTTACAGAGCTGCTGCATTTACAGGCACAATACACGTAAGGCATAGAAATACATGGGGAAATACAGAATACAAGGGAAAACCACGTTTTATACTGGGGAATCTACGAATATAGAAGAGGGCAATTCACAGAAAGACAGCAGTCCCGCCACACAGCTCCCCCTTAACCACAAGCTGGCATACACAGTCTGATCCCAACGGATCGGCTTGGGGATGTCCAGGGTGTGTGCTCACGCATAACTTCTCTAGGGCAGTCTGTCTGGACAACCCATCAGCATTAACAGTTTTGCTTACTGGGTCTGTAATGTATAGTGAAGTCATAGGGCTGCAGGGCCAGGCTCCACCATAGCAGCTGGGCATTGTTTCCCAAGATCCAGTTAAGCCACACCAACGGGTTGTGATCCGTGAACAGGGTGAAGTGCTGTCCATAGAGGTAGGGCTGTAGCTTCTTGAGTGGCCACGCAACTGCCAGGCACTCTTTCTCAAGGGCGGCGTAGCTCACTTCCTGGGGCAATAACTTCCTGCTGACGTAAGCTACTGGATGTTCTCTGCCATTGTCCCCGACCTGGCTCAGCACCGCTCCTAATCCAAACATGGAGGCATCTGTGTGAACGAGAAAGCGTTCTTAAGGGCTTGGAAGCCTGCTCACACTCTGGGGTCCAGGCTATCTGTCTGGACACGTTTTTTCATGTCAAGTCTGTGAGGGGCTTGGCTAGGGCGCTGTAATCATGGACAAACTTTCTATAATAGCCAGCGGTCCCTAGGAAAGCTATCACCTGGGTCTTAGTGCGGGGATGTGGCCAACTAGCTACTGCCTCAACCTTGGCAGTGTCAGGCTTTTGCTTCCCATACCCCACCCAGTGTCCCAGGTACTGTCAACCCTAGGTGGCACTTTCTGGGTTTTAGGGTTAATGTATATGGCGATGTGATCCAGGTATGCACAGGCATAGTCCTGGAGACCCTCCAACAGCTGATCCACCATCCTTTGGAAAGTGGCTGGGGCATTCTTCATCCCAAATGGCATTACCGTTAACTGGTACAGACCAAATGGGGTAATGAAGGCCGACTTGGGAACAGCATCGGCCGCTAGTGGGTTCTACCATTATCCCTTACACAGATCTATCGTGGTGAGCTACCGGCCCCTAACCATCCTATCCAGCAGCTCATCTATACGGGTCATGGGGTAGGAATCGGATACCGTCTTGTCATTCAGCCTTCGGTAATCTACACAGAACCGCGTGGCTCTGTCCATTTCGGAACCAGGACCATTGGGAAAGCCCAAGGACTTTTGGATGGCTCAATGACCCCCAGCCGGTACGTCTCTTGGATCTCCCGGCTCATACCTTCCCTTACCATCTCGGGTACAATGTATGGGGTTTGCCATAGAGGGGTTTAGTTGGTGGTCTCTACCCGGTGGGTGGCTAGTGTGGTATACCAGGGCAGATTGGACAATGTCTCCCTCACGCACAGTGGTCCCTTAGGTGGACTTCGTCTATGGACCCAGCCTGAGCTCCATCCTCCAGGAGGTCAGGCAGGGAAAGATTATTGAAATCTTCCGAGGATGGAGCGCATATAGCTGCTTCATACTCTGTCCACTCGTGGTAGGGTTTCAGCATGTTCACATGCAAAAGGCATCAAATTTCAGAACCCGAGCACGGGCCGATCACATAGGTAGTGTCACACTTTCGTTCCACTACCCAGTATGGGCCCTGCCAGGCAGCCTGTAGCCCATCATGTCGGATGGGTTTCAGAACCAGGAGCAAACAGCAAACACAGGAACAAGGAGACTTCTGGGGAACAGGAAACCACGCAATGGCAAAGAGGTTCTTGGATTTGCTGCTTAAATAGGCTGAACTGATTAGCAGCAGGGTTGATTACTATTCTCAGGTGAATAACCGTGGCAACATACTGAAGGAGCTGATCATAAATTACATCTGAAACCTCAGACACTGAAAAAGGAAGGGTGGCTGTTTAAAACAGCAAAGAAACCCTGACAGCTGGCACCTCTGAGCCGCCCGGAGGTTCCCACGCACCAGGTGAATGATTTTCTCCAGCCGGTCCCTAAATTCCAGCACATATGGGACGATGGGGGTCCCTGCCTGTTCCCTACTGCCCTCCCAATGTCCCAGACAAGGTCTAGGGGCCCTCTAACCCTCCACCCGAACATTAGATCAAATGGGGAGAATTATGGGGATTCCTGGGGTACCTCCCAAAAGGCGAACAGGAGATGTGGCAGGAATCTCTCCCAGTCTTTGCAAGTCTCTACAAAGGTATGGAGCATGTGCTTCAATGTGCCATTGAAGCGCTTGCACAGATCATTAGTTTGGGGGTGATATGGGGAGATGGGTTTTATGCCGCAAAGTTTCCTTAGCTGGTGGGTCATCTCGGCAGTAAACTGGGTGCCCCGGTCCGAGATGATCTTCTGGGGAAAACCCATCCGGGAGAACACTCACATCAGGGCTTCGGCCACAATCTCAGCCTGAATGTTGTTCACAATGGTCAGAATGAACTTCTTCCCAGAGGGGCTAGGCTTAGCCAGGGGACCTATGATATTGACAGCTACTCTGCCGAAGGGGTCTTCGATGATGGGGAGATGCTGGAGTTTGCCCTTGTGCCGATCTCTCCGCTTTCCCACTCGCTGGCCGGAATCACAGTTCTGGCAATTCTGGCAATACTGCCTCAGATCCATAGAGATGCCTGGCCAGAAAAAGCTTTGGGTGAGCCGATGCTCAGTACGACCTCTTCAAAAATGCCCTGCCAGGGGGATATCGTGAGCTATCTTTAGCAGCTAATGCCGATATTTCCTGGGTGCCACCAACTGCGTGGTGGTAGTAGAAGCTGTCCCTAACTTTCCTTTTTCTGCTATGCGGTACAGTAAGCCCCCCTCCCAGATAAACGTTTCCCCATCCTTCCCCATCCCTATATGCCTGGAGGGGAAGGGTTAGAGGCTACCACCCTCCCAGATTCAGCGGGGGTATCCCAGGGCAAGGACACCAGGGAAGGGAAAGACCATGGGGCACTGGGGTCGAGGAGCTAGCATGGGGAGTCAGCCTACAGGGGCAACTGTGGGGAGTTGGGGTAGTGGAAGGGGTACGTGTGCCTACCTGAGCTTCAGATTGTGAGCAGTGCTGGGTGGTGCGAGCCTGCTGCCTGGTCATCATGGGGTAGGTCTCATCCAGGGTCTGGTGGTGTACATAGGTGGAGGTGAGGTGTCCCAGGTCGTTGCCGAGTAAGACTTCTGCGGGTAGTCCATCCATGAGCCCAACCTCCACCTTCTTGTCTCCGTTGTCCCAGTTGAGGTGGACGTGGGCCATGGGCAGGTAGGAAACTTTCCCAACTGCTACCTGGACAGCGGCTGTTCCACCGTTCTTCTCGACCTCTGCGATGAGCTAGCTGTGTACAAGAGTCAAGGTGGCCCTTGAATCCCGTTGCCCCTGAACGGTGTGTTCGTTCAGCCGAACTGGTTGCCTGTGACGAGCCCTGTTGTCGTTGGCAGCTTAGAGGGAGTCCGCTTCGTGCAGGACGGGCCAGGCGTCTTCACTGGGGATCGTGGGTTCGAGGGGGAAGCCTTATAGCAGTGGGCTGCAGCGCGTGGGACCTGGGCAGCCACTGGGCAGACAAACTGGGATCAGCTTCTGAGCTCTCTGTTGAAGTGGCTGGGTTGGTGGCAGTGATGGCACCCGGAGCACGCCTGCAGTTGCCTCCTCAGGTTTGGCCCAGGGGCTAGTGGGTTACGTGGGAGTGGGTAGGTCAGGGCTGCCGGGCACAGGGGTTATCTATGGCTGGGAGACGTAGTGGGGCGTTGGGCCCGCTGAGTATCTGCATACTCGTCGGCCTGCTGGGCTGCCTCTGTTAAAGTCTTGGGTTGCCGGTCTCTCACCCATTCTTGTACTTTGGCCGGGAGTCCATTATAGAAGTGCTCCATCATAAACAGCTGGAGGATCTCTTCAGGGGATTCATCCATTTCTGGGTAGTTCTGGTGATGCGGCAAGCCCACTCCACATGGGAGTCCTTTTCCCTTTTCTTGGTCCCCATTCCCTGAATTTCCAGCGGTATGCCTCCGGAGTGATGGCATACCTGACCAGCAGGACTCTCTTCACAAAGGGGTACTCCCGGAGTTGCTCTTCGGGTACATCCCGGTAGACTTCCGCTGCTCTCCCTGTTAGTTTCCTGGCCAATTTTGTGATCCAGTAAGTGGGAGCGACTTCTTGTAGGAGGCACTGTCGTTCGAAGTCCTGCAAGAAGTAATTGATACCCTCCTCCGCCTCTTTGAACTCCTTCAAGGCGTCAAAGGGTACCTTGTGTTTGCTGGCAAGGGTTGCCTGACTCTCGGGGAAACTGTATCCTGCCCGTCGTTCCTTAGGTTGTGTGGGGTTCACCCCATTCTTTCGAGCCAGGACACAGGCTTTGACCTTGGAGAAAATGTTGGTTAGGGTTTCTTCTGAGGGGGTTTCCTTGTAGTATGCTAGGCACGGCCACTTCCTTGTGAATGGTATCCATCTTGTCTTCTGGCTGTGGTACGGCTGCTTCACTGCTTCGACGGTTGTCATCGATTAGGGCTGCAATCAGCTACCAACTCTTGTAATGTTAGCCTCTTTAGAGACATGTTGTCCATGAGCTTATTCGGTTCATTCACGCTGGCTTAATTTGGCTGGGAAGTGTGATCCTGCCACTTGCCACCCATTGTAGCAGACCACGGGTAACCCGACCGGTTACCTCCACTATGTCAGGATCTTACCTGATGTGGAGTCCGATGTACAGAGTTATACGCTCACCTGGGCTGTGAGTCTATGCAGGATATAGCTCCAAGTCGCAGTACAGGCAAGGACACAAGCAGGAGGATTGTTGAGGATAAGCCAAAGTCAGAGGATGCCAGAGGTGAGGATAAACATGGGTAAGCCAAAATCAGAGGATGCCAGAGGTCAGGATAAACATGGGTAAGCCAAAGTCAGAGGATGCCAGAGGTCAGGATAAACGAAGGTAAGCCAAAGTCAAAGGATGTCAGAGGTCAGGATAAAAAATAAGATAAACCAAGGTCAGGAGCCATCTGGAGAACACTGGATCAAGAACACAAATACAGGAACCAGAGTCAATAAACTGACACTGCCCTCAGAGAGAGGCAATGTTTTATACCTGGCTGATTTGACATCTGCTTCAGGTAGACTGAGATAGACAGGAGCACCCACAGGAAAAGTTCAGCCCCCTAGTGCAAAAGACATAGCCAGGTATAACAGGGCTTGAAATACTCTGAGGAATAGGAGCTGCTCTTGCTTAAAGGCAGAAAAGCAGGCCCAGGACCGCAAATCACATGTTGGGCACTTCTGGGCGACCTCGTTTGGCCATCTGGATGTCACAGTGAGAACCGTGACACGCTATTTCCCTTCCTTCAGCCGTTCAAGAAACCCTTACAATAAGCAGGCATCCATTTTCCCCCCAGTAACTGGACGAAACACAGTCCTGGAGGTTACAACACTGACTGCCTCAGTTTATTTTGTTACACATGGTTTTACAGACACACACGCCTACATGGGGTGTCCAACACAAAACAACAGGGTTTTCAATCACAAGAAGCTGGAGGAAGGGGGAGGGAGGAAGGGCAATACATCTGGGTTAAACTGGGCTGGCAATGTTCGGCTGTGACAGAAAAAGGGAGGGGGAAGGGCACAGAGCAATCCATTTCACTTACTCTACTTTACAGAGCTGCTGCATCTACAGGCACAATACACGAAAGGCATAGAAATACATGGGGAAACACAGAATACAAGGGGAATCCACATTTTATAGTGGGGAATTTACAAATATAGAAGAGGGCATTTCACAGACAGCCAGAGGTCCTGCCACACATGGCAATTTGGTATATCAGCACATTGTTATATTATGAGATAAACAGGCACGGCAAACATGTCTAAGCTTTGACTACAGGCTATTGGAGAAATGAACTAGACATGTAAGGATCACATAAGCAAGTAACAAGAGTAACCACTGGAACCGGATCTATAGCACAACTGTACACAATATAATTTTTCAAGGTGAAATAACAGTTCAAATGGTAGTAGCTGCAGGTAGAATGGCCTCCTTTTATCATCTGTGGTTCAAATCCTAGGCGGCAGACATTATGCTTACTCCAAAAGGGAGTAAACTGGAAGCACTACTGGGCTCAGGTATATTGGCAGGCGGGTGTAGCTAAGATATAAAAATAAAAGAAACCGAGACAACAGGTCAAAATAAAACAAAATTGTGCCTAGCCAAAGTTGTCCCTTTGACCTATCCAGGTAATAATAGGTCACCTCACAGGAAAGTACTGGTCATCAGCCTACTCCTTTGCTTGGCAATCCCATCTTATATTTGGGGAATCCACCTTGAGTTTCAGCAACTCTGTGTCGAGTCAGGGCCATGCATGACTGTGGGCCTTCCTCTTCATATCACGGCCACTGATGTCAACGTTTTGTAGCTTCTCAGAGGAATCGTGTTGTAGGGTCCTCGTGGTGCGTTGCTGCTTCCAATTTTCAGGCTTCTGCCTTAGGCGCAGTGACAGGGTCAGGAATCGGGTGGCTTGCAGGCCATTAATAAGTAGGGGCAGGAGCGTGGTGGGCTTCCATGCCCGGTGGGCACTCATCCAGCCCTAGTATCTCAACCCGGCCATCTGTTCACAGTGGTTGAGGAGTGGAGGTAGCCATTCGTTCTTCCAGTCGGGCCCAAAAGCTTTCGCATAGAGCCTCCAGCTTTAAAATGTAGTAACTGTGGAACTTGTGATCGATTTTCTGTAAGGGTAAAAGCAAATGTCTAAGTCAAAGAGCACACCAAGGCAATGCACCTATGAGATAAAGGTTATGATACCCTACTGACCTTTAACAAAAACATACACAGTAGTAGCCTTGGAGGGAGAAAGGAAAAAGAGCGGCCTTGGAAAGATTAAGTTTTAGGGATCATGAAGTCATCCAGTTAGAAACAAAAGAGTAGGCAGGCCATAACCTTGGATAGAAAACAGGGTGGAGGTGCAGCGCCTAACTAGTCCTCGGTTTAGTATATGTAATATTGTAAGAAGAAAAAAAAAAAGAGTCCATGAACTTGTTACCAGAACTTCCTTTTGACTACTCACTCAGGTGCACAGATTGCCTTAACATACTTATTACTTTGTCTTTGACAGTACCTTACTTAAACAAACCTTACCAGTGCTGCCATCTGTTTGTTGTGGACAAATGAGCCCACTCTTTGTCAAAGTATTTTGTCTAGATATGCTCTTGCTATCATGGTACAGAACATATAACAGATACAGTTGCAAGAAAAAGTATGTGAACCTTTTGGAATGATTTGGATTTCTGCACAAATTGGTCATAAAATGTGATCTGATCATCATCTAAGTCACAACAATAGACAATCACAGTCTGCTTAAACTAATAAAACACACAGAATGAAATGTTGCCATGTTTTTATTGAACACACCATGTAAACATTCACAGTGCAGTTGGAAAAAGTATGTGAACCCTTGGATTTAATAACTGGTTGAACCTCCTTTGGCAGCAATAACTTCAACCAAACGTTTCCTGTAGTTGCAGATCAGACGTCCACAACAGTCAGGAGTAATTATTGACCATTCCTCTTTACAGAACTGTTTCAGTTCAGCAATATTCTTGGGATGTCTGGTGTGAATCGCTTTCTTGAGGTCATGCCACAGCATCTCAATCGGGTTGAGTTCAGGACTCTGACTGGGCCACTTCAGAAGGCGTATTTTCTTCTGTTTAAGCCATTCTGTTGTTGATTTACTTCTATGCTTTGGGTCATTGTCCTGTTGCAACAGCCATCTTCTGTTGAGCTTCAGCTGGTAGACAGATGGCCTTAAGTTCTCCTGCAAAATGTCTTACTAAACTTGGGAATTCATTTGTCCTTCAATGATAGCAATCTGTCCAGACCCTGACGCAGCAAAGCAGCCCAAAACCATGATGCACCCACCACCATACTTCACAGTTGGGATGGGGTTTTGATGTTGGTGTGCTGTGCCTTTTTTTTCGCCACACATAGTGTTGTGTGTTTCTTCCAAACAACTCAACTTTGGTTTCATCTGTCCACAGAATATTTTGACAGTACTACTGTGTAACATCCAGGAGCTCTTGTGCAAACTGTAAACGTGCAGCAATGTTTTGTTTGGACAGCAGTGGCTTCCTCTCTGGTATCCTCCCATGAAATCCATTCTTGTTTAGTGTTTTACGTATTGTAGATTCGTTAACAGGGATGTTAGCATTTGCCAGTGACTTTTGTAAGTCTTTAGCTGACACTCTAGGATTCTTCTTCACCTCATTGAGCAGTCTGCGCTGTGCTCTTGCAGTCATCTTCACAGGACGGCAACTCATAGGGAGAGTAGCAGCAGTGCTGAACTTTTTCCATTTATAGACAATTTGTCTTACCGTGGACTGATGAACAGCAAGGCTTTTGGAGATACTTTTATAACCCTTTCCAGCTTTATGCAAGTCAACAATTCTTAATCTTAGGTCTTCTGAGAGCTCTTTTGTGCGAGGCATCATTCACATCAGGCAATGCTTCTTGTGAAAAGCAAACCCAGAACTGGTGTGTGTTTTTTATAGGGCAGGGCAGCTGTAACCAACACCTTCAATCTCATCTCATTGATTGGACTCCAGTTGGCTGACATCTCACTCCAATTAGCTCTTGGAGATGTCATTAGTCTAGGGGTTCACATACTTTTTCCACCTGCACTGTGAATGTTTACATGGTGTGTTCAATAAAAACATGGCAACATTTCATTCTTTGTGTGTTATTAGTTTAAGCAAACTGTGATTGTCTATTGTTGTGACTTAGATGATGATCAGATCACAGTTTATGACCAATTTGTGCAGAAATCCATATCATTCCAAAGGGCCCGTTGTGGAAATAAGGTCTACACATATTTCCTAATTAGTAAAAATGTCTATTTACTCATTCCACGATATACTATATGAAGCTATACACAGGTGTTTTAATCAAGATGGCTGCTAGAAGCTTCTAACCCCTCCTCCCCCTCCCCTCTAACACCGACTAACTACCTCGTGCAGCAAGATGGCGCCGGGAAACTGTGGGAGACCCTCATGGTCCTGGTGACATCACCCTCAGTAGGCAGAGCATTAGGAGACCACTTAACACCTAACCAATTACTGATGTATTATTCCATGTTATCTCTGACAATGCTTATGATGTAATTTTGCTTTATAAGGGACCTGCCGTCCCCTCTGAATAAACATTCCTCAAGTTATTCAACAACCTGGAACCTGTGTCTGGTGTGAATTACTTCAGGGAGCGTGCACGCATTGTTTCATTGATTTGGCCAGGGGCAGATACGCAAAGAAATAATCAATGTATTAATTGATTTTTCCATTTCAATTGGCGCCCAACGTGGGGCCAGCGGAGGGCCGGTTCGGAGGGCCGGAAACCAACGGACCGGAGCAGACCTCCGGAAAGTGGGACAAGCGGAGCCTGATCACCTCCATAATACAGCCGTTGCCTGTGTTACTCTCCTGTTTTGTGTCGGTCTGTCTCCGAGTCCACTTCCGGCTTCCAGAAGGCTACTAGAGACAGGTAATCAACTCATCCGGTGTGCCTTTTTAAACGAACCTGTCGATTGTCTATCTGCCTCCTGTATTTGTTTGAATGTGTGTGACGACCGGTGCATGTGTTTTTCCTTTGAAATTTTAGCTTGACTGCCTAGCGGGCAGGGGACGCATTACAGCCGGTGGGGCTGGGTTTTTGTAGTACAGCCGGTGGGGCTGGATTTTTGTAGTACAGCCGGTGGGGCTGGGTTTTTGTAGTACAGCTGGTGGGGCTGGGTTTTTGTAGTACAGCCGGTGGGGCTGGGTTTTGTAGTACAACCGGTAGGGCTGGGTTTTGTAGTACAGCCGGTGGGGCTGTGTTTTGTAGTACAGCCAGTGGGGCTGGGATTTGTAGTACAGCCTGTGGGGCTGGGATTTAGCTTGACTACTGCTGTGTTTCATTAATATTTGTGTTACAGGGGACCAGCCTGGTGGGGGAGGGCTGGGGATTACTGCATTTTGAATATTTGGTACTGGTGTTGTTAACATGTACATGGCCATTTTACTTTCTGTCATTCTGTGGTTTCTGTTCAACTGCTGTTACAGTGTGGGTACCCTCGGTGTGTGTGTGTGTATTGTGTGGTTAGTTCTGGATTCAGGGGTTTACACTCATCTCTATGTGTGTGATTTCTGTAAATGTCTTCTTGTTAGTGTAGCCACGTTCATCTTTTCTTTTGTCATATATCTCTCCTGTGTCTGTTGTCCAGAGCTGTGTTAGTCACCCACGCTCGCTCGCTCCGGTCCGTGACCACCACCCCGGGTGGGCGGACCCTCGTGACTAGTCTATGTTTTGGGAATACGCACGGGACTCAAGTCCTCGTGGCAGTCGAGCACTGTAGACATTCCCTTTCCTTCTTCTCTGTATATCTGTCCCTTACACGTGGCTCACTCCGGTTGATCAAGATGGGGCAGGAACATGCTAGACCTGATAAGGGATTGTTGGCTTGTGACATTGTGAAAGAAAGGGCGGGCGAAGATGCAATGTTAAAGATTAAAAAGATTGCTAAAGTGTGTGGTTTCCAGATGCCGCCTAGTGGGAGATGGCAACCTGAGTTTTGGAGGAAATTACTCATAGACAAGGAGGGATTGTTGTTGGATAATGGGCTTACGAAGGCTGTAGAGGCTTGGTATCGAGTAGCCAGAGGTCTCAAACGGGAGGGGTGGATTGAGGAAGAATTAGATTTCGAAGGGCAAACTGTACATGTATACCATAGGAATGTTAACAATAATGGTGTTTCTTCCACTGTCCCTATGATGGCGCCCAGAGCATGACTGTTAATTCCCGCCCTGCTTCCCCCGTCATTGCTCAGACTCCACCCTCTGGAGGTGTGGTTCCAGCCCCCACCCCCCTGTGCCCCGTGCTCGGAGCAGATGGTGCTTACTACTATCCTGTGCCACTCCATACGTTCCCATCCAACCTCCCTCTGACCAAGCCCCATCCATCGCCCCTCCCCCCGTTATGTCCATCGACATTCCTCCGCCTCCCCGTCCCCCGCCAACCTTTACCTACGCTTGCCTCTGCCTCAGTTCCTAATCCAGGTCCTGCCCTGTCAGTTCCTACCCTGCCCGCCGAGGCCTCCTCCTCCTCCTCCTCTCGTCCCTTCTCCACCTCGACTGATCCCTCCCCAGTGTTACCCACTCACCCGTCTCCATCCGCTGCCCCGCTCTCTGCCCTCTTGACCCTTACTCACCCCACCGCCCCAGATCCTTCAGACCCTTGTCCTCCCGCTGATCCTGCTTCCCTTATGCCTCCGGACCTCTCTTCTCTTCTCTCCATCCTCTCATCCTCCACTCAACTCTCTGCCCCCACTTCACCTGTCCTCCCTCCCGTACCTCCTGATCCCTCTCTTCCTTCTCCTCCTATCCTTCCTACTCCTTCTCCATCTTCATCTCCATCGGACCTTTCCTCCCTCCTCTCTAAACTTTCAAAACTAACTGTCCCGCGACCTCTATTTCTCTGCCCTCTCTGACTCCTTCTTCTTCCTCTTCTTCTTCTTCTTCATCTTCTTCTTCTTCCTCCTCTAAAGATCCCTCCTCCCTGCTCTCCGCTCTCATCACTCTTATCCAGCCTACTGATTCCGCTCCCCCCGCCTCTACTCCCCCACACACTACCACAGCTGGCCTTTCCTCTACCTCTCCCCCTTCCATCGATCTTGATCCACTGGTAACCGCCCTCTCTGCCTTGTCCCATTCTCCTGCAACCCTCCCAGGCACCCCTCCCACTCTCCAGGTTGATCCACCCACCACCCACACGTCATCACCGCCCCCTGATACATCCGCCCCTACCACGTCACATCCTTCTGCCTCGTTGTCTCCTTCCCTCCCAGCCGACTTGTTGTCCCTCCTCTCCGCTCTCACTGCTGTAACCCAACCCCCTGTCTCCACCCTTCCTACCCCTCCCCAGTTACTCGCGAACCAACCGCCGCCAATGACCTGTCTACCTCCATATCCGCCCTCCTCTCCGCTGTTACATCCTTGGTCAATTCTGCTATCCCTACTCCGCCTCCTGCAGATTTACCTCCTCCTCCTCCACCTCCTCCTCCTGATCCCCCAACCCCTTCCTCGTCTCCCGTTACCCGCTCCGAATCTTCCGATCCAATCTCTGCCCTTGCTCACGTCCTTAATACTCACCTATCACGCCCATTCCAGCCGGCCCCCACAGCCACCCCATCCACGGCATTGGTCCCTTATACTCCCCCCGCTAACTCTAGTTGCCCAATCATGGTGGTTGGATCCGATGTGTCAGTAACATCGGACCAACCCTATGCGGTGGGCGTTTCCCCCCAGGCCTCGGGGTTCCACCCAACCACCTCACCCATCACCGGCCTCCCGGCTGCTCCAGCCACGGCTTCCCCCGAGACTACTCCTCACCGCGGCCCCGCGGCACCCAGGGAGATCGATGTGGATGAACAGGATTCACCTCGCCCAGGGGGAAACAGACTCCCTCAACGGCAATCTATCCCCCAAGGTTATACCCAGGATAACCCTGGAGCTGATGGCGCTCCACCAATGTATGTCACATTCAACCCCTCCCTAGCCGCTACCCTTGTAACCTCACTCCCTGATCCTGAAAAGCAACCCATGCCCTTTTTCCGTAGAATGGCTCAGATTCGAAAAACATATTCTGCTGCATGGCGGGATCTTCTAGGTTTGTGTGAAATTAAAGCTGGGGATGCATACTGGCCAATCATGGCGAGGAGCTTTAATGATGCTCCACTCACTTCTGATACAGATTACCGTTCTGGTATAATCTTTTGTGAACAACTTCGAGCTTGGGCACAGGATAAACTAGCTGATCAGGCTACTTGTATAAATGACATTATACAGGAAAAACTTGAGACTGTTGAGAAATATCACTCTAGACTAACCCAGACTTTCTCAGACTTAGGGTTCAGTACCTATAACAAAGCACACACCCAGATGTTATCTGCAGCCTTCGTGGCAGGTCTTAAGGAACACATTTGTAAGGGGTTAATTTTATCTCGTCCAGAGTACAGGATTATTCCACTTGACACACTCCTGTTGGTAGCCAAAGGTTTAGAATCTGTTCTACAGCCCACACAAAGGAGAGCTAGCCCACTGATGTTTACCTCACCCACACCACTTACTGGTTCTACCCATGTTCCCCAGGTATTACCTCAACAATACACTTAGCAGCCCCAAACCCTTCCTGCATCTGTTCCCTCTTCCCGGGACCGGACCCTCACAACAATCAGGACCTGTTTCAACTGTAATCAGGCCGGCCACTTCAAAAGAGACTGCCCTCACCCCAGAGTGTTTCGCCCGCAAATTCCCAGGTACACTAGTCCAGATATGTCCGGCTTTAGCTTCCCCTCCACAGGTTACCTCCCTGCCCTGCCTCACGCACAGTTTCCTCAGCTTCCTCCTCCTCCTCCCCCTGAATACACACAGGCCTGGCCCCCTGCTTTAGAAGCCCGTGCATACCCTCCAGCTCCTGCTGATGGGTTTGACACGGATGATTTCCATGAAAATCAGCCCCTACCACGACACAACCGCCCTGCCCGTCCTACTAGGCAGCCCAGCCACCCTCCCACTTCTTCCCGCCGGTACCAAGGTCCCGACCAGGCCCATTTAGATTTATTGCAATAGGTAACCGGCAAGCCTGTGTCAGCAACCCCTGCCATGGCAGTGTCTTCAGGGGAGGGGGGAGGGCCCTTAGCTACTGTAGTTCTCCCCATAGAGGGTCATCCAACTACCTTTCTAGTTGACACAGGTGCAGCCCGTAGTGTTCTTAGGGAACAAGACCTGCCTGATCCCTCCTTTTTATCTGACACCGATGTCTCCTGTGTTGGGGTTGATGGTACACCCCGCAGTAGCCCCCTCACTAAACTTCTGCATGTTGGTTCACACATCCTCTCCAGATTTGTTGTTTCTTCTACCTGTCCCATTAACCTCTTGGGTGCTGATGTTCTTTCTCGGCTCCAGGCTTCTATTACCTTTACTGCTGATGGTCAGGTCCAGTTAACCACACCCTTATCACAAAAAGACACCTCTGTACTCTGCTCCCTGCCCATATTGTTAAACCTCACTGCCTCCACAGGGAATTCACGGGTCCAACAAACCCCCAGTGCTCTGGACCGCATCCCACAAAAACTTTGGTCCACCGGCCCGGATGACATCGGACGTTTACGGGTGCCCCCCGTTGTGGTCAACCTCCTGCCAGGGGCATCACCCCCCCGTAGACCACAGTATCCTTTGAAACCTGCACAAGCTGAAGCTATCACTAAACAAGTTGAAAGCCTACTCGCCAAAGGTGCAATTATTAAGTATGTGTCTCCATGTAACACTTCTCTTTTTCCTGTCAAGAAGAGAACTGCCAAAGGCCAACCTGACCAGTACCGGATGGTCCAGGACCTTCGTGCTGTCAATGAAGTAACCGTCAAAGACACTGCCATAGTTCCAAACCCCCACACTCTCCTGTCTCAGGTCCCACCTACTGCCACAGTATTCACTGTTGTGGATCTGGCTAATGCTTTTTTCAGTGTGCCTCTAGACCCTTCCTGTCGTTTCCTCTTCACTTTTACACACGAAGGACAACAATACACCTGGACTGTCATGCCACAAGGGGCCCAGAATTCACCCACACAGTTTGCCCGTGCTATGTCTTTAGTACTGGAGCCCTGGCAAAAATCTCACTCTGATGTTGTTATACTTCAATATGTTGATGATCTCCTGCTCTGTGCTCCTGATCTTCACACTGCAGAGCGTGACTCAGAGGATCTCCTATGTTTCCTCGCTGAAGCTGGTTGCAAAGTCTCCAAATCTAAGCTGCAATGGTGCCGGCCCTCCGTGGTCTTCTTGGGACATTGTCTTTCCCATGGCACCAGACATTTAACTTCACAACGTGTACAAGCTATCTTGCAACTCCCACTGCCTGCAGCACACCAGACTCTTCATGCCTTTTTGGGACTCATCACATACTGCAGGTCCTGGATACCCGAAGCCTCGAAGCTCATGCAACCACTCTATGACACCCTCCGGAGTGAGCCCTTCCATCTCACTGAAGATGCTATTGCCTGTTTTCACAGCCTGAAAAGAGCTATTGCTTCAGCACCTGCCTTGGGCCTTCCCAACTACCAGTTGCCTTTTAATTTGTTTGTTTCTGAAAAGTCAGGACATGCTTCCGGAGTCCTTACCCAGAAACATGGCTCAAGACAGCGGCCTATTGGCTATTTCTCCTGCATGTTTGACCCTGTTGCTAGGGGTAGTCCCTCCTGCCTCAGAGCGGTGTTTGCTGCCAGTGCCCTCTTGGACAAGACTAATGATTTTGTTCTTGGTCACCACCTCACGGTGTTGGCCCCTCATGACATTACTGCAATCCTCCAACAAGTTCAACCTAAGCACCTTTCTTCTCAATGTCACCTTCGTCTACAAACATCTTTACTGTTACCTGACAATGTGAAACTTCAGCGGTGTCTCTCCCTGAACCCGGCCACTGTTCTGCCACTTCCCAAGGGGGGAATTGTACAGTATTGGTATAGCTTGGACATCAGCCCAGAGGCTCGGGCAGATTTGCAGCTGCCTGCCCTTACACCCCCACATGATGAACAATCAGAGACTTTACTCCACTG
>OW240915.1:78513499-78544225 GCA_933207985.1 Pelobates cultripes
GAGACCATGATACACACTGACACAGAGCAGTATAGAGACTGCTCCTCCTACATAGGGTCACTTGGCAGATATGGATTGACACCTGTCTTCAGAGACCATGATACACACTGACACATAGCAGAACAGAGACTGTTCCCCCTACATAGGGTCACTTGGCAGATATGAATTGACACCTATCCTAATGATCCCTGATACACAATGACACATAGCAGAATAGGGACTGTTCCCCCTACATAGGGTCACTTGGCAGATATGGATTGACACCTGTCCTCAGAGATCATGATACACACTGACACAGAGCAAAATAGAGACTGTTCCCCTACATAGGGTCACTTGGCAGATATGTATTGACACCTGTCCTCAGAGACCATGATACACACTGACACAGAGCAGAATAGAGACTGTTACCCCTACATAGGGTCACTTGGCAGATATGGATTGACACCTGTCCTCAGAGACCATGATACACACTGACACAGAGCAGAATAGAGACTGTTCCCCCTACATAGGGTCACTTGGCAGATATGGATTGACACCTGTCCTAAGGACCCCTGATACACACTGACACAGAGCAGAATAGAGACTGTTCCCCCTACATAGGGTCACTTGGCAGATATGGATTGACACCTGTCCTCAGAGACCATGATACACACTGACACAGAGCAAAATACAGACTCTTCCTCCTACATAGGGTCACTTGGCAGATATGGCTTGACACCTATCCTAATGATCCCTGATACACACTGACACAGAGCAGAATAGAGACTGCTCCGCCTACATAGGGTCACTTGGCAGATATGGATTGTAACGGACCGTTTTGCACACAAGGGGTAAAAACCGTTTAGGCGATCAGCCCCCTTTCCAGAGATACAGGCACAGCTACTGCAGAACACCAAACTCTTGAACTGGATATAAAATAGCACTCCAACTCCCGAACTGGAACCTCCCAAATAGCTGCTAGCAGACGAACAGGAAAAGCAGACAATAAGCTTACACTCCTGGCAATCAGTCTCTAACAGCATACAGTGAATCCCCCCCAAGAACGAGACAAGGCTCCGTGTTGAGGGTCAAGCAGTCTGAGGTGCTGGCACACCCAGCCCTGGTTTTATTAGTCTTTGCAAATACAGGACCATACAGGGAGGTATAAAACAACAATCACATCACAGTTACATCCCACATATTCCCTCCCACTTATCCTGAGAGGAAACTCCAATTATACGCTGGTTAAAACCTTACTTTCTACCCAACTTTCATAACTCTAAAACCATACATCACATTCACATAAAATTACATATTCTCAATCAATCCATTCAGGGGAACAACATATTCAAAAATGGCGCAAATCAGACAAGGGGTTCAAAAGTTAGTAAAAAGTCCTTTGTGACTAAATGAAGCATGGCTTTCTGGCCCAAACCAGTTTCAGAGTCTTCTATCCTGGAGAGTAATTCAATTATCTCCCAGGACAGACACAAGACTCCATTAAGCACATGGTTGCAAAAAGACACAAAACACTTTAAAAATACATAAAGTCACATTTATTACATAAAACACAGACATGTAACATATCCCCAGATAGCTCAGGTCCGAGCGCACATTATTAAGCGAATGGCGCTCAGACCACACGAATACAGTTTAATCGCCATGGAGCCAAAGTCTTTACAGTCAGTTTCATACGAATGGGCTCCATGGGATTCCTATCTGGGGTATAACACATTCAAACAAATCTACCGAACCCCAGGCAGAAAAGCACGAATGAAGCTTTTCTGCAGGTAAAAAAAGATGTCTTTTAACAGGGGGCCATAGTCCAAAGGCAGCAGGCGAGCAACCAGGCTTCTCCAATGCAATGTGGCGAGATTGGTCTCGTCACATGGATTGACACCTGTCCTAAGGATCCCTAAAACACACTGACACAGAGCAGAATAGGGGCTGTTCCCCCTACATAGGGTCACTTGGCATATATGGATTGACACCTGTCCTCAGAGCCCCTGATACACACTGACACAGAGCAGTATAGAGACTGCTCCTCCTACATAGGGTCACTTGGCAGATATGGATTGACACCTGTCTTCAGAGACCATGATACACACTGACACATAGCAGAACAGAGACTGTTCCCCCTACATAGGGTCACTTGGCAGATATGGATTGACACCTGTCCTCAGAGACCATGATACACACTGACACAGAGCAGAATAGGGACTGTTCCTCCTACATAGGTCACTTGGCAGATATGGATTGACACCTGTCCTCAGAGCCCCTGATACACACTGACACAGAGCAGAATAGAGACTGTTCCTCCTACATAGGGTCACTTGGCAGATATGTATTGACACCTGTCCTAAGGATCCCTGATACACACTGACACAGAGCAGAATAGGGACTGTTCCTCCTACATAGGGTCACTTGGCAGATATGGATTGACACCTGTCCTCAGAAAACATGATACACACTGACACAGAGCAGAATAGAGACTGTTCCCCCTACATAGGGTCACTTGGCATACATGGATTGACACCTGTCCTCAGAGACCATGATACACACTGACACAGAGCAGAATAGAGACTGTTCCCCCTACATAGGGTCACTTGGCAGATATGGATTGACACCTGTCCTAAGGATCCCTGATTCACACTGACACAGAGCAGAATAGGGACTGTTCCCCCTACATAGGGTCACTTGGCAGATATGGATTGACACCTGTTCTCAGAGACCATGAAACACACTGACACAGAGCAAAATACAGACTCTTCCTCCTACATAGGGTCACTTGGCAGATATGGATTGACACCTATCCTAATGATCCCTGATACACAATGACACAGAGCAGAATAGGGACTGTTCCCCCTACATAGGGTCACTTGGCAGATATGGATTGACACCTGTCCTAAGGATCCCTGATACACACTGACCCAGAGCAGAATAGGGACTGTTCCCCCTACATAGGGTCACTTGGCAGATATGGATTGAAACCTATCCCAATGATCCCTGATACACACTGACACAGAGCAGAATAGGGGCTGTTCCCCCTACATAGGGTCACTTGGCAGATATGGATTGACACCTGTCCTAAGAGCCCCTGATACACACTGACACAGAGCAGTATAGAGACTGTTCCCCCTACATAGGGTCACTTGGCAGATATGGATTGACACCTGTCCTCAGAGCCCCTGATACACACTGACACATAGCAGAATAGAGACTGTTCCTCCTACATAGGGTCACTTGGCAGATATGGATTGACACCTGTCCTCAGAGCCCTGATACACACTGACACAGAGCAGAATAGAGACTGTTCCCCCTACATAGGGTCACTTGGCAGATATGGATTGACACCTGTCCTAAGGATCCCTGATACACACCGACACAGAGCAGAATAGGGACTGTTCCTCCTACATAGGGTCACTTGGCAGATATGGATTGACACCTGTCCTCAGAAAACATGATACACACTGACACAGAGCAGAATAGAGACTGTTCCCCCTACATAGGGTCACTTGGCAGATATGGATTGACACCTGTCCTCAGAGCCCCTGATACACACTGACACAGAGCAGAATAGGGACTGTTCCCCCTACATAGGGTCACTTGGCAGATATGGATTGACACCTGTCCTAAGGATCCTTGATACACAGTGACACAGAGCAGAATAGGGACTGTTCCCCCTACATAGGGTCACTTGGCAGATATGGATTGACACCTATCCTAATGATCCCTGATACACAATGACACATAGCAGAATAGGGACTGTTCCCCCTAATTAGGGTCACTTGGCAGATATGGATTGACACCTGTCCTCAGAGACCATGATACACACTGACACAGAGCAGTATAGAGACTGCTCCTCCTACATAGGGTCACTTGGCAGATATGGATTGACACCTGTCTTCAGAGACCATGATACACACTGACACATAGCAGAACAGAGACTGTTCCCCCTAAATATGGTCACTTGGCAGATATGGATTGACACCTGTCCTCAGAGCCCCCGATACACACTGACACAGAGCAGAATAGAGACTGTTCCTCCTACATAGGGTCACTTGGCAGATATGTATTGACACCTGTCCTCAGAGACCATGATACACACTGACATAGAGCAGAATAGACACTGTTCCTCCTACATAGGGTCACTTGGCAGATATGGATTGACACCTGTCCTCAGAGACCATGATACACACTGACACAGAGCAGAATAGAGACTGTCCCCCCTACATAGGGTCACTTGGCAGATATGGATTGACACCTGTCCTAATGATCCCTGATACACAATGACACATAGCAGAATAGGGACTGTTCCCCCTACATAGGGTCACTTGGCAGATATGGATTGACACCTATCCTAATGATCCCTGATACACAATGACACAGAGCAGAATAGAGACTGCTCCGCCTACATAGGGTCACTTGGCAGATATGGATTGACACCTGTCCTAAGGATCCCTAAAACACACTGACACAGAGCAGAACAGAGACTGTTCCCCCTAAATAGGGTCACTTGGCAGATATGGATTGACACCTGTCCTCAGAGCCCCTGATACACACTGACACAGAGCAGAATAGGGACTGTTCCCCCTACATAGGGTCACTTGGCAGATATGGATTGACACCTATCCTAAGGATCCCTGATACACACTGACACAGAGCAGAATAGGGACTGTCCCCCCTACATAGGGTCACTTGGCAGATATGGATTGACACCTGTCCTAGGGATCCCTGATACACACTGACACAGAGCAGAATAGGGACTGTTCCTCCTACATAGGGTCACTTGGCAGATATGGATTGACACCCATCCTCAGAGACCATGATACACACTGACACAGAGCAGAATAGAGACTGTTCCCCCTACATAGGGTCACTTGGCAGATATGGATTGACACCTGTCCTAAGGATCCCTGATACACACCGACACAGAGCAGAATAGGGACTGTTCCTCCTACATAGGGTCACTTGGCAGATATGGATTGACACCTGTCCTCAGAGCCCCTGATACACACTGACACAGAGCAGAATAGAGACTGTTCCTCCCACATAGGGTCACTTGGCAGATATGGATTGACACCTGTCCTCAGAGACCATGATACACACTGACACAGAGCAGAATAGAGACTGTTCCCCCTACATAGGGTCACTTGGCAGATATGGATTGACACCTGTCCTCAGAGCCCCCGATACACACTGACACAGAGAAGAATAGAGAGTGTTCCTCCTACATAGGGTCACTTGGCAGATATGGATTGACACCTGTCCTCAGAGCCCCTGATACACACTGACACAGAGCAGAATAGAGACTGTTCCCCCTACATAGGGTCACTTGGCAGATATGGATTGACACCTGTCCCAAGGATCCCTGAAACACACTGACACAGAGCAGAATAGGGACTGTTTCCCCTACATAGGGTCACTTGGCAGATATGGATTGACACCTGTCCTCAGAGACCATGATACACACTGACACAGAGCAAAATACAGACTGTTCCTCCTACATAGGGTCACTTGGCAGATATGGATTGACACCTATCCTAATGTTCCCTGATACACAATGACACATAGCAGAATAGGGACTGTTCCCCCTACATAGGGTCACTTGGCAGATATGGATTGACACCTGTCCTCAGATCCCCTGATACACACTGACACAGAGCAGAATAGAGACTGTTCCTCCTACATAGGGTCACTTGGCAGATATGGATTGACACCTGTCCTCAAGAGCCCCTGATACACACTGACACAGAGCAGAATAGAGACTGTTCCCCTACATAGGGTCACTTGGCAGATATGGATTGACACCTGTCTAAAATTCCCTGATACACACTGACACAGAACAGGGAATAGAGACTGTTCCCTACATAGGGTCACTGGCAGATATGGATTGACACCTGTCCTCAGAACCCCTGATACACACTGACACAGAGCAGAATAGAGACTGTTCCTCCTACATAGGGTCACTTGGCAGATATGGATTGACACCTGTCCTCAGAGCCCCGATACACACTGACACAGAGCAGAATAGAGACTGTTCTCCTACATAGGGTCACTTGGCAGATATGGATTGAGACACCTGTCCTCAGAGACCATGATACACACTGACACAGGCAGAATAGAGACTGTTCTCCTACATAGGGTCACTTGGCAGATATGGATTGACACCTGTCCTCAGAGATCATGATACACACTGACACAGAGCAGAATAGAGACTGTTCCTCCTACATAGGGTCACTTGGCAGATGTGGATTGACACCTGTCCTCAGAGCCCCTGATACACACTGACACAGAGCAGAATAGAGACTGTTCCCCCTACATAGGGTCACTTGGCAGATATGGATTGACACCTGTCCCAAGGATCCCTGAAACACACTGACACAGAGCAGAATAGGGACTGTTTCCCCTACATAGGGTCACTTGGCAGATATGGATTGACACCTGTCCTCAGAGACCATGATACACACTGACACAGAGCAAAATACAGACTGTTCCTCCTACATAGGGTCACTTGGCAGATATGGATTGACACCTGTCTTCAGAGACCATGATACACACTGACACATAGCAGAACAGAGACTGTTCCCCCTACATAGGGTCACTTGGCAGATATGGATTGACACCTGTCCTCAGAGCCCCTGATACACACTGACACAGAGCAGAATAGAACCTGTTCCCCCTACATAGGGTCACTTGGCAGATATGGATTGACACCTTTCCTAAGGATCCCTGATACACACTGACACAGAGCAGAATAGGGACTGCTCCCCCTACATAGGGTCACTTGGCAGATATGGATTGACACCTGTCCTCAGAAAACATGATACACACTGACACAGAGCAGAATAGAGACTGTTCCCCCTACATAGGGTCACTTGGCAGATATGGATTGACATCTGTCCTAAGGATCCCTGATACACAATGACACAGAGCAGAATAGGGACTGCTCCTCCTACATAGGGTCACTTGGCAGATATGGATTGACACCTGTCCTCAGAGATCATGATACACACTGACACAGAGCAGAATAGAGACTGCTCCCCTACATAGGGTCACTTGGCAGATATGGATTGACACCTGTCCTCAGAGCCCCTGATACACACTGACACAGAGCAGAATAGAGACTGTTCCTCTACATAGGGTCACTTGGCAGATATGGATTGACACCTGTCCTAAGGATCCCTGATACACAATGACACAGAGCAGAATAGGGACTGTTCCCCTACATAGGGTCACTTGGCAGATATGGATTGAAACCTGTCCTCAGAGATCATGATACACACTGACACAGAGCAGAATAGAGACTGTTCCCCTACATAGGGTCACTTGGCAGATATGTATTGACACCTGTCCTCAGAGACCATGATACATACTGACACAGAGCAGAATAGAGACTGTTCCTCCTACATAGGGTCACTTGGCAGGTATGGATTGACACCTGTCCTCAGAGAACATGATACACACCGACACAGAGCAGAATAGAGACTGTTCCCCTACATAGGGTCACTTGGCAGATATGGATTGACACCTGTCCTCAGAGACCATGATACACACTGACACAGAGCAGAATAGAGACTGTTCCTCCTACATAGGGTCACTTGGCAGATATGGATTGACACCTGTCCTAAGGATCCCTGATTCACACTGACACAGAGCAGAATAGGGACTGTTCCCCCTACATAGGGTCACTTGGCAGATATGGATTGACACCTGTACTCAGAGACCATGATACACACTGACACAGAGCAAAATACAGACTCTTCCTCCTACATAGGGTCACTTGGCAGATATGGATTGACACCTATCCTAATGATCCCTGATACACAATGACACAGAGCAGAATAGGGACTGTTCCCCCTACATAGAGTCACTTGGCAGATATGGATTGACACCTGTCCTAAGAGCCCCTGATACACACTGACACAGAGCAGTATAGAGACTGTTCCTCCTACATAGGGTCACTTGGCAGATATGGATTGACACCTGTCTTCAGAGTCCATGATACACACTGACACATAGCAGAACAGAGACTGTTCCCCCTACATAGGGTCACTTGGCAGATATGGATTGACACCTGTCCTCAGAGCCCCTGATACACACTGACACAGAGCAGAATAGAGAGTGTTCCTCCTACATAGGGTCACTTGGCAGATATGGATTGACACCTGTCCTCAGAGACCATGATACACACTGACACAGAGCAGAATAGAGACTGTTCCCCCTACATAGGGTCACTTGGCAGATATGGATTGACACCTGTCCTAAGGATCCTTGATACACAGTGACACAGAGCAGAATAGGGAATGTTCCCCCTACATAGGGTCACTTGGCAGATATGGATTGACACCTGTCCTCAGAGACCATGATAATAATACTGACACAGAGCAAAATACAGACTGTTCCTCCTACATAGGGTCACTTGGCAGATATGGATTGACACCTGTCTTCAGAGACCATGATACACACTGACACATAGCAGAACATAGACTGTTCCCCCTAAATAGGGTCACTTGGCAGATATGGATTGACACCTGTCCTCAGGGAACCATGATACACACTGACACAGAGCAGAATAGAGACTGTTCCTCCTACATAAGGTCACTTGGCAGATATGGATTGACACCTGTCCTAGGGATCCCTGATACACACTGACACAGAGCAGAATAGGGACTTTTCCTCCTACATAGGGTCACTTGTCAGATATGGATTGACACCTGTCCTCAGAGCCCCTGATACACACTGACACAGAGCAGAATAGGGATTGTTACCCCTACATAGGGTGACTTGGCAGATATGGATTGACACCTGTCCTCAAAGCCCCTGATACACACTGACACAGAGCAGAATAGAGACTGTTCCCCCTACATAGGGTCACTTGGCAGGTATGGATTGACACCTATCCTAAGGATCCCTGAAACACACTGACACAGAGCAGAATAGGAACTGTTCCCCCTGCACTTAGGGTCACTTGGCAGATATGGATTGACACCTGTCCGAGGGATCCCTGATACACACTGATACAGAGCAGAATAGAGACTGTTCCCCCTACATAGGGTCACTTGGCAGATATGGATTGACACCTGTCCTAAGGATCCCTGAAACACACTGACACAGAGCAGAATAGGGACTGTTTCTCCTACATAGGGTCACTTGGCAGATATGGATTGACACCTGTCCTCAGAGACCATGATACACACTGACACAGAGCAGAATGGAGACTGTTCCCCCTACATAGGGTCACTTGGCAGATATGGATTGACACCTATCCTCAGAGACCATGATACACACTGACACAGAGCAGAATAGAGACTGTTCCCCCTACATAGGGTCACTTGGCAGATATGGATTGACACCTGTCCTCAGGAGCCCTGATACACACTGACACAGAGCAGAATAGAGACTGTTCCCCCTACATAGGGTCACTTGGCAGATATGGATTGACACCTGTCCTAAGGGTCCCTGATACACACAGACACAGAGCAGAATAGGACTGGTTCCTCCTACATAGGGTCACTTGCTTGAATGTGGATTGACACCTGTCCTCAGAGCCCCGATACACACTGGCTGGAGCAGAATGGGGGCTGTTCCTCCTACATAGGGTCACTTGGCAGATATGGATTGATACCTGTCCCCAGAGACCATGATACACACTGACACAGAGCAGAATAGAGACTGTTCCCCCTACATAGGGTCACTTGGCAGATATGGATTGGCACTTGTTCTAAGAGTCCCTGATGCACACTGACACAGAGCAGAATAGGGACTGTTCCTCCTACATAGGGTCCTTGGCAGATATGGAATGACACTGTCCTCAGAGACCATGATACACACGGCTGAGAGGCAGGAGGACTATTTTACCTACATGGGGTAACTTGCTTGAGATATGGATTGACACCTGTCCTCCAAGGAGCCCCTGATACACACTGACACAGAGCAGAATAGGGAACATTCCCCTACATGGTCACTTGGCAGATATGGATTGGCACTATCCTAATGATCCCTGATACACACCCCGGCACAGAAGCGGAATAGGGACTGTTCACATGGGGTCACTTGGCAGATGTGGATTGACACCTGTCCTCAAGACCCCTGATACACAGTGACACAGAGCAGAATAGGGACTGTTCCTCCTACACTTAGGGTCCTGCTTGAGATATGGTTTGACACCTGTCCTCAGAGACCATGATACACACTGACACAGAGCAGAATAGAGACTGCTCCCCCTATATAGGGTCACTTGGCAGATATGGATTGACACCTGTCCTCAGAGCCCCCGATACACACTGACACAGAGAAGAATAGAGAGTGTTCCTCCTACATAGGGTCACTTGGCAGATATGGATTGACACCTGTCCTCAGAGCCCCCGATACACACTGACACAGAGCAGAATAGGGAATGTTCCCCCTACATAGGGTCACTTGGCAGATATGGATTGACACCTGTCCTCAGAGACCATGATACACACTGACACAGAGCAAAATACAGACTGTTCCTCCTACATAGGGTCACTTGGCAGATATGGATTGACACCTGTCCTAAGGATCCCTAATACACACTGACACAGAGCAGAATAGGGACTGTTCCTCCTACATAGGGTCACTTGGCAGATATGGATTGACACCTGTCCTCAGAGACCATGATACACACTGACACAGAGCAGAATAGAGACTGTTCCCCCTATATAGGGTCACTTGGCAGATATAGATTGACACCTGTCCTCAGAGACCATGATACACACTGACACAGAGCAAAATACAGACTCTTCCTCCTTCATAGGGTCACTTGGCAGATATGGATTGACACCTGTCCTCAGAGCCCCTGATACACACTGACACAGAGCAGAATAGAGACTGTTCCCCCTACATAGGGTCACTTGGTAGATATGGATTGACACCTGTCCTCAGAAAACATGATACACACTGACACAGAGCAGAATAGAGACTGTTCCCCCTACATAGGGTCACTTGGCAGATATGGATTGACACCTGTCCTCAGAGACCATGATACACACTGACACAGAGCAGAATAGAGACTGTTCTCCTTCATAGGGTCACTTGGCAGATATGGATTGACACCTGTCCTCAGAGACCATGATACACACTGACACAGAGCAGAATAGAGACTGTTCTCCTACATAGGGTCACTAGACAGATATGGATTGACACCTGTCCTCAGAGACCATGATACAAACTGACACAGAGCAGAATAGAGACTGTTCTCCTACATAGGGTCACTTGGCAGATATGGATTCACACCTGTCTTCAGAGATCATGATACACACTGACAGAGAGCAGAATAGAGACTGTTCCCCTACACATAGGGTCCTTGGCAGATATGGATTGACAGCACCTGTCCTAAAGTCCCTGATACACACTGACACAGAGCAGAATAGAGACTGTTCCTCCTACATAGGGTCACTTGGCAGATATGGATTGACACCTGTCCTCAGAGACCATGATACACACTGACACAGAGCAGAATAGAGACTGTTCCCCTACATAGGGTCACATGGCAGATATGGATTGACACCTTTCCTCAGAGACCATGATACACACTGACACAGAGCAGAATAGAGACTGTTCCCCCTACATAGGGTCACTTGGCAGATATGGATTGACACCTGTCCTCCGAGACCATGATACACACTGACACAGAGCAGAATAGAGACTGTTCCCCCTACATAGGGTCACTTGGCAGATATGGATTGACACCTGTCCTAAGGATCCCTGAAACACACTGACACAGAGCAGAATAGGGACTGTTCCCCCTACATAGGGTCACTTGGCAGATATGGATTGACACCTGTCTTCAGAGACCATGATACACACTGACACAGAGCAGAATAGAGACTGTTCCCCCTACATAGGGTCACTTGGCAGATATGGATTGACACCTGTCCTCAGAGATCATGATACACACTGACACAGAGCAGAATAGAGACTGTTCCCCTACATGGGGTCACTTGGCAGATATGGATTGACACCTGTCCTCAGAGACCATGATACACACTGACACAGAGCAGAATAGAGACTGTTCCCCCTACATAGGGTCACTTGGCAGATATGGATTGACACCTGTCCTCAGAAAACATGATACACACTGACACAGAGCAGAATAGAGACTGTTCCCCCTACATAGGGTCACTTGGCAGATATGGATTGACACCTGTCCTCAGAGACCATGATACACACTGACACAGAGCAGAATAGAGACTGTTCCCCCTACATAGGGTCACTTGGCAGATATGGATTGACACCTGTCCTAAGGATCCTTGATACACAGTGACACAGAGCAGAATAGGGACTGTTCCCCCTACATAGGGTCACTTGGCAGATATGGATTGACACCTATCCTAATGATCCCTGATACACAATGACACAGAGCAGTATAGAGACTGCTCCTCCTACATAGGGTCACTTGGCAGATATGGATTGACACCTGTCTTCAGAGACCATGATACACACTGACACATAGCAGAACAGAGACTGTTCCCCCTACATAGGGTCACTTGGCAGATATGGATTGACACCTGTCCTCAGAGCCCCTGATACACACTGACACAGAGCAGAATAGGGAATGTTACCCCAACATAGGGTCACTTGGCAGATATGGATTGACACCTGTCCTCAGAGCCCTTGATACACACTGACACAGAGCAGAATAGGGAATGTTACCCCAACATAGGGTCACTTGGCAGATATGGATTGACACCTGTCCTAAGGATCCCTGATTCACACTGACACAGAGCAGAATAGAGACTGTTCCCCCTACATAGGGTGACTTGGCAGATATGGATTGACACCTGACCTCAGAGACCATGATACACACTGACACAGAGCAAAATACAGACTCTTCCTCCTACATAGGGTCACTTGGCAGATATGGATTGACACCTATCCTAATGATCCCTGATACACAATGACACATAGCAGAATAGGGACTGTTCCCCCTACATAGGGTCACTTGGCAGATATGGATTGACACCTGTCCTCAGAGACCATGATACACACTGACACAGAGCAGAATAGAGATTGCTCCGCCTACATAGGGTCACTTGGCAGATATGGATTGACACCTGTCCTAAGGATCCCTAAAACACACTGACACAGAGCAGAATAGGGGCTGTTCCCCCTACATAGGGTCACTTGGCATATATGGATTGACACCTGTCCTCAGAGCCCCTGATACACACTGACACAGAGCAGTATAGAGACTGCTCCTCCTACATAGGGTCACTTGGCAGATATGGATTGACACCTATCCTAATGATCCCTGATACACAATGACACATAGCAGAATAGGGGCTGTTCCCCCTACATAGGGTCACTTGGCAGATATGGATTGACACCTGTCCTCAGAGCCTCTGATACACACTGACACAGAGCAGATTAGAGATTGTTCCTCCTACATAGGGTCACTTGGCAGATATGGATTGACACCTGTCCTCAGAGACCATGATACACACTGACACAGAGCAGAATAGAGACTGTTCTCCTACATAGGGTCACTTGGCAGATATGGATTGACACCTGTCCTCAGAGATCATGATACACACTGACACAGAGCAGAATAGAGACTGGTTCCCCTACATAGGGTCACTTGGCAGATATGGATTGACACCTTTACTCATAGATCATGATACACACTGACACAGAGCAGAATAGAGACTGTTCCTCCTACATAGGGTCACTTGGCAGATATGGATTGACACCTATCCTAATGATCCCTGATACACAATGACACAGAGCAGAATAGGGACTGTTCCCCCTACATAGGGTCACTTGGCAGATATGGATTGACACCTGTCCTAAGAGCCCCTGATACACACTGACACAGAGCAGTATAGAGACTGTTCCTCCTACATAGGGTCACTTGGCAGATATGGATTGACACCTGTCTTCAGAGACCATGATACACACTGACATAGCAGAAGAGAGACTGTTCCCCCTACATAGGGTCACTTGGCAGATATGGATTGACACCTGTCCTCAGAGCCCCCGATACACACTGACACAGAGCAGAATAGAGACTGTTCCTCCTACATAGGGTCACTTGGCAGATATGGATTGACACCTGTCCTCAGAGACCATGATACACACTGACACAGAGCAGAATAGAGACTGTTCCCCCTACATAGGGTCACTTGGCAGATATGGATTGACACCTGTCCTAAGGATCCTTGATACACAGTGACACAGAGCAGAATAGGGAATGTTCCCCCTACATAGGGTCACTTGGCAGATATGGATTGACACCTGTCCTCAGAGACCATGATAATAATACTGACACAGAGCAAAATACAGACTGTTCCTCCTACATAGGGTCACTTGGCAGATATGGATTGACACCTGTCTTCAGAGACCATGATACACACTGACACATAGCAGAACATAGACTGTTCCCCCTAAATAGGGTCACTTGGCAGATATGGATTGACACCTGTCCTAAGGATCCCTAATACACACTGACACAGAGCAGAATAGGGACTGTTCCCCCTACATAGGGTCACTTGGTAGATATGGATTGACACCTGTCCTAAGGATCCTTGATACACAGTGACACAGAGCAGAATAGGGAATGTTCCCCCTACATAGGGTCACTTGGCAGATATGGATTGACACCTGTCCTCAGAGACCATGATAATAATACTGACACAGAGCAAAATACAGACTGTTCCTCCTACATAGGGTCACTTGGCAGATATGGATTGACACCTGTCTTCAGAGACCATGATACACACTGACACATAGCAGAACAGAGACTGTTCCCCCTAAATAGGGTCACTTGGCAGATATGGATTGACACCTGTCCTAAGGATCCCTAATACACACTGACACAGAGCAGAATAGGGACTGTTCCCCCTACATAGGGTCACTTGGTAGATATGGATTGACATCTGTCCTCAGATACCATGATACACACTGACACAGAGCAGAATAGAGACTGTTCCCCCTACATAGGGCCACTTGGCAGATATGGATTGACACCTGTCCTCAGGATCCCTGATACACACTGACACAGAGCAGAATAGGGACTGTTCCCCCTACATAGGGTCACTTGGTAGATATGGATTGACACCTGTCCTCAGAAAACATGATACACACTGACACAGAGCAGAATAGAGACTGTTCCCCCTACATAGGGTCACTTGGCAGATATGGATTGACACCTGTCCTAAGGATCCCTGATACACACTGACGCAGAGCAGAATAGGGACTGTTCCTCCTACATAGGGTCACTTGGCAGATATGGATTGACACCTGTCCTCAGAGCCCCTGATACACACTGACACAGAGCAGAATAGAGACTGTTCCTCCTACATAGGGTCACTTAGCAGATATGGATTGACACCTGTCCTCAGAGACCATGATACACACTGACACAGAGCAGAATAGAGACTGTTCTCCTACATACGGTCACTTGGCAGATATGGATTGACACCTGTCCTCAGGGACCATGACACACACTGACACAGAGCAGAAAAGAGACTGTTCCCCCTACATAGGGTCACTTGGCAGATATGGATTGACACCTGTCCTCAGAGCCCCCGATACACACTGACACAGAGCAGAATAGAGACTGTTCCTCCTACATAGGGTCACTTGGCAAATATGGATTGACACCTTTCCTAAGGATCCCTGATACACACTGACACAGAGCAGAATAGGGACTGTTCCCCCTACATAGGGTCACTTGGCAGATATGGATTGACACCTGTCCTCAGAGACCATGATACACACTGACACAGAGCAGAATAGAGACTGTTCCCCTACATAGGGTCACTTGGCAGATATGGATTGACACCTGTCCTAAGGATCCCTGAAACACACTGACACAGAGCAGAATAGGGACTGTTTCCCCTACATAGGGTCACTTGGCAGATATGGATTGACACCTGTCCTCAGAGACCATGATACACACTGACACAGAGCAAAATACAGACTGTTCCTCCTACATAGGGTCACTTGGCAGATATGGATTGACACCTGTCCTAAGGATCCCTGATACACACTGACACAGAGCAGAATAGGGACTTTTCCCCCTACATAGGGTCACTTGGCAGATATGGATTGACACCTGTCCTCAGAGCCCCCGATACACACTGACACATAGAAGAATAGAGACTGTTCCTCCTACATAGGGTCACTTGGCAGATATGGATTGACACCTGTCCTCAGAGCCCCTGATACACACTGACACAGAGCAGAATAGAGTCTGTTCCTCCTACATAGGGTCACTTGGCAGATATGGATTGACACCTGTCCTCAGAGCCCCTGATACACACTGACACAGAGCAGAATAGAGACTGTTCCTCCTACATAGGGTCACTTGGCAGATATGGATTGATACCTGTCCTTAGAAAACATGATACACACTGACACAGAGCAGAATAGAGACTGTTCCCCTACATAGGGTCACTTGGCAGATATGGATTGACACCTGTCCTCAGAGACCATGATACACACAGACACAGAGCAGAATGGAGACTGTTCCCCCTACATAGGGTCACTTGGCAGAAATGGATTGACACCTGTCCTCAAAGCCCCTGATACAAACTGACACAGAGCAGAATAGAGACTGTTCCCCCTACATAGGGTCACTTGGCAGATATGGATTGACACCTGTCCTCAGAGCCCCTGATACACACTGATACAGAGCAGTATAGAGACTGTTCCTCCTACATAGGGTCACTTGGCAGATATGGATTGACACCTGTCTTCAGAGACCATGATACACACTGACATAGCAGAATAGAGACTGTTCCCCCTACATAGGGTCACTTGGCAGATATGGATTGACACACATCTTCAGAGCCCCCGATACACACTGACACAGAGCAGAATAGAGACTGTTCCTCCTACATAGGGTCACTTGGCAGATATGGATTGACACCTGTCCTCAGAGCCCCTGATACACACTGACACAGAGCAGAATAGAGACTGTTCCCCCTACATAGGGTCACTTGGCAGATATGGATTGACACCTTTCCTAAGGATCCCTGATACACACTGACACAGAGCAGAATAGGGACTGTTCCCCCTACATAGGGTCACTTGGCAGATATGGATTGACACCTGTCCTCAGAGACCATGATACACACTGACACAGAGCAGAATAGAGACTGTTCCCCCTACATAGGGTCACTTGGCAGATATGGATTGACACCTGTCCTAGGGATCCCTGAAACACACTGACACAGAGCAGAATAGGGACTGTTCCTCCTACATAGGGTCACTTGGCAGATATGGATTGACACCTGTCCTAAGGATCCCTGATACACACTGACACAGAGCAGAATAGGGACTGTTCCCCCTACATAGGGTCACTTGGCAAGTATGGATTGACACTTATCCTAAGGATCCCTGATACACACTGACACAGAGCAGAATAGGGAATGTTCCCCCTACATAGGGTCACTTGGCAGATATGGATTGACACCTATCCTAATGATCCCTGATACACACTGACACATAGCAGAATAGGGGCTGTTCCCCCTACATAGGGTCACTTGGCAGATATGGATTGACACCTGTGCTCAGAGCACCTGATACACACTGACACAGAGCAGTATAGAGACTGTTCCTCCTACATAGGGTCACTTGGCAGATATGGATTGACACCTGTCTTCAGAGACCATGATACACACTGACACATAGCAGAATAGAGACTGTTCCCCCTACATATGGTCACTTGGCAGATATGGAATGACACCTGTCCTCAGAGCCCCCGATACACACTGACACAGAGCAGAATAGAGACTGTTCCTCCTACATAGTGTCACTTGGCAGATATGGATTGACACCTGTCCTCAGAGCCCCTGATACACACTGACACAGAGCAGAATAGAGACTGTTCCCCCTACATAGGTTCACTTGGCAGATATGGATTGACACCTGTCCTAAGGATCCCTGATACACACTGACACAGAGCAGAATAGGGAATGTTACCCCAACATAGGGTAACTTGGCAGATATGGATTGACACCTGTCCTCAGAGCCCCTGATACACACTGACACAGATCAGAATAGGGAATGTTACCCCAACATCGGGTCACTTGGCAGATATGGATTGACACCTGTCCTAATGATCCCTGATACACACTGACACAGAGCAGAATAGGGAATGTTACCCCAACATAGGGTCACTTGGCAGATATGGATTGACACCTGTCCTCAGAGCCCCTGATACACAGTGACACAGAGCAGAATAGGGAATGTTACCCCAACATAGGGTCACTTGGCAGAAATGGATTGACACCTGTCCTCAGAGCCCCTGATACACACTGACACAGAGCAGAATAGAGACTGCTCCTCCTACATAGGGTCACTTGGCAGATATGGATTGACACCTGTCCTCAGAGCCCCTGATACACACTGACACAGAGCAGAATAGAGACTGTTCCTCCTACATAGGGTCACTTGGCAGATATGGATTGACACCTGTCCTCAGAGAACATGATACACACTGACACAGAGCAGAATAGAGACTGTTCCCCTACTGTGTCAGTGTGGCAGATATGGATTGACACCTGTCCTCAGAGACCATGATACACACTGACACAGAGCAGAATAGAGACTGTTCCTCCTACATAGGGTCACTTGGCAGATGTGGATTGACACCTGTCCTCAGAGCCCCTGATACACACTGACACAGAGCAGAATAGAGACTGTTCCCCCTACATAGGGTCACTTGGCAGATATGGATTGACACCTGTCCTCAGTGCCCCTGATACACAGTGACACAGAGCAGAATAGGGACTGTTCCTCCTACATAGGGTCACTTGGCAGATATGGTTTGACACCTGTCCTCAGAGACCATGATACACACTGACACAGAGCAGAATAGAGACTGCTCCCCCTACATAGGGTCACTTGGCAGATATGGATTGACACCTGTCCTAAGGATCCCTGATACACACTGACACAGAGCAGAATAGCGACTGTTCCCCCTACATAGTGTCACTTGGCAGATATGGATTGACACCTATCCTAATGATCCCTGATACACACTGACGCAGAGCACAATAGGGACTGTTCCCCCTACATAGGGTCACTTGGCAGATATGGATTGACACCTGTCCTCAGAGCCCCTGATACACACTGACACAGAGCAAAATAGAGACTGTTCCTCCTACATAGGGTCACTTGGCAGATATGGATTGACACCTGTCCTCAGAGACCATGATACACCCTGACACATAGCAGAATAGAGACTGTTCCCCCTACATAGGGTCACTTGGCAGATATGGATTGACACCTGTCCTCAGAGAACATGATACACACTGACACAGAGCAGAATAGAGACTGTTCCCCTACATAGGGTCACTTGGCAGATATGGATTGACACCTGTCCTCAGAGACCATGATACACACTGACACAGAGCAGAATAGAGACTGTTCCCCTACACTTAGGGTCACTTGGCAGATGTGGTTGACACCTGTCCTAGGATCCCTGATACACACTGACACAGAGCAGAATGGGACTGTTCCCCTACATAGGGTCACTTGGCAGATATGGATTGACCACCTGTCTAGGATCCCCTGATACACACTGAAAGAGCAAGTGGGACTGTTTCACTAGGGTCACCAGACAATAGTTGACACCTGTCCTCAGAGCCCCTGATACACACTGACACAGAGCAGAATAGAGACTGTTCCCCTACATAGGGTCACTTGGCAGATATGGATTGACACCTGTCCTCAGAGGCCCTGATACACACTGACACAGAGCAGAATAGAGACTGTTCCTCCTACATAGGGTCACTTGGCAGATATGGATTGACACCTGTCCTCAGAGACCATGATACACACTGACAGAGAGCAGAATAGAGACTGTTCCCCCTACATAGAGTCACTTGGCAGATATGGATTGACACCTGTCCTCAGAGACCATGATACACACTGACACAGAGCAGAATAGAGTCTGTTCCCCCTACATAGTGTCACTTAGCAGATATGGATTGACACCTGTCCTCAGAGACCATGATACACACTGACACAGAGCAGAATAGAGACTGTTCCCCCTACATAGGGTCACTTGGCAGATATGGATTGACACCTGTCCTCAGAGACCATGATACACACTGACACAGAGCAAAATAGAGACTGTTCCCCCTACATAGGGTCACTTGGCAGATATGGATTGACATCTGTCCTCAGAGACCATGATACACACTGACACAGAGCAGAATAGAGACTGTTCCCCCTACATAGGGCCACTTGGCAGATATGGATTGACACCTGTCCTAAGGATCCCTGATACACACTGACACAGAGCAGAATAGGGAATGTTACCCCAACATAGGGTCACTTGGCAGATATGGATTGACACCTGTCCTCAGAGCCCCTGAAACACACTGACACAGAGCAGAATAGAGACTGTTCCTCCTACATAGGGTCACTTGGCAAATATGGATTGACACCTGTCCTCAGAGATCATGATACACACTGACACAGAGCAGAATAGAGACTGTTCCCCTACATGGGGTCACTTGGCAGATATGGATTGACACCTGTCCTCAGAGACCATGATACACACTGACACAGAGCAGAATAGAGACTGTTCCCCCTACATAGGGTCACTTGGCAGATATGGATTGACACCTGTCCTAAGGATCCCTGATACACACTGACACAGAGCAGAATAGGGACTGTTCCTAACACATAGGGTCACTTGGCAGATATGGATTGACAACTGTCCTCAGAAAACATGATACACACTGACACAGAGCAGAATAGAGACTGTTCCCCCTACATAGGGTCACTTGGCAGATATGGATTGACACCTGTCCTAAGGATCCCTGATTCACACTGACACAGAGCAGAATAGGGACTGTTCCCCCTGCATAGGGTCATTTGGCAGATATGGATTGACACCTGTCCTCAGAGACCATGATACACACTGACACATAGCAGAATAGAGACTGTTCCCCCTACATAGGGTCACTTGGCAGATATGGATTGTAACAGAACCCTGTACTGTTTTGCCTGAACTTAATCTACAGTGCTGCTGGGGAGTTTAAACAGAACCGAATGACTGGTGTTCGTACAACTATTGCTACCCAAAATACCGAACATCAGACCACCCAGGGGAACAGTTAATTACTATCTTACCTCCCAGCGATTGTGGAGCCGTTCGCATGGTTCAGACGAATCCCTTTGTCTGAGAATAGGTGGCCGCCATTTCGGGACTTTACACGTGTTCGCGGCCATCTTACGCACGAACGGCGGTGTTTGCCTGTGAACTCATGGAACTAAAAACGGATGCGCAAACAGGCGAACGCCGCTGAGACCTCCAGGAGCCCGTAAGTTCGTGCTGAAACTACCGAACGACCGGCCGTTCGGTAGTTTTGTTTAAGCATGCATGGGGATTCAGGCGAACGGCAGGATTACTGTGGAGGGCAAGGGGTTCGTGGGGGTTTTATTCACGAACGGGGACCGACCGCAAGGCCAAAACTTGTGGAACTCTTTTCGGCTGAAAATCCTGTGCGGTCGGTCAAAACTTCAAAGACCCATAACTCCCGAACCCCACAACCGAATGACTTGAGATTTGAATATGTTATTCCCCTGAGTGGTAGCTATTAAGCGGACTTAAAGGTGTACCCCCTGTTTTTGGGGTACATCCAGAATGTGGGTAAATTTATGTACGTTATAATTATGTTATGTGTTTATCTGAGGGGAGGAGACGTGGGGGTGTTACCCTGTGTGTAATTGGTTATTTTCATCCTCCCCCTGGGAGTGTCCTGTGTGTACTTGTTCCTAATAAAAAGCAGGCTGGTTCTCCCAGACCTCAGTTCTACTTGACCCTTCAAAACGTAGCCTCGTCTCGTTCTTGGAGGGGATTTGTGGTGCCATTACTCTGCCTCATTTTTCAGTACTGCCGGATTATACCCTGGGATATCGTGGATGGGAACAAGGACTCTATTACTACACAGCAGCTTGCACAGAAAAGGACATCTCCAACGGCAGATACCCCTCTACAGCTGGGTAGCCGTTACATTGGTGGCAGTGGCGGGATGGTCCTTTTCATCCCCAAAGCAAGTGCTGAATGGAATCCCAGTACGCCAAGCTGAAAAGACCCACACTAAAGGATCTATTGGAAACCAGAGGAAGGAGTGCCAGCAACCGACCACGGAGAGAGCTGATAGCTGACCTACTGGAGCTGGACGAGATGGATCGATCCATGGAGGTCGCAGACCAACCTAACCCTGTCAGCGAGGAGGAGGAAATTACAAATCTTGTTCAGCGGAGATTATCCATGTACCCAGCGACATCCGTGGAACTAATAGATCAGCTGTTCCGGGAAGCGAGAACGGAGATACAAAATAGGAGGGGGCACGAACTTGAACTGGCAAGAGCTAGACAACCTATTACACCTGCAGTTCATATGCCCCCACCCGCTGCTACAGGACAGAAAATACCCTTCACTGCGTTCAAAGCGTTTGTGGAAAGTGAGGAAGAGATTGACGGGTATTTGGCTGACTTTGAGAGGCAGTGCTCCCTACACCAGGTACCACTAGACCAATGGATCACTATTTTGGCTGGAAAGCTATCGGGAAAGGCAAACGAGGCTTTTCGGGCACTTACTGAGGAAGATATTGCACAGTATCGCCGGGTGAAGGCTGCACTGCTCACCCAATATGCCGTCACCCCGGAAACGTATCGCCGTCGCTTCAGGGAGTCTAAAAAGAAGGCTGCAGACTCCCACATGGAATGGGCAAACAAGATACAAAGGGTGGCATCACATTGGGTACGAGGGTGCAATGCCAACACCGGAGAGGAAGTACTACAGCTATTCCTAATGGAACATTTCTTCCAAGATCTGGCAGCAGACATACAGGATTGGGTGAGAGATCGTCGCCCTGCTAACTTAATCGAGGCAGCGCGGCTTGCGGACGAATACGCAGAGTCGAGAAAGGTGAGCCAAGGGTCCACACGACCAACCTCTAGGGCAGAGCCACGCACCCCAACGCCCGCTGCACGCACAGAATTTCGGGCCCCAGTACCCCCAGGACCCCCACGTCCTCAGGGGTCTAACAACCAACCCCGGGATGCTTACAAAATTACGTGCCATCGCTGCGGCAACACGGGACATATTGCTCGTTATTGCCCCTTGGGATCAGCCAATAACAACTGGAGGCGATCAACCAATAACACAGAGACCCCTTCATCACGCACCTCTGCTGCTCACTGCCTGGAAACAGAAGGGAGCCCTGAGGAGTGTTTGGGCATCCTATACGAGGCAAACCCCATACAAGCTGCATCCCCAGATAACCGCCAGCATCACCGCCAGGAGGTGCGTGTAAATGGGCAGGTGGCACAAGGCCTAAGGGACACGGGCGCTACCATCACTTTGGTGCAGAAACATCTTGTGAAACCGGAGCATGTATCTACACGCACTGTTGCTGTCCGTGTCGCAGGGGGGGCTGTTTTTCGTTTACCCACTGCCCGGGTACACTTGGATTGGGGAGTCGGGTCGGGAAAGACCACAGTAGGAATCATGGACAATTTACCTGCTGAAGTCGTGTTGGGCAACGACATTGGCCCTCTGGCTTCAGCTTATCTACCCACGACTGCTGCTGCCTGTCCCGTGACCACCCGCTCACAGACCCGTATCGAAGACGATCCTCCAGCAGACCGGGAGACCCAGGTAAGCCACAAACAGACACTCAGCCCTAACACGGTAGAAAGACCCATAGCTTGGGACACCCCAGAGGAGTTTGGGAGGGAGACTAGACAGGACCCCACTCTCCAAAAGTATCGGGAATTAGCCGACAGTGGGGGGGATGAGCGGGAACGTTTTATATGGGAAGGTGACAGATTATACAGGTTGACACAAGGTAGGAGGAGAGGCTGTATCCCTTCGCAGAAGCGCCAACTAGTGGTACCCAGAAAGTACCGGTTGGAACTTCTCCGAATTGGACATGACATTCCGTTGGCAGGACACTTAGGGGGTAACCGCACCGCCTACAGGATCACACAGACCTTTTTCTGGCCTGGGATCTCAAAGGACGTGCGGCGTTACTGCAGTACCTGTGATACATGCCAACGAGTAGGAAAGAGAGGGGACCACCCTAAAGCTCGACTGTCACCCATGCCCGTGATTGAGGAACCGTTTAGCCGGGTGGCAGTCGATCTAGTGGGACCCCTACCTAACCCCAGTCCCTCGGGTAAGAAGTATATTCTTACAGTAGTGGACTATGCTACCCGCTACCCAGAGGCTGTCGCTCTGACGAATATCCAGGCTGACACTGTCGCCAGTGCCCTAGTTGGGATATTCACCAGAGTGGGATTCCCTCAGGAAATCCTATCCGACCGAGGGACCCAGTTCACCGCAGACCTAACACAACAGTTGTGGAAGGTCTGTGGTGTCAAGACCCTGCTCAGTTCCCCGTACCACCCCCAGACTAACGGTCTCTGTGAGCGCTTTAATGGTACCCTAAAGCAATTGCTGCGGACCTTTACAGCGGAATACAGAGACTGGGAGCGATTCTTGCCGCACCTCTTGTTTGCATATCGAGAGGTGCCCCAGGAATCCACAGGGTTCTCTCCCTTCGAGCTGCTCTATGGACGGCGAGTGCGAGGCCCCCTCGACCTCATCCGAGAGCACTGGGAGGGAGAGATGGAGCATGAGGGCGTTCCTATCGTACCTTATGTACTGGAGATGCGGGACCGCATGGGGCACCTAGCCAGAATGGCCCGAGAACATCTCCAGGCAGCCCAGGGCCGTCAGAAACACTGGTACGATCGGCTGAGAACGTTCCAAGTAGGTCAGAAGGTTCTGGTACTTAGACCGGTCAAGGGAAACAAGCTACAGACCTCCTGGCAAGGCCCTTACAAGGTAGTGGCCCAGATATGTGACACCACCTATGTAATTGCCAGTAGCCAAGACGAAAGGGTCCAGAAGTCCTTTCATGTCAATTTGTTAAAAGAGTACCAAGAAAGGCCCGAAGATATAGCGGCCATATGTATCCCGGCCACTGAAGACCCTGACAGTCTCCCCATCCCGGATCTGTTAGCAGACTCCGAGCCTAAAACTCTGCTTAATACAGTACAGCTGGGGGAGCGGTTAACTCCCACAGAAAGGGAGCAACTCCAACAATTGCTAACTGAGAAAGGATTGACATTCTCTCAGGAGCCAGGTTACACACCCTTAGCGACACATTATGTGGAGACACCAGGACAGACCCCACTTAGACAGACTCCCTATAGAATCCCTGAGGCTGTAAAGGAGGAAATGAGAAAGGAGATTCAGGAGATGCTAAGACTTAGAGTCATAGAACCGTCCGACAGCCCCTGGGCCTCCCCAGTTGTCCTAGTCCCCAAAAAGGACGGGACGACCAGATTCTGTGTCGATTATCGACGCCTCAATGATAGGACCGTGACAGACGCCTACCCCATGCCCCGGGTAGACGAACTATTAGATCGTATTGCCAGGGGACGCTATCTGACCACCATCGATCTGTGCAAAGGGTACTGGCAGATCCCCCTGGCCAAGGACGCTATCCCTAAGTCGGCGTTTGTCACCCCATTTGGCTTGTACCAATTTAAGGTCATGCCATTCGGGATGAAGAACGCCCCAGCTACATTTCAGCGCTTAGTGGATCGCCTCCTTGATGGCTTCCAGGAATTCGCATGCGCATACCTGGATGACATTGCGATCTATAGTGAGACTTGGGAAGAACATTTGAGACATGTAGAGGCTGTGCTGGATCAGATTAGGGCCGCAGGCCTAACTCTGAAACCAGAGAAGTGTAATTTCGGAATGGCCGAAGTACAGTACTTGGGACACAGGGTAGGGTGTGGGAAACAGCGACCAGAACCCGCAAAGGTAGAGGCTGTAGCCAACTGGCCCACACCCCACACCAAGACCCAAGTACTGGCATTCTTAGGGACAGCAGGATATTACAGGAAATTTGTCCCTGACTACAGCACCATCGCCAAACCCCTGACCGATTTGACAAAGAAAAATTTGCCAAGAGTAGTCCTGTGGTCTCCCGCCTGCGAAACAGCATTCCAAACCCTGAAGCAAGCCCTGATCAACGCACCGGTTTTGTCTGCCCCCGTCCCTAACAAAAGATTTGTTGTCCATACAGATGCGTCCATGTACGGACTGGGGGCAGTTCTGAGCCAGGTCGGGGAAGATGGAGGGGAACACCCTGTCGCGTACCTGAGTAGGAAACTATTACCTCGGGAAGTGAGTTACGCGGCAGTGGAAAAGGAGTGTCTAGCCCTGGTTTGGGCCCTAAAGAAGCTCACCCCATACCTCTACGGCCAAGAATTCACGCTGATCACAGATCATAACCCCCTAGTCTGGCTGAACCGAGTGGCTGGGGACAATGGATGATTACTAAGATGGAGCTTGGCACTACAACCATACAACTTCTCCATTCAGTATCGCCCTGGCCGGTTTAATGGGAATGCAGACGGACTGTCCAGGCAAACGGAACTTTTACCTTGACTAAGACCGTACAGCCCCAAGTCGACCCGAAAAGGATCAATCCGGGTCTGCCGGAGTGTTCCACAAAAGGGGAGCAGTGTAACAGAACCCTGTACTGTTTTGCCTGGACTTAATTTACAGTGCTGCTGGGGAGTTTAAACAGAACCGAATGACTGGTGTTCGTATAACTATTGCTACCCAAAATACCGAACATCAGACCACCCAGGGGAACAGTTAATTACTATTTTACCTCCCAGCGATTGTGGAGCCGTTCGCATTGGTTCAGACGAATCCCTTTGTCTGAGAATAGGTGGCCGCCATTTCGGGACTTTACACGTGTTCGCGGCCATCTTACGCACGAACGGCGGTGTTTGCCTGTGAACGCATGGAACTAAAAACGGATACGCAAACAGGTGAACGCCGCTGAGACCTCCAGGAGCTCGTAAGTTCGTGCTGAAACTACCGAACGACCGGCCGTTCGGTAGTTTTGTTTAAGCATGCATGGGGATTCAGGCGAGCGGCAGGATTACTGTGGAGGGCAAGGGGTTCGTGGGGTTTTTATTCACGAACGGGGACCGACCGCAAGGCCAAAACTTGTGGAACTCTTTTCGGCTGAAAATCCTGTGCGGTCGGTCAAAACTTCAAAGACCCATAACTCCCGAACCCCACAACCGAATGACTGGAAATTTGAATATGTTATTCCCCTGAGTGGTAGCTATTAAGCGGTGCTGGACTTAAAGGTGTACCCCCTGTTTTTGGGGTACATCCAGAATGTGGGTAAATTTATGTACGTTATAATTATGTTATGTGTTTATCTGAGGGGAGGAGACGTGGGGGTATTACCCTGTGTGTAATTGGTTATTTTCATCCTCCCCCTGGGAGTGTCCTGTGTGTACTTGTTCCTAATAAAAAGCAGGCTGGTTCTCCCAGACCTCAGTTCTACTTGACCCTTCAAAACGTAGCCTCGTCTCGTTCTTGGAGGGGATTTGTGGTGCCATTACTCTGCCTCATTTTTCAGTACTGCCGGATTATACCCTGGGATATCGTGGATGGGAACAAGGACTCTATTACTACACAGCAGCTTGCACAGAAAAGGACATCTCCAACGGCAGATACCCCTCTACAGCTGGGTAGCCGTTACAAGCGGTGTGGAGGTTGTTGGTGTGGGGTCAAGATAATGTGTCTCTGCCTAAGTCCTGGAAGAATGTGATTTGATGTGTTTCAAAGTCATAGGGCGCCTTCACTTTTATGGCCGTTATTAGGGCTATTTTGTCTGTCAGGGTTTGGCATCGTAGGATTATGTCGGTTGGGGCTGACTTAGGTTCCCTTAGGGGTTTAGCTATGCGATATACGCCATCAAATGTAAAGTTTTGGCCTGCCTGTTGGGAATGAGTGAGGCCACCAGGCGCCTTAAAAAGTGGGGTAGTTCTTCCAATGGCATTGATTCTGATACCCCCTGATCTTGACATTCTTCCTCCTACCCCTGTCGTCTAGGATGTTTACTTGCCTGGAGACGTTAGCCTGTACTGTTTGCATCTGGGCAACTGTGTCTTTTAGTGAGTTTAGGGCTTGGCTCAGGTCTTTCACTTCTTGTTCCGTGGCCTGTGTTCAGGCCGAGACCGCCTGTACCTCTGCTGCCAGCCCCTTTAGGTCTGCTTGACACATTAGCTGTAGATTACCTTGGAGTCCCACCAGCATGGTCTGGATGTCCTGTTATTTCGCTGGGGCTAGTCCATCAGTAGCCTGTGTATTTGTGTTGCCTCTGTTGGCTTCTGCTGTGCTGTGTTCTGAATCTTCTTCTTTGAGGTCTCTTAGGTGAGGCTGCCATGTTAGCCCGGGTCTGCGCGGGTCTGCGCGGGTGGAGGGTGCTGCATCATGCTGCTAATGTCCCGGTTAGGCATCGAAGTGCTTGCGGCTGGTTTGTTGGACCTCTGTCCCATATCTTCCGATGTGTGGGAGTCTGCCTCTATGAGTTGTGGGCTCTGTTCGAGCCAGGCTGTCAGCTCCCCTGGTGAGGTACTGGTCGCGTGTGCGATAGGCATCCTGACCCTTGATGTGGCGTTTCGTGCCTGACAGTTGGAAAAAAGGCATCTGCGTGTTCAGCAAGGTGCCTGGAAGCTGTGCTTGTCGTTTGTTTTAGTCGATGAGCTGCGGGTGTGCTGTTATTTTGTGCTGGCCGTACGGAGCTTTTGCAAATGGCGACTGCCTCGTTGTGCCGTCTGCTCTGCCCCCCGATTCAGAAGGCTTTTGGGGATGCTTCAATTAGTGCAGCACAAATAAAAGTATGACACAAATGCTATAAAGATGGTTAAGAATCTGTTGAAAGATTTGGCGCCCGGCAACTTCTGGCTTTTCCCTAAATAAAAATCTGAAATGTAAGAGATCTCAGACCGTTGATGAGATTCAGGTAAATACGACGAGGCAGCTGGATTTTGCAAAGTGTTTTGGAAGAGACAATGGGAGAACTGTGTGAGGTCCCAAGGTACCTAATTCGAAGGGGACTCAGGCGTCATTGTCCTATGTACAATGTTTCTTGTATTACATAGTTACATAGTTACATAGTTACATAGTTACATAGCTGAAAAGAGACTTGCGTCCATCAAGTTCAGCCTACCTCACATTTGTTTTTTGCTGTTGATCCAAAAGAAGGCAAAAAACCCAGTTTGAAACACAATTTTGCAACAAGCTAGGAAAAAAATTCCTTCTTGACCCCAGAATGGCAGTCAGATTTATCCTTGAATCAAGCAGTTATTACCCTACATTGAAAGATTATATCCTTGAATATTCTGTTCTTGCAAGTATGCATCTAGTAGCCGTTTGAACATCTGTATGGACTCTGATAAAACCACTTCCTCAGGCAGAGGATTCCACATCCTGATTGTTCTTACAGTAAAAAAACCTTTCCTTTGCCTTAGGCGAAATCTTCTTTCTTCCAGTCTAAACGCATGGCCTCGTGTCCTATGTAAAGTCTGGTTTGTGAATAGATTTCCACACAATGGTTTGTATTGGCCCCGAATATATTTGTATAATGTTATCATATCCCCTCTCAGGCGGCGTTTTTCTAAACTAAATAGGTTTACATTTGTTAACCTTTCTTCATAGCTGATATGTTCCATTCCTTTTATTAATTTTGTAGCCCGCCTCTGCACTTTTTCTAGTGCCATAATATCCTTCTTTAGAACAGGTGCCCAAAATTGCACAGCATATTCAATATGAGGTCTTACCAGTGATTTATAAAGAGGCAAAATTATATTCTTGTCCGAGAATGAATGCCCTTTTTCATGCATGACAATACCTTACTGGCCTTGGCCACTGCTGATTGACATTGCACATTGTTGCATAGCTTGTTGTCTATAACAATTCCCAAGTCCTTTTCATGTGTTGTTATCCCTAATTCGCTTCCATTAAGGGTATACGTTGCTTGTGTATTCTTTATGCCGAAGTGCATCTTTAATTTTTCATTTTACATGGCTGGATACTTTCCGGACAGACCTCGCATCTATCTATCTATCTATCTTTCTATCTGTCTGTCTATCTGTCTATCTATCTATCTATCTATAGATCTATCTATCTATCAGTCTGTTTATCTATCTATCGATCAGTCTGTCTATTTATCTATCTATCTTTCTATCTATAGATATATCGCTAGAGTGCCTTTAAAGGGACACTCCAGTCACCATAACAACTTCATCTAGATGAAGTTGTTAATGTGCCAGGAGGCCCCTGGGCATACTCTTACCTTAAGCAATAATTCTATCCCTTTCTTGTTACTGACATGCCAGAAGCAGTAACACCCATGTCACAGTGCTGCTATATGTTTTATCATTCTTTATAACCTACATGTTTTGCTTTAAAACATTACTGTTCAAAGTCCCAAGTGCAATACTGTAGCAACCTCACCTGAAATCTTAACCCAGCAAATCTCTCTGTGCAGGACAAGCTGCTATGTGAGTTCACTGTAAAATGAGTAAAGAAAAGACAAGCGTTCAAAAAGATTATTATATTAATGTCATTGCAGCAAAATGTAATAAACCTTAGTTAGCATTCTTGCTGCTGACGGATAGCAATAACAATGTTCAGTGTGATAAATAAATTAAGCAATATTTGCGATTAAATATTTACTTCCTTTAAGATGGCACCAATGAATGTAAAAAAAACAACAACAATCAGACGGACGAACAGAGCACAGAGCAAGGATTTTAAACAAGCTATTTTACATGTTTCTGATTGATTTCCTTTACATCTAAATCTTCTGCGTACGCACAATACAGATTTAGCAAATTCTATCGCACCCGCTGGTGAAT
>OW240915.1:78544325-78633112 GCA_933207985.1 Pelobates cultripes
CTGTCCTCAGAGCCCCTGATGCACACGGACACAGAGCAGAATAGAGACTGGTCCCCCTACATAGGGTCACTTGGCAGATATATGGATTGACACCTGTCCTAAGGATCCCTGATACACACTGACACAGAGCAGAATAGGGACTGTTCCTCCTACATAGTGTCACTTGGCAGATATGGATTGACACCTGTCCTCAGAGACCATGATACACACTGACACAGAGCAGAATAGAGACTGTTCCCCCTACATAGGCTCACTTGGCAGATATGGATTGACACCTGTCCTCAGAGACCATGATACACACTGACACAGAGCAGAATAGAGACTGTTCCCCCTACATAGGGTCACTTGGCAGATATGGATTGACACCTGTCCTAAGGATCCCTGATACACACTGACACAGAGCAGAATAGGGACTGTTCCCCCTACATCGGGTCACTTGGCAGATATGGACTGACACCTGTCCTAAGGTTCCCTGATACACACTGACACAGAGCAGAATAGGGACTGTTACTCCTACATAGGGTCACTTGGCAGATATGGATTGACACCTGTCCTAAGGATCCCTGATACACACTGACACAGAGCAGAATAGGGAATGTTACCCCAACATAGGGTCACTTGGCAGATATGGATTGACACCTGTCCTCAGAGCCCCTGATACACACTGACACAGATCAGAATAGGGAATGTTACCCCAACATAGGGTCACTTGGCAGATATGGATTGACACCTGTCCCCAGAGCCCCTGATACACACTGACACAGAGCAGAATAGGGAATGTTACCCCAACATAGGGTCACTTGGCAGATATGGATTGACACCTGTCCTCAGAGCCCCTGATACACACTGACACAGAGCAGAATAGGGACTGTTCCCCACATAGGGTCACTTGGCAGATATGGATTGACACCTGTCCTCAGAGACCATGATACACACTGACACAGAGCAGAATAGAGACTGTTCCCCCTACATAGGGTCACTTGGCAGATATGGATTGACACTGTCCACAAGGACAAGCTGCAGGCTTCCTGGCAGGGCCCATACAAGGTGGTAGAGCAGGTTTGTGATACCACCTTTGTGATTGGTGCGGTCACAGGCACGTGAGACAAGCGCATACTCCATGTGAACATGCTCAAGCCATACCACGAGCGCACGGAAGAGGTAACCGCGATCTGTGCACCTGCCACTGAAGATTATGATAATTTGCCACTCCCAGATCTCCTAGACCTAGAGGGCCAGAGCGGAGACCTGGGAGAAGTACAGTTAGGAGAACGGTTAGACCCCCCAGGAGCGAACCCAGGTCCAAAGACTAATCCCGGACAAGGGCGCCACCTTTTCCACCCTACCTGGGTACAGTCCGTTAACCACTCACAAAGTTGAAACCCTAGACCAGACCCCCTTTCGCCAAACCGCCTATCGCATACCCGAAGCAGTTAAAGAAAATTTTCAGAAAGAAATTGAGGAAATGATGCAGTTAGGGGTGATAGAACACTCTGACAGCCCCTGGGCCTCCCCGGTAGTACTAGTACCGAAACGGGACGGCACGACCGGTTTCTGTGTAGACTACCGGAGGCTAAACGATGAAACAACCTCAGACGCCTTGTCTATGCCCCGGATAGACGAGCTCCTAGACAAAATGGCCAGAGGCCAGTACCTCACCACAATAGATCTGTGCAAGGGGTACTGGCAAATTTCATTAGCCGAGGACGCCATCTACAAGTCGGCATTTGTCACCTCGTTTGGCCTGTATCAGTTTAAGGCCATGCATTCAGGATGAAGAATGCCCCGACTAACTTTCAGAGGATGGTAGATCGGCTACTGGATAGGTTTCAGGAGTATGCCTGCGCCTACTTGGATGATATAGCCATTTTTAGCTGCTCCTGGCCCTAACACCTGACCCACATAGGAGCCGTACTAGACCGGATTAGGGAGGCCGGACTGACCCTAAAGCCCAGTAAGTGCCATATAGGAACGCGTAAAAACCTCCCCAAGATAGTAGTATGGGCCCCAGAGTGTGAACAGGCCTTCCAACAGCTCAAGACGGCGCTCATTAAATCACCTGTACTTTCTGCTCCTGATCCAACTAAACGCTTTCTCGTCCATACAGACGCTTCTATGTTTGGATTGGGAGCAGTACTGAGCCAAGTCGGAGCAGATGGCGGCGAGCAACCCGGGGCTTATCTAAGCCTGAAACTTTTGCCCAGGGAAGTAGATACACTGCCATTGAAAAGGAGTGCCTGGCGGTGGTGTGGGCCCTCAAAAAGCTGCAACCTTACTTGTATGGACAACCGTTTACCTTACTCACAGATCACAACAAATTTGGGGCACTGCGCGTGCAATCTAATGTGCCACCAGATAGGAGTGGTGTGTTAAGTAGTACTATTCTTATCAGTTTAATCCCTGTTACGTCCCCTATCCGTTGATGTGGAGCAAGACGCAGCAGCAGAAGAGGACTCAGCCGAGGAGGTTATGGAAGAGGATGGAGTAGGAGGAGTAGAGGAGGTGGCAGCTGGCCTGCCTGCAAGTCATGGCGGTGTCACCAACTCCTCTGCAGAGCCACGCATTCCATGCTTGGCAGCCATCAGCAGGTTTGCCCAATGCGCAGTGTAGGTGATATACCTGCCCTGACCATGCTTTGCAGACCAGGTATCAGTGGTCAGATGGACCCTTGCCCCAACACTGTGTGCCAGACATGCCATTATTTCCTTTTGCACAATCGAGTACAGGTTGGGGATTGCCTTTGGTGAAAATAAATTTCGTCCGGGTACCAGTGAGTGAGTGGTGGCACTGGGCACAGTATCCACTGTGAGCCTGACACACCTGCTGGCAGACAACTAACTGCTATTCAATCTATAACAGTGAAAAAAGTTTTTTGTTTTTAAATGCAAGCTATTATGACACCAGATATGAGTGGCACTGCACTGGCAGAGTACACGCTGTGGGCTGACACACCCGCTTTGAGACAACTAACTGCTATTCAATCTATAACAGTGAAAAAAGTTTTTTGGTTTTAAATGCAAGCTATTGTGACACCAGTGAGTGAGTGGTGGCACTGGGCACAGTATCCACTGTGAGCCTGACACACCCGCTTTGAGACAACTAACTGCTATTCAATCTATAACAGTGAAAAAAGATTTTTGTTTTTAAATGCACGCTATTGTGACACCAGATATGAGTGGCACTGTAAACTGGCAGAGTACACGCTGTAGGGCTGACACACCCGCTTTGAGACAACTAACTGCTATTCAATCTATAACAGTGAAAAAAGATTTTTGGTTTTTAAATGCACGCTATTGTGACACCAGATATGAGTGGCAAAGTACACTGGCAGAGGTCTGCAGAGCACACGCTGAAGGCCTGACACCCGCTTTAAGGACACTGACTGCTATTAGCTTACACTGAAAAACTTTTTTTCTTTGTAAAAGCACGCTATAGAGACACCAGATATGAGTGGCAAAGTACACGGGCAAAGGTCTGCAGAGCACACGCTGAAGGAGGCCTGACACCCGCTTTAAGGACACTGACTGCTATTAGCTTACACTGAAAAACTTTTTTTCTTTGTAAAAGCACGCTGTAGAGACACCAGATATGAGTGGCAAAGTACACGGGCAAAGGTCTGCAGAGCACACGCTGAAGGAGGCCTGACACCCGCTTTAAGGACTGCTATTGGCTTACACTGAAAAACTTTTTTTCTTTGTAAAAGCACACTATAGAGACACCAGATATGAGTGGCAAAGTACATGGGCAGAGGTCTGCAGAGCACAAGCTGAAGGAGGACTGACACCCGCTTTAAGGACACTGACTGCTATTAGCTTACACTGAAAAACTTTTTTTCTTTGTAAAAGCACGCTATAGAGACACCAGATATGAGTGGCAAAGTACACGGGCAGATGTCTGCAGAGCACACGCTGAAGGAGGCCTGACACCCGCTTTAAGGACACTGACTGCTATTAGCTTACACTGAAAACCTTTTTTTCTTTGTAAAAGCACGCTATAGAGACACCAGATATGAGTGGCAAAGTAGACGGGCAAAGGTCTGCAGAGCACACGCTGAAGGAGGCCTGACACCCGCTTTTAAGGACACTGACTGCTATTAGCTTACACTGAAAAACTTTTTTTCTTTGTAAAAGCACGCTATAGAGACACCAGATATGAGTGGCAAAGTACACGGGCAGACTTCTGCAGAGCACACGCTGAAGGAGGCCTGACACCCACTTTAAGGACACTGACTGCTATTAGCTTACACTGAAAACTTTTTTTCTTTGTAAAAGCACGCTATAGAGACACCAGATATGAGTGGCAAAGTACACGGGCAGAGGTCTGCAGAGCACACGCTGAAGAAGGAGGCCTGACACCCGCTTTAAGAACACTGACTGCTATTAGCTTACACTGAAAAACTTTTTTTCTTTGTAAAAGCACGCTATAGAGACACCAGATATGAGTGGCAAAGTAGACGGGCAAATGTCTGCAGAGCACACACACGCTGAAGGAGGCCTGACACCCGCTTTAAGGACACTGACTGCTATTAGCTTACACTGAAAAACTTTTTTCTTTGTAAAAGCACGCTATAGAGACACTAGATATGAGTGGCAAAGTACACGGGCAGAGGTCTGCAGAGCACACGCTGAAGGAGGCCTGACACCCGCTTTAAGGACACTGACTGCTATTAGCTTACACTGAAAAACTTTTTTTCTTTGTAAAAGCACACTATAGAGACACCAGATATGAGTGGCAAAGTACACGGGCAGAGGTCTGCAGAACACACACTGAAGGAGGCCTGACACCCAGACGCTTGCAGACAACTAACTGCTATTCAATCTATTACAGTGAAAAAAAATTTTTTTTCTTTTTAAATGTCAAGCTTAAGCTATTGTGACACCAGATATGAGTCGTGGCACTGGGCAAATGGGCACAGTATCCACTGTGAGCCTGACACACCAGCTTTAAGGACACTGACTGCTATTCAATCTATAACAGTGAAAAAAGTTTTTTGTTTTTAAATGCAAGCTATTGTGACACCAGTGAGTGAGTGGTGGCACTGGGCACAGTATCCACTGTGAGCCTGACACACCCGCTTTGAGACAACTAACTGCTATTCAATCTATAACAGTGAAAAAAGTTTTTTGTTTTTAAATGCAAACTATTGTGACACCAGTGAGTGAGTGGTGGCACTGGGCACAGTATCCACTGTGAGCCTGACACACCCGCTTTAAGGACACTGACTGCTATTCAATCTATAACAGTGAAAAAGTTTTTTTGTTTTTAAATGCAAGCTATTGTGACACCAGATATGAGTGGTGGCACTGACTGGGCAAATGGGCACAGTATCCACTGTGAGCCTGACACAGAAGCTGGCAGCAGTGGCAGACAACTAACTGCTATTCAATCTATAACAGTGAAAAAAGTTTTTTGTTTCTAAATGCAAGCTATTGTGACACCAGTGGGTGAGTGGTGGCACTGGGCACAGTATCCACTGTGAGCCTGACACACCCGCTTTAAGGACACTGACTGCTATTCAATCTATAACAGTGAAAAACGTTTTTTGTTTTTAAATGTGACACCAGTGAGTGAGTGGTGGCACTGACTGGGCAAATGGGCACAGTATCCACTGTGAGCCTGACACAGAAGCTGGCAGCAGTGGCAGACAACTAACTGCTATTCAATCTATAATAGTGAAAAAAGTTTTTTGTTTTTAAATGCAAGCTATTGTGACACCAGTGAGTGAGTGGTGGCACAGGGCACAGTATCCACTGTGAGCCTGCAAGTATTGTGAGCTCAGTGAGTGAGTGGTGACACTGGGCACAGTATCCACTGTAGGCCTGACACACCCTTTAAGGACACTGACTGCTATTCAATCTATAACAGTGAAAAAAAGTTTTTTGTTTTTTAAATGCAAGCTATTGTGACACCAATTGTGAGGTGAGTGCTTTGAGACAACTAACTGCTATTCAATCTATAACAGTGAAAAAAGTTTTTTGGTTTTAAATGCAAGCTATTGTGACACCAGTGAGTGAGTGGTGGCACTGGGCACAGTATCCACTGTGAGCCTGACACAGAAGCTGGCAGGCAGGCAGGCAACTGCAATTACATAACACCGAAAAAAAAGCAGAAAAAAAAAAAGCAGACTGATGTTCTTGCCCTAAAAAGGGCTTTTTGGGTGCTGTCCTTACAGCCTAGATCAGATGAGTCCTTCAGGACTGTAGTGGACACTGTATACCCTAACCTAGCTATGCATTTCCCTATGTAATCAACAGCAGCTACACTTTCCCTCCTCTCACTAAGCATGCAGCTTGAGAATGAATGTAAAATGGATGCTTTCCAGTAGGTGGGAGGGCCTGCTAGGGAGGGTGTGCTGCTAATTGGCTGGAATGTGTCTGCTGACTGTGAGGTACAGGGTCAAAGTTTACTCAATGATGACGAATAGGGGGAGGATCGAACTGCGCATATGTTCGCCCGCCGTGGTGAACGCGAACATGCTATGTTAGCCAGGAACTATTCGCCAGCGAACCGTTCGGTGCATCACTAATCTACTGTAGTAGTATAACCCTTACAATAATATGCAGTGGTTATTGTGCATAGAGTGCCCCTTTCAACAATTAAAGGGACACTATAGTCACCAGAACAAATACAGCTTAATTTAGTTTTCTGGTATCTATAGCCTCTTCCTGCAGGTTTTTTGTTGTAAACACAGCCTTTTCCGAGAAAAGACAATATTTACATTACTTCCTAGGGACACCTCCAGTGGCAGTCATTCACATGACCATTAGAGGTGCTTTCTAGGTTAGTGCTGCATAGTGGTGCTGAACCTTCCCCATAGAGATGCAATGAGTCAATACATCTCTATGAGTAGATGCTGATTTGTGCAGCACAACGTTTGGCCGCACATGCGCAATAGCCTCCCAATGGTTTCCTATGGGAAATCATTGGATTGACTGAAATCATCAGTTTTGATGATCTCAGCTAAGGGGGTGAAATGCTATATGGGAATAAGGGTATGTTTTCATTCTTTTTAAATTGGAAAAGGGGAACTGGGTCCCTAAAATTGATTTTTAACACAATAGGGTCAGGAATACACGTTTGTATTCCTGACACTGTAGTGTTCCTTTAATTTCAGCAAAGCAACATGCAATATGTATTCTATATATTATACATTGTGAAAGCCTATCACTACCTATTTTAAGTAACAATATTTGTTGATTCAAAAGTAGACAGTCTTTCAAGTTTTATATCAAAGAGTTACAAATTCCTTCTCTACTACAAAATCTATAAGATATATAATCATTATATCTATGCAGGCATCTTGAGAAACAATATTTAAAAAAAAAAAGTTTTAACTGAATTGGATAATTCATATCTTAATTATATGAACTGAAAATAAACATTTTCTGTGTATAGTGGGACATTTTGTGTTTCTAAACAGTGACCCTATGTGTACAACTAGCTAGAAATTTAACCTGTAAATGACACATCAATAACAACTATGTTAGTTACTTAGTGCAGAACAAAAATAATCTTGTGAATAAAAAAAATGTTCTAGTCTTAATAAATTCATTTAGGGCCACCATTATTGTTGTAATCTTGCATGCTATTGAAGAAATAATTAGAATTTACAACATTAAATATTAACATGTGGACATGCCATTTTCATGGCATATTCTTTAATTTAACTTCATTAAAACATTTTTGATAATATTGATAATCAGGAATCTAATAAAACATTTTCTAAGGTCATCTCTAAGTATGCAGATGCTCGTAAAGAAGAAGTAAAATGCATTCCTTCCAGATGTACTCTTTAAGATCCCTATTTAATAGGTGATAAGGGTACCAGCACAAAAGCCAATGGCTTTGATTTGCCAGGAGTCCTAGGAAAGGTTACACACCTAACTCAATGCAAGTCTGAACTTCCTAACTTAGACTCTACCAGACTCACAAATAGTGATATTTCTAATTATTTGTTGAACTCAATTTTATTTGAACATGACAAGTTGATAGCACACGTGGTTTTGTCTGAAATGTATTTTTCTTTTTGCTGCCATAAATCAAGCCTTCCTTCTGTACACTTATTTCTTCATAAAAATGAAATTGTGCCCTCAGGTATATGTAAATGCTGTCAGATGGGGCCGCCCTCTTTATCTTGAAAAAGCCAGCAGTGAAAGGGCAAAACGCATTAATGCAGAGAGCGGTGTTTCAGCTTCCAAGAGTTGTCCAGCGTTGTGCGGCAAAATCATTCCTCCAGACTCTAAATCACTCATCCTGGCTTCTGCTAGATGATTGGTCTCATCAAGCACATTTACTGAGTCTTAACATAAGCCTCAGACACTGCATTGCTGTACTGTGTTATTTATTTCTTGCTTTTGTGGTTATTGGAGACAACAACCAAATGTATACTGAGAAAAAGTTCCATCAAGGGTAAGAGGTCTTGGGAGAATACATTTACAGTATCACACTATATGCTTTTGCTTTGCATCTTTTAACCCATTAAGGACTGATGACGGTTCAGGACCATCATCGGAAACATCCCCTTGAGGACCGATGACGGTCCTGAACCATCATAATGGTATTATTTACTTACCTGATCGCCACAGTTCCCCTGGTGGCATTCGGCGTTGCTCCCGGTGTGGAGGGACTGCCTGACAGCCCCACCTCGCGAATTAGGACCCCGCTCTAACAGAGCGGTCACATGGCCGCAATAGGTGTCTGTATCTGCCTGGAGGGGGACTGCCTGAACTGACAGGCAGTCTCCCTGCAGGTGTAAAAAAAAAAAACAGTAAATGAATAGAAATATAATATAATATAATATAATATATATATAGATATATATATATATATATATTCTAAATATATATATATATATATAGTCATACTAAGTGTATTTTTATATTAATATATACATATATTATAAAAATATTTATAATTAAATAAAACACGTATATATATATATATATATATATATATATATAATAACTATATATTATTATAAAATACAAATAATAAGTAAATTTAAAAAACTTAACAATAACATTTTCAAAAATATATATATGAAATTTTATTCTAACTGTATTTTGATAAATATATATATATATTATTTCAAAATACACTGAGAATGAAATTATATATACATCTATGTATATATAAATCAATCAAAATAATAATACGAAACATATATTTATATCCATATACAAATTTACATAAATAATTTCATAAATATACACGTAGACTTCAAATATATAAATATGTATATATATTTAAATTCTATGTGTGTATTTATGTAATATTTTTACTAAATAAGTAATTGATTGCAGTTTAGAGGACCTGCCTGACAACCCAGGCCAAAAGTCCAGAGAATTTAATTTGCTAGCACTGTATTTAACCCTGTAACTTTCTATGACACCCTAAAACCTGTGCATGGGGGGATACTGTTTTACTCAGGAGACTTCGCTGAACACAAATATTAGTGTTTCAAAACAGTAAAACATATCACAGTGATGATAGTCAGTGAAAGTTAAGTTTTTTGCATTTTTTCCCACACAAAAGGCACTTTCACTGATATAATTGTTGTGATACATTTTACTGTTTTGAAATATTTGTCTAATATTTGTGTTCAGCAAAGTCTCCCGAGTATAACAGTACCCTCCATGTACAGGTTTTATAGTGTTTTTGAAAGTTACAGGGTCAAATAAGGGTCACATTTTTTTACATTGAAAATTGCCTGGCTGGTTATGTTGCCTTTGAGAGCGTATGGTAGCCCAGGAATGAGAATTACCATAATTAAATTATGGGTATTTACAGTCTTTTTAGTAGCCACTTAGTCAAAAATACTGGCCAAAGTTAGGGTTCATAATAGTTTTTTGCATTTTTAACACACAAACAAATATAAATGCTAACTTTGGCCAGTGTTTGTGGCTAAGTGGCTACTAAAAAAGCCTGGACATACCCCATATTGAATACCCTGGGTTGTCTACTTTAAAAAAAAAATGTGAGGTGTTATTCAGAGATTTATGACAGATAACAGTGTTACAATGTCACTTTTGATAAATTTTTAAAATATATATATATATAAATATATATATTTTGAAACAGCAATTTCCTATTTGTACTTTGCCCTATAACTTGCAAAAAAAAGCATGTAAACACTGGGTGTTTTTAAACTCAGGACAAGATTCTGAATATATTTAGCAGTTTTTTTTCATTAGCTTTTGTAGATCAGTAAAAGATTTTTCAAGTAAAAGTCAAAAAACACAGTGCCATTTTGATACATTGAACATTGGATATAATAATAACCGGCTCCCCTAATCCCCAGACCACCTTTGTAAATGGCGATTAAGTAGTAACTCTCTAAAAAGGATTACTGCAATATTACTCTAGTATTGTATCAGGGGCTAATTCACTAAGCACTTGCATTTATATTTACATATTTTGCATGTTGAGCATTTGGGAAAGGCCTTGTTATGTATACCTTCTTTGATTATTTTTATATTTAAAATGTATTATTTGTTTGCGCTCTCTTCTGTAGTTGTGTTAATTTCTTCATATCAACATATCCTTTACAAATATATATTTAGCTGTGTTTCAGTGTTCCCATCTGCAAATACATAAATATGTATAGTGAGCTTGTTAAAGGGACACTATAGTCACCAGAACAACTACAGCTTATTGAATTTGTTCTGGTGAGTATGATAGTTACCTTCAGGCTTTTTGCTGTAAACAGTGTCTTTTCAGAGAAAATGCAGTGTTTACATTACAGCCTAGTGATAACTTCACTGGCCACTCCTCAGATGGCTGCTAGAGATCCTTCCTGGGTCATGGCTGCCTAAAATGCATCCAAACATTCAGTATCTCCTCCCTCTGCATGCAGACACTGAACTTTCCTCATAGAGATGCATTGATTCAATGAATCTATATGAGGAAATGCTGATTGGCCAGAGCTGTTTGAATTGTGCTGGCTCTGCCCCTGATCTGCCTCTTTGTAAGTCTCAGCCAATCCTATGGGGAAGCATTGTGATTGGATCAGGCTACCACTTCTGGTGATGTCAGCAGGCAGTGGGCAGGTCTAAAGGAAACAGGAACAGAGGCAGCAGCTCCTGACTTGAATACAAGTAAGATTTTACTATATTTAGGGAGGCATGAGGAGGTCAAGGGGGCTAGATGGTGGTTTTAACCCTATAGGGTCAGGAATACATGTCTGTGTTTCTGACCCTATAGTGCTCCATTAATTAATATGTAATGCGTGTGATTTCACATGTAAGTGTGTGGATATATTTGTGTATATACACTGCCTGACTGCATATGTAATATGTGTACTATGTAACTAAATGTATTCATATGATATCCTTTGGGTGTTGACTGGACATATCCAAGTAATGTGTCTGTGTGTGCACATTGCATGTGAGTGTAACATTGCAGATTAGCTGAAATGTTACAATTTAATTTCATACACTAAAATGTTTTCTTATATTGAGCCGCATTAATATTGCCTCTATTATTGTGTTTACAATATGTTTACTTTTTTCTTTTTGATGTCACATTATATGTTAGCTACCAAGATATGCATGATTAAGCCATAGAGCTTGGTACATTATTAGAACTAGCAATGCAGAATTATGCACAGCATAGAATAGAATGTTAGTTCCATTTCTAATTTCTGTGCTTTCCTGAGATATTACCTTGGACCTGGTGTATGTCACCGGCCAGACATTCTTAACTGTGTATGTGGTATATATTCTGCTATGGCAGATTTAATTTGAATTGGCAAGATTAAATTCCCTTAAAGACATGTTGTCATCTTTTATATAAAAAATAAAATAAAAAATGAATGTAATGCAGCCCATGTGTTCATTATTTTGTAATGAATATATATATAAGTTAATAACTCTTTGTCATTTGCCATCTATGAATATAAAAAAACAAAACTACATTTGTGTTACTGTTCATAATAGAAAAGCTCTTGGCTAAACATATTGAGTAGTAACAAATTAGAACATTTTTACAATCAAGTATTTGTGTACAGTTTCCAATTTAGTTCTACAATAATTCAAGCTATAATGAATTATTTTCATTGATATCAAACTTCTTTTTAGATTTTAAAACAATAAAATTGGAGCACTACTCCTGTGTGTACATGCTATTTTCAGTTTATAGAATGAATTAGTCTATTACAACCAGTACTACGTGCGTTGATATTTTTAATAAAATAATACAATCTAATTGCGTTATCGTGTAAACTGAGTGTTTATAAACCCTTGGGTGTACGTTTCAGGTTTTTATGACTAGGAAAAATTTAAAAAATATAATAAAATAAATCATAATAAAGAAAGCAATTAGTGAATTTGGCATTATATTAATATAATAGTCAGTCCATTAGGGAGTAGTGGAGAGAAAACAATACAATGAATATTGTAAAGAATAAAGTTCTTCTCCAACCCTAATTATATTATTGGAAAAAATTACAGATAAGGCATTTGGAATTGCTTCCTATAATTGGTAGGTTACCAATAATGAGCCCAGCTGGGAGAGATATAGCTGCTGGCTTGACCATGGTCTCAGTGATAATTTCTCTCTGAGGTTGCACCTCTGATGGTATATCCTGGAAATTGGTAGACCCAGTTGAAGGAATGGAGTTACATCTGATGGCAAGCAGTGGGATCTGCTACCATTCAGAGGAGAGAGCTGCCGGGAAGAGATCAGCAGATCATTGGAAACTAACAAGTACTTTAGCAGTACAAGGTCGATTGAGAGGAGATAGTAATGTAGGAAAAAGTGTTACTGGACAGGTATGATCTGAATGGTGACACCAACAGGAGACTATTTAGCGGAGAATGACTAAAAACAGCTTACACTAACACTGATTGGGCCAGCAGAGGGTTGCTGTTGACACGAACCACTATATTTCAGGAACTCCATTACTACACCTACTAGAACAATTCTACCAACACAGCAAGGAAGTACTCAACTGTGTGAGAGATAGTAAGCCTCTCACCTTGACAGAGGCTGCCAGGCTGGAGGATGGATATGTAACCACCCAGAGCCTCAGCCCTGTTGCAACTGAACAGTCTTGTGCCAAAGGACCAGCTGCACTTTTTAATGCAGTGCAACAAGTTAGACCTCTGGCTCAAGGCGGTCTATACTGTGCTGGGGCTAACAGATTAACTTTGCTTTGATATAGCCTTATTCTGTCCTCCTTTCCTTCCTCTTTTCTTTAATATCCCCCCCCATACCCAGCCACCCCATATGTGCTCCTCACCCTCCCTCCCTGTAATGCAAGTATTGCATTTCCCTCCAGACCCTGTCAACCAACCTCACTATCCACTGCTAACCCCTGCCCTGCCAGTCTCTGTTATCCACTATCCTACTGGTAACTCCTTCCTGAAAGTCCCTGTTGTCCGCCCATCCTACTCGTAACCTCTTCCCTGCCAGTCCCTGTTATCCACCCATCCCACTGGTAACCCTTTCCAGCCAGTCCCTTTTATCTGCCCATCTAACTGGTAACACCTTCCCTGCCAGTTCCAGTACACTAGCTTACAGGTATCATGTATCTGTTATTCTTATGGTGTACTTTGTATGGATGTCAGCATAAAATGTAGAGTGGTTAGTTTAAACAATATTAGAGATTTTGTAACATACTCTGTGCTCAGTCTTTCCAAGGTAATTACTTACTGGACAAAGAGTCCAAACAAAGTGCACCCACTATTGAATTCCCATTTATATTTGTTTTTACATGCTGTTGTGAAGCACAATAAATGTATTTTCCTAGTCATACATGGCAGCATCACATATGGGTAAGCTCCTCCTCCCAGCTGTCAGGACAGGAATAATTAAACAATTAAATCCAATAAAAGCCCCCTCTCTCTACACCCCTCAGTCTTTTTTTCCAGTCCTGGTTGACAGACAGACTGGCGTGCAGTTTTCAGCGATGGCAGGTCCAGCATCGCAGCCTCGGGACTCTCGCGCGGTAAGTCCTTATAGCCGTGCGGGCCCCACCTAGTGGTATAAAAGTATACTGCGGCTAGATTTTGTCCGGGAAATTAAAATATTCAAGCATTTAAGTGTAGGCTGCCTTGGCTTTCTGCATTCACCCAATTGCATGTGAAATATTTAAATATTTCTTAAATTATTTTAATTTAGTAACCTTGTTTTTATTAGATGGATTCTTCTCCCACCTCCCTTAGAAGCGTATCTAGAAAGAAAAAAAAAAAGGTGAGTCCAGTTCATGGGGGTACAAAAAGAGTGCATTGACGGTCTGAAAGTATTAACATATGGCCTTGTCTTTTCAGCCCTAGAACTTCTCAGGATTCATCTCCAAGAAAGAGGACACAGAAAACTAAGCGCTGTATGGGCTGCGGTTCAAAAGCCCCAGAGGGGAAGAACCTGTGCTTCCAATGTATAGAAGAAGTAGCAGAGAGGTAATCTAAAAGAAACTCACCCCAAACAGACTTCAGATGCCATCTCTGAAGGGTTTCAGTCAGCATCTAAAAGGGGCAACCAAAAGGTATAGAGAAGCTTCTGTCTCTTCGGGATCTAGCCTGGAGCTATATGATCCATTTTTAGAAGATAAGGAGTACTGTGAATACTGGAAATCTCTAGACTCCAGGAAAGTGGACAAACTAATATCTCTGGTTAGAAGCACCTTAAAAATCCCAGAAGATAGCAGGAAAGTATCAGCTTCAGATGTCTTCTTCGAAAACTTGAGATCTACTTTTCCGCTGCACTCGACTATAAAAGAATTGATCCATTCTGAATGGTCCAAACCAGAAAAGAGACTAGCTCTGCAAGCGAAAGTGAAAAGAATGTACCCATTTGCATCAGAGGAAGTAAAGCATTGGGAAACCATTCCAAAAATTGACACTGCTGTGATCCGATTAGCAAAAAAGACCATTCTTCCTATTGATAGCATGGCGTACCTGACAGAGCCTATGGAAAAAATAATGGACTCTAATCTGGTTAAACAATATCTGGCAATTGGGTTGGGATTACACCCAGCGGCAGCTTTAAAGTCAGTAGCCAGAAGCATAAAGGTCTGGATTGGGAATCTAGAAGAAGACATAACCAGTGGCACAAGCAGAGAGAACTTTCTGGAATCCCTGAAAGACATAAAACAGACTTAATTTCTGAATCTGCTTTAGATGTCTCAAAATCTCTGTCGAAAGCCTTGCGTTGTCTGTGGCGGCTAGACTACACCTCCAAAGCCAGCCTTTGTGCATTACCTTTCCAAGGGGAAAGATTATTTGGTAAAGTCCTGGATGATGCCATTCAGAAAGCTACAGATGGGAAGAAAGCATTTCTACCACAGTCAAACAGAAGACCCTACAGCGCACCCTACAGGGACAAGTTTAACAATGAGAGGTCATTTCGAGATAGTAGGTCATACAAGCCAGGAAGAGAATATGGTAGATCCCAGTGGAGATTTCAATCCTCTTCCTCCATTAGAGGATCTAGGGGTAGAGGTACCCGCCAGAACACAAAATCATTATGAAGGTCGGGACGTCCAGACTGGAACAGTGGGGGGGGGGGCGTTTAAAACACTTCTTTCCAGTTTGGGCAACATCCATCAAAGACAAATGGGTCCTGAGCATAACCAAAGAAGGCTACAAACTAGAATTCAAAGAATTCCCCCAAATTTTCATGTTTCATCGATCAAGGGTGTCAGCAGGCGTAAAACGGAAGGCAAAGGAGAACTGCCTTAAGCAGTTGATCACTCAAGGGGTTATCAAGCAAGTCCCTCAAATGGAGGAATGCAGAGGATTCTATTCAAATGCACTTTTAGCTCCCAAACCAAATGGAAAATGGAGACTTATTCTGGACCTAAAAAGAATAAATCTATATCTCAAGAACATGTCTTTTAAGATGGAGTCTATTGCATCCATAAAACAGGCCATTCATCAGGGCGACTGCCTAACATCGATAGATCTGAAAGATGCATACTACCAGATCCCGATACATCAATCCAATCAGAGGTTCCTGAGGTTCTGGATGTCGGTAAAACACTATCAGTTCCAGGGCATGCCATTTGGTCTAAGCTTGGCACCAAGAATGTTCTCGAAGGTTCTCATAACAGTTATTGCAATCCTGAGAAAGAGAGGGATCCAAGTATTCCACTACTTGGCGATATCCTGGTAGTAGCACAGGAATACCACACAGCAGTCCATCAGACAGAAGAGGTGATCTTTACTCTGCAAGAATTTGGGTGGCTCACAAACAGAGACAAAAGCAATCTCATTCCATGCAGGCACATAGTGTTCCTTGGAGCAAGTATAAACACAGAAGCTTCAACTATCTCTCTATCCCAAGATCGCATTGCTCGGATCAAGAATAAGATTTTAAAAATACTTCCAAGAACAAGACTTCGAGCAAAAGATTACATGAGTGTCCTGGGATCGCTTACGTCGACCATAGTCCAGGAGGTCTGGTCAGATGGGCACATTGGAAGACGAGACAGAACTTCCTCACACAGATTAACAAGTCAGCAATGAACTGGGATTAATGGATTATAATTCCCCAAGACCTGAAGCTTCAACTAAGGTGGTGGATAGAAGGATCCAACTTGACCAAGGGTTTTCCCCTGGAAGATCCCCAATGGGACGTTATGACTACAGATGGAAGTACAAGAGGATGGGGAGCTCACTACAAGCACCCAATCTCAGTTCTGAGAGTGGTTTAGAACTTCAGTTCAGAGCAGTGAGGGGAGAGCAAAAACTTCATACGATAGCATTGCATGGCCTGGAAAAGTTGGATAAGTGCCATAGGATAGTGATGCAGAGGTAGCAATGTAAGAGGGAGAGAGCCAGAAGTAAATTGATGTTGGTAGCCCAACTAATATTTTTGACAGCCCATATTAGATTTGCAGCAATTTTCACAAATAACTGAAGTTCTAAACCACTCTCAGAACTGAGATTGGGTGCTGGTTCCTCCTTGCACCATTCACTTTGCAATTATTTAAAGTTGTCATGATGCTTGGAGTGACTCTTTAAAAAATATATATTAATGGGGGGCGTGGCCTGGCTACTCACGGACATGGACGAGTGAGAGCTGAGCTCCACCGAGGGTGAGACCGAAAACAGCGATTATCATAGCGTTACCTGCCATCCACGAATGCAGACATCACTAATAACCCGCCTAGACCAGAGATGTCACATAAACAACGAAAAAACCAAGCTGTGCCCGGCAGCGCTGCAAATTAAAGCGCTCACACCAACTAGAATTAAGATGGCAATGGCAGCCCCTCATCTCCAGCAGCACGCTCAGATTGGAGCGATAGCACATCAATCTCCCAAATGCACACAGCACCTGCCTCTGAAATAGCCTTACAGAGAATGCTGCATGACTTACAACAAACCTTGCAAACAGACTTCACAAAGCTTGCTCGTGATGTCAGATCTGACATTCAAGCTATAGCAGAACGCACCTCACAACTAGAGGACAAAACAGAGGAAATCATAACGGCCCATAATAATCTGGCTGAGGCCTATGAATCCTTTGAGGTGAGGCTAACAGATCTAACAGCGAAAGTGGCGGATCATGAAGACCGCGATAGAAGAAATAATATTGCGCAGCATACCAGAGGATATCACACCTCCAGATCTCCATGGCTATGCCATATCACTATTTAAATCAATATGCCCCGACCTAACAGATGCTGATCTATGCTTAGACCGCATACATAGGCTGCCTAGACCGCGGTTTCTAGCAGCTACTGCACCAAGAGATGCGCTAACGAGAGTACATTACTTTACTACAAAGGAGACCATTATGAGAGCTGCGAAGAACCCAGACAATATCCCTAAGGAATACACAGGTATCCAGCTCTTTACCGATCTCTCTGCAGCAACATTGGCAAAGCGCAGAGAACTAACACCTATCACCAAAGCGCTGAGAGAAGCGGACATGCCTTATAAGTGGGGATATCCAACACGAATAATTCTTCGGCGCAAAGGAGTGGAGCACCAAATCCGCAACATCGTAGAAGGTACCATGCTGCTAAAGGAATGGAACCTGAACGTGACATTACCAGAAGCTAAGGAATTTCCTGATAAACAGCGCAAATCGCCCACAAAGATCCAAAAGGAACGGTCCTCTTTGTCTAAGCAAAAGTGACTGTCCCCACTGGACTTTAACAGTACCAAATGTACCAGTTAAACTGGGTTCCATGACGTGAAGACACGTGAGTTTATAACCTAGAGAGTTCATACAATGCTATTAGTTTCATTTTTTACCTGTTTTTCTTTTATCTTACTTCTGTTGTAGGATAAGTTATGATATGTATAACTGTATTCCTAGTATACACGTAAACGTCACTAGGCAGTGAAAGTTAACTATAACAAAATGCAACGCATAAGATAGGGTTGACAGGCTACGAATATGCACTGCATCCTCCCCCCGATTGGGCTCCATGGAGCTACTAGATCCATCTGGGGAAATAGAGGGTTGTTACCCGCTCTCCCCACTGTATATAGTTGCCCTAGGGCACCCTACCCAACTTACACCTCCCACTCCACCTTTATCCATTTCACGGTCCATACCGTCTTATCGACTAACTAGCACAGCCGAACAGATCAGACCACAAACATATCGCATACAAGATAAACCCTGGCACATACCTGAGGAGCTCAATAAAATTAAATTAGGCACAATCAAAAGGGCACATATTAAGACATTAAAATGTTGGCTCTAACCGTCCTATCGTTGAATGCCAAAGGTTAAATTCTCCTCATAAACGGAGACTGGCACTCAATGAAACCAAGCAACGGAAGGCACAAGTGGCTTTCTACCAAGAAACCCACTTTTCAAAAGCCAAAATGCCCAAAGCAAAAAGCCAAAATGCCCAAATTCTCCTCTAAACAGTACCCTGTGGGTTATCACGTAGGATATGCAAAACGAAAGAGAGGTGTATCGATCTTGATTAGTAAGGAGGTATCCTTTACATTATGCAAAAAATTTGGGGATAAAGAAGGCAGATTTATCCTTCTTCAATGCCAGATTAACAATGAACAGTATACTCTGGTGAACATATATGGCCCACAGGAAAACCAAGCAATGTTCATTGACAAAATAATATCTCTTACACTAAAGTATGCATATGGTAAACTGATCATAGGAGGGGATACCAATTTTCTCCTAGAAATCAATTTAGATACATCCTCAGATGCCACAGTATCTCACAAAACTACCCAAAAACGGTCAATAGCAACATCCCAACTCAGACATCAAATACATAGTGCGCATTTGGTAAATGTCTGGCGTATATTTCATTTAGCAGAAAAGGATTTCACATTTCATTCACATGTATATAACTCATACTCCAGAATAGATAGGTTTCTTATCCCCAACTCCCTTATATCGACTGTACAGAACACACACATAGGATATATAACATGGTCTGACCATGCCCCCATCACCATAACGCTGACAGAGAAATACCCAAACAAAGGGCGAGGCTCATGGCGGATTAATGAATCACTATTACGAGACCATAAAATACTCAAACAAATTAGAGAAGACATTACAATGTACTTTGATACCAACTGCTCAGACACTATGAAAATAGACACACTATGGTAAGCACATAAGGCGGTGATTCGAGGGTCTCTGATCAAACATGCCAGCCATGCTAAAAAAATTACGTTTGTCAACATATGATAATCTTATACAGCAAATTAAAGCTATTACACATGCCAACAAACAAAACCCAACAAAGACACAATATGACCAACTAAAGACACTGCAATCCCAACTTAACGAAATAGAACTAGACAAAACGAATTATATTTTACAGAAGTGTTATCACACATTTTTTGCTCAAGGAAATAAATCAGGAGCAGTATTAGCATCTAAACTCAAAGCCCGCGCTGCTCACTCACGAGTAGCATACATTATATCCCAGAAAAAAAAGAAACTAATGAATCCACAGGATATTGTGGAGGAGTTTGCGACCTACTATAGCACACTCTACAACCTAAGGAGCACACACACCCTAATAGAGTCACAGATCCAAAACTTTCTGTCCACAGTTGATCTACCTAGTCTCACAGAATCAGAAATAAAAACGATTACCAGCCCAATCACGTGTCAGGAAGTGCAACAATTCATAGCTAAGATGCCAGCACATAAATCCCCTGGTCCAGGCGGCCTTTTCAACCTATATTACCAGACGTTTTCCGACCTACTGACGCCACACCTTACCAACCTCCTAAACCAATGTTTTTACACTGGGTCAATGCCAACTGACATGCTACTGGCGCATATATCCACATTGCCAAAACCAGGGAAAAAAGCAGATGTCTGCCAGAACTTTCGCCCTATTTCTCTACTAAATTGCGACACGAAAATCTATGCTAAGGTCCTGGCAGAGAGGCTGAAAGACATACTTTCACGCATAGTTCACAACGACCAATCCGGTTTTATTAAAAATAGGCAAGGATCAGACAATACAAGGAAAATACTAAACATCCTGGGCCATATGGAGACACTCGATGGAAGGTCTTCTCTTAGCACTGGATGCGGAGAAGGCCTTCGATAGACTGAATTGGAAATATATGGAACATGTTCTTGGTAAATTTGGGTTCTCCAGAGCGTTCATCAGAGGTGTCCTAGACCGGTTGGATAGAGCTGGGTATCACCCACCTTATAGACTTATGCTCACAGGGGAACTTTCTATCCTTCCCAGCGCTACAGACCAAATATAATTTACCTCCGTCATATATATTTCCATATATTCAATTGAAAAGTATATTTTCAGACAGGGTGCTTCATATCACAACATAAGTACCTGAGCACGGCACGACCTTGCTTCAAATCTATGATAGATGTAATAAAAACCCGATCAAGGCTAAGTCCTTATCTTTTAGCTACGCAGCCTTGGGTCAAAATACACCCCAACCAGAATTTCCTTTTATAAATCAATGGAACAAAAGAATACCAACTAACTATAACGAAAGATCAATGGTTGCAATCGCTCACGGCCCTGAAAGGCTCCACATCTTGCTACTCCCACATAGAGGCTCACAAATTGATATCTTACACCAGACAGATTGAACAAAATATATCTGCTCTCCTCACCATCGTGTTGGAGATGTGAACTATCTAGAGGTACGATGAGCCACATTTGGTGGCAATGCCCTAACATTGAACCACTGTGGAAAGAAACCCAAACATTGTGCAATTTGTTGGGTGTTCTACATAGCCCCTTGTCATTAGAGATGGGACTTCTTCTGTTATTCCCAAAGCACATCTCCCCATCTGATAAACAATTACTTATACTTATTATCTTGGCAACACGAAACCTCATAGCAAGTTACTGGAAAAACAGAGAATGTCCTACACAGAAACAATTATAAAACAAGATTAGACAATTTTTAAAATATGAAAGGATGTTTTCCTCCACGTCTAAACAGAGAGATCAAACAAACTAACTGGCAAAGGTGGACAGATGTCTTACTCCCAGCTGCCATTCCAAAGCAGAGAACCAAACAGGGGTGACCCGGAAACTTGCTCTCTGGCTGTAAAGATCTATAGATCTCTGGCTGTATAGATCTACAATATTAAGGTTTTAGATAGGGCTAAGAAGATAGACGATAGAAGTAATAATGCACCGTTATAACATGAGACATGATCAATCTGTACCCATACTTACCTAAACTAGTTAGGTTTATAGGAATGGGTCTTAACATCGAAGTAGTACAAGGGACAAGGAAGGCAATTGTAATATATGATTGTACGATAATGTTTTTGTATGAAACAAAGTTGGACACATATTGTGAATGGATATTATCCCTCCCCTCTTCCCTTCTGTATCCAGTTTTTCTCTTGACATTAAGAATTCAATAAACTATAAATTGAAAAAAAAAAAAAGTATATATTAATAATAAATAATACACCCTGGAAAATGTATAATATTCTAGGAACCTCTAAAGAGGAAAGGGTTACATGTCTGGAAAGGAAAAAAAATGTCAAAGGGCAAATAGTAAACATGACAGCTGAAAGACTTGGAAAAGTAACAAAAGGACAGTCTATTACAAGCCAGTAATTTGACCAGGACCAAGAAAAGGTCAGACAATTTGAATGTTTTATCCGTGGGAGCTCATTACTGTTAATAGCCCTGATGACCTTATTGCAGTACAGACAGACTGGGTTCAGTACAGTCAGGTCTCTAGTACAAACTCTTTGGAGTAAACCACTTAATATTTTGTGCAACAATAATGATATAAATATATGAAAGCTAAATCCAAAACTTACAAGAACTCATGTGATCTTTAAGGTTTAAGTACTGTTTGTGTCCTTGTAAGATTATTGTATTCCTGAAATAAATGTATCTTTCTTTTTAGGAATGTTAAGCATACACATATCATTTAATGTCAGATGCAATGTAAGAATATAAACTTGTCTTGATCCTAGAGGAATATATCTGAGAAAGCTGATAATGTTTGTACCCTAATATCATTAAAATACTGATCAGAGCGACTCAATGCATGATTATAATGTTATAACATTATAGGTTTTAGAAAGTGACAATATCTATATCGGTTCTTTCACTATCATAAACTGCATTTAACTATAGGAAATAAGGTTATCTGACATTCATACATAAAAAATTATAGATAAAGGATTAGTGCAAAACACTAATTCGAAAGTGCTGTCGTTGTGGCCCCTTTTGCATCAAGTAAATAACGAAAGGAGAGTTTCTGACAGGTGCAGTACTTTTATTCTTTTGCATCAAGGGTGTGCAGGAGGGTTGAACACCACCAACATTAATCTCTTTAACACGTTGAGCACTGTGAACCATAAGCACCGACTATCGAGCACTGTGAAAACTGTAAAATGACATACAAATACATTTGTTTACAGAGATCACCAAAAAGGGGGTTACAAAAAGGATTACAAATGTAGAGTCCACTTATCTGCATATATTGACATTACATTAATTAAACATCTGAGGAATACAAACTATATACAGAGATGTTGACTACACAGCATATATTTTGACTATAAACAATGCACTTTTACTGCGTATCTCACTCCGCTTGCCAAGGGGTGCACGTAAACGTTAGGAAACCTCAGGGACAAGTGCCTTCCCACGAGGTGCTGCTGGCTTGCTTTGCATCTGAATGCTGCATCACAGAGCTTTTTGCCTCCAATACCAGAGGAAGGAGGGGGTCTACTGCTCAAACATTCCCCGGGGAAACAAGAGGAAGGCAGAAAGGTTCCGCCTGTGGCAGTCAGAGCTAAACAAAGATTTAAAGTAATAAGTAGTTGCAGCTGTAATGAGCCTAGTCACTGGCAGCCAACACTTTCATGTATAAACATTTGTGACTGCAGAAAATATATAATTTTCTAATGTGGGCGGCAATTTGACCATTGACATGATACACAAAATGAAAAAGAAAATTGCCTGTCAGCTGCTTTTACAGGAAATCCGTCACTTCTCTGAAAATTCCGCAACTTAGTAAAAACTTGAAAATCACCTATAACTTGTGTTAACCTTTTTCTTGTAACCTTTTCTCATATCGTATAAATGTACACATTTTTCCCAGTAGCACGTAATGGATTTGTCAATCTTTCTGCCATAAAAGTGTTCTGTTCCACTTCTCTTTTTTTCCACCGTTCTAATTAAGTCCGTCTGAGATGAGTAATTCTGCTAAAAAAAAATGGTGGAATTTAGATAGAAAAAAAGCCCAAAATTTTATGAACACATTGAAGACAAAAAAAAAAAATGGACACTATTTAGAATACTCTGCCAAATCTTTCCCAACTCTTTACTGACTGCTAGGTGTAAAGGGCAGAGCTTACAACAATAACTGGCAAAGAAAACAATGGAGGCACTTACTTCCAGGACCGAGTAGATACAATGATGTGAATTATTGGAGAGAAGTCAACACAATATCATAAGTCTTGGAAAGTGATAGTAGCTATATAAGTGCCATACATCCGGCTGCCGCATGGCACTTGCAGGCATCAGTAGGTGACATAAGGTGATCTTGATGTCCCAGTCAGGTTGAACAACGCTTGCTTGGCCATTTCCAAGTCGGAAATTCCGCTGCTCCATGTGCAGAATGTGTTCTGCATGTTAACAATCTTGCAAGGTTGTTGGATCACCATGGAAACCTTGCACCACCTACAGGAATCATTAAAGTTACAAGTCACTGTAATTTCAAGTCAATTTATAACAAAAGTTTAATAGGTCATATTAGTGGAATAAATCATCTACATTTCTGAAGTCACACCCCTTTTTGTAATTTGATGCTGGGTGATGATGCTATCCAATAGTATTGAGGCTGCACCTATAAATAATTCCCTCTTTCTTAGGATCATTGCCCTGTAATGGTTTATCATTGCTCGAGAGTGTGTATTCATTACCAATTCTCCTGACGGATGACAAGGCGCTACTCTGGGACCCAATGAGGAACCCACACCCTATGCTTCTGGACAGACGCCTGTCCTTACTGGCCTGGACTCTTTCAGGGGTGCATGGTGTACCGACTTATCGTCAGTGACCTACTGTGGGATTCCTGGGCCCCAGGAACACGAAAGAGTTACTTATCTGCCTGCGATCTTGGACCAGTTGGTGCATGGGATGGGACCTTGATCCCTTTACAGCTCCAGTTTCCGTGATCATGAATTTCCTCTCTTCACTCTTCGAGAAAGGTAAGTCATACCGCACCATCACTGTCATCAGGTCTGCTATATCGGCAGCCCATGTACCGTCCAGGGGAGGGCGTTGTCAAGACCCCCTGAGCTGTCGACTATTACAAGGCCAACGTCTATGGGATGTGGACGTGGTGCTTTGATTCTTGAGAGGATGGCCACATAGCGAACTTCTATCGTTACGACAACTGACGGCCAAATTTACCTTCCTACTGTCTCGTTCCGATGAGTCTCGGACGTACGTGTGTTTGATGTGGACGCCTTTACAATCGCTCTGGAGGGAGTCACATTCCGTATTTCTCGGGGAACTAAATCTGATTCGTCATCGGTCTTTTACCCATTCTTCGTCTGGGATCCTCAATTCAATTATGTGTGGTTACGGCTTTGTGGGCATATGTGATAGCAAAGGAGACGTTGCGCCCAACAACATCCTGGCAACTACTGGTGTCATATGTTAGCCCTCGCGGTCCGGTTTCGGTCACCACACTGTCCAGACCCGTCTTTTGGTATCCACTCCAGGAGCGGAGCAGCGGCATCGTCGGCATTTATGGCGGGTGCGTCACTTTCAGATATCTTACATGCGGCAGACTGGTCTTGCAAATCTACGTTTCAGACATTCTATTTCCGTCCATCGTCTAACGCCGCATTTTCTCTTCTTCCTAGGCGTTAAAAGTGCAAAATATGAAGCATCCTGTTATGCTATAAAATTGAAAATTATGCTAACGCAGTGTACTAATAATCTTAATTTTAAAAATGACAGGAGGCCAGTATTTCCCCCCACCCCCACCCCTTTTTGTGGTTCTTCCCAACCCTGGTATGAGGTAAGTTACAGAGTCTTAGGATGTTAAGGATTTCTAGTTCTGGGATATGTCTATTTACTTGAATGAGACTTATTATTGGTTAAGAATTTTGTTCTTGCATGTGCAATTAGCTCTATTATGATAACACCTTATATTGTTAGATAACTTTAGTTTATTAATATCTGCTTACCTAAGCTCATTGTTATTTATTCATACGGTCGGATCCGTACCACTGAAACTAGTCTCTTTTCTTTCAGCTTAACAAGCCAGCAGCGTCGATTGTAGGAATTTGTTTCCCTTAGCATTTTCAAGTTGGATTTCATACAAAGTTAACCGTTTAATCATGGACTTGTGATGTCGCATTTAACAAGAGGAAGTGCTCAGGAAATGCTTTCACTTATATACACTCTGACTGTGTTCTGATTGGTTCTTTATTTTAACTGTGTTTTCTTTTTTGCTTTGGAGTTAGTGAAGACAGTTAATGCAAAATACTCGCCTCCTGTCATTACTAAAATTAAGATTATTAGTACACTGAGTTAGCATAATCTTCAATTATATACTATTCTCTTCTAACTGATACTCAGTACTGACTCGTCTTCTTTCTTGGTTTCCTGTACATCCTGTAGCTCCTGATTTTCGATTGCCATTGACCATCTCTGCACATTTGCACATTTGCTGCATTTACTGCTTTTCTGCTTCTTTCTGTGAGTTTCCATTGAATTTATTTCAATTCATCTGAAATCTGCTATACTCTGTCAATTTCTTTATTAATCATTAGCTATGAAGACTTTTCTCATTAACTGTTGTTTACGATATGCATCACCATGGACTTGGTTATCTACTGTTAAACACAAAACTATACAGAGATATTCCATGAAATAAATAAACAAAACAAAAAAACCAGTATTTTGATCAACCAGCCTGGTTATTACAATACTTCTGCTAAGAGATTTTGTAAACTTACTCTGTGATTTTAAGATGGAAATTTAAAGAAACAATCTCAAATCCCATGGAATGTTCTCCTTGTGCTGCCATTTAAGTGATCCTCATATGGGTAAGCACATACCAAGATCACAATACTTTGTCTGTCAATGACAGCTGGTGTAATTGCAATGTAAACGTGATGCCAGACAAAGCAGTGTAATTTTTGGCTGGGTGAGCATATGCTTCTGACCAATTGCCACTCAAATGGCAGCACACAGGGAGGGAACTGGCAGGGTTCCTTTAAAAAATTATATTCAAACTGTTATTAAACAAGAGCTGCGATATATCCTTGCCCAATATTTAAGCTTATTTAAACAACAACATATAATGCAGTCACCAATGCCATATTGTCCATTAAATAATCTTGAACTAGTGGTTTTGGACCTCTGTATATGTATATTCATCATTTATTGCACATCCATTTGGCAACCAAATAGTTGTATTTCAAAAAATGTTTGTTTCTGTCTTTAAGATATGAAGGATTTTGCAAACTGGAATTTAAAATAATGCTTGACATTAAGCAATTTAAAAGTATATGTCACAGCAAGCTATTGAAATTTTGTGGGATGGAAAGAAAACGTTATAGAAGAAAGTGACCTGTAACTATCTAGATGAATAGTTTTCTACCTTACAAAAATGGTATACTATAAAAAATGTATTATCATTGTGCAGTGTCCAGGGCACCATATTAAACGTAGATAATAAAAATCATTGCAGTAAAATGAATTGTCTGTATCCAAAAGCTCTGTAAATAATATCAATGGGTTTAACCTGGAAAACTAAAGGGTGGGCCAAATGTTAGAGTTGCATTAGACTGATAAATAACTTATTTGCTAGTAGTTCAATTTTTTGTTGCAGGTACATATTATAACTGATTAATTATGGGTTATTTCACAATGAACAATGAGTAAAAATAGTGGAATTTTATTTCAATGTTGGAGGTCCATTATTTTACAAACATACCGCTGTAAGAAATGGACACTCAATGACTATGATTTGGATACTAATGCAACGTTTTGAGGAAACTAACTGCATCCACTTGGCCAGCTCAAAGAGAACATCCATGCAAAAATTGGAGTATGTATTTCCACCTGACTATAGGGTTACATACTATAAATATGCTCACTAATGACTACCAACAAATCCTGAATAAACATGATTCTTATATTACAGGAACTTTGATACTTTGTATATTGTATGATTGTTTTATTAATTTGGGAATAAATGACTATCAACAGTAATGGAACGACCGCCGGTGCAGACGGGCTGGATGCATCGTGCCCCGCATACTTTGGGGGCCCAACAGGTGGCCCTTAGGTATTATTGTCCTTTAAGAGCGCAGCTAAACCCCTGTAATATCTGCCACCTGGGAGGAAGTGACAGCCAGTCACTTCCTCCCAATTTCATACAGATAGTGCCGTGCGGGAAGTAGAAGATGGTGGCACAGGCAGCAGGGGGAGAGAAGCAGGAGGGAGCTACTGCAAAACCTCACACTCGCTTTCATCAGCCTCAACCAACAGCAGGATCCTAAGCAAGCCTACCTCCTGGACACCTAACAGTATTAGTATTGTGACATGTATGTGTGTATGCATGTCAGATTGTGTGTGTGTGTGTGTGTGTGTGTGCGTATCTGTGTCGAGGTGTGTGTATATATCAGTGTGTATGCATGTAAGTGTGTGTGCATCTGTGTGTCAAGGTGTGCTAATATCAGTGTGTGTATCTGTGTGTCACAGTGTGTACCTCTGTCAGTGTGTGCATGTATCAGTATGCATCTGTGTGTGTGCATGTATATGTCAGGGTGTGCATCTGTGTATCTGTGTGTCAGTGTGTGTGCTTTATTCAGTGTGTGCATGTGACAAGGTATGTGCATGTGCCAGTGTCTGTGTCATGGTGTGTGTATCTGTTTTGGGGTGTGCATCTATGTGCATAAATTTCATTGTATGTATCTGCATGTCAGGATGTGTGCATGTGTCAGTGTGTGCATGTGACAAGGTATGCGCAGTGTCAGTTTGTATGTGTGTTTGTGTCAGGGTGTGCATGTCAGTATTTGTATCTATTTGTCAGGGTGTGTGCATGTCTCAAGGAGTGTGCAAACACTAAAAGCAAGTACACCACTGCATTCCAATGGCAACAGTACATACAATTACATCCCTAAATGCACACATATATTCTGTAAAAAAAACAAAACAAACATCTTTACATTCAAACGCACAAACATTGTTCACAAATGCAACACTGAAAATGGTAAATGTTAGATCCCCAGCTGGCAGACCATTGTTGGCCTTGTACAATAGATGGGGATCAACTTTTTGGCCACTCTTGTACTAGAGGGGGGCCCAAACAGCGTTCTTGCACCATGGCCCTCTCTACATTAGTTCCAGCATTGTATACCAATATTATTCTATGTTAAGTGCCCTGCATACGGCCAGTATAAATGTAATATTAAATACATCATAAGTAATCGAAAATGGCTATATAGTATTTTAATAATATCAACGACTGGATATTGTCATGCCTTTGTTGATATGTGTATGTTTTTCTCTACAAATGACAGATTGTGTCAGCAGCTCACACTGAACTTGAATAATAGCATGATTCAGCATGGATACAAAGTTTACATCAGTAATGAAATAAAATTAATCCATGACCTCCTTAAGAATAGAATGACAAAGATAAATTACACTTCACTCTGTATGGGGAAAAAAAGATGCCACAGGCATCAAGCACTGTGGCATATATGTATGGTGGCAATAGAGGGTTAATAGATCCAGTTAATACTATAGGTAAAGTTTAGTGCACGTTCATGACCCCTGATCAGGTTGCTGGGCAGAGTGAGGACAAGTAGCTGGGCAGATTTGGTGTCACAGCTGTTGCTGAGGATTGGTTGCTGGCAGTGAGCCAGCAAAGCGCGGGAAGCCAGGTAAGTATAAAATGTGGCAGCGCGAGGCAATCCCTTTCAGCTGTTTTCAAAGGACGGGAGAAGCACCAATGGACCTACGCCCTCCCTCCTCTATTTGTTAACTTTCTTTTTAAGTAATGTCGTGGTGTTGGGAAGCTTGGGGCAAAGTCATCCTCAGGTTCAAGTTCTGAGGAAGGATATGTTAAATGGTTGTATATAAAAGGCGGTCAGGTTAACTATGACTGACTGGCAATTAAGTGATGGTGAAAGTGAAAAGTTTTGGAAGTAAAGTGAAAAGTTTATGTAAATATGTTCCCTTTATCAAGTTATGGTGGTATGCCCCTTGTTCAAGCTTTGATAAACACCACGCCCAAGCCCATTGAAATAAAAATAAACTGTGTCTGTGTTTATTGTGTGGTCTAAGTTATTTATGTGAATTATTGCCTACCGTACATATACACAATATCATAACATCAAAATATAATAATTCACAAAGTACACATTTCATGATTTCTTTCATCAAAACTTCGAATTATGTAAAAGCAAGGTATTCAAATGATAAATAATTAAATGTATGGTGTATAAATGTATAAATATATCCAGCAGCCTTGGCAATCACAATCCAATTATTTTTTTAAAAACTGAAAAGTGTAAAGATAAAGCAACCAGTTTGAGGTGATAAAACGAGCAAAAGAAGTAATGAAACCGCATGTGGAAGCTAATAAGTGGTAAAACATTTATATCTACATATATAGAGACAGACTTACATGAATACAGAACAAGACACATATCATATGCTAATGAGCTATGTGTTATATTAAAATAATGCCATTTATTATAAATCTAGAAAAAACTAAGGTCGCGTTGTTCTTGGTTGTTTCCAGTACCTCTAAATGACATTATTGCTCACTTCCCAAAACAAAACTGGATATTTACATATTTACATATTTTCACCCTGAGAAGAAAAAAAGCTTAACAGGCCAGGGAGCGCTATCCCACTGACAGTTTCCGCTCAATACCTGAATGAATACCAGTATTAAAGTTCCCTCCACATTAGGTCCTCCTTGTCACCCTCCAGTTCATAAAAAAGTACTGCTACTCCACCAATCCAGCAAATAAACTGGAAAACTGAATTAATAAGCTTATGTTTGGTCCTTTCCAAAGCTTATTAGTAACTGCAATGATAACTGCAGTGCATAAAATATGTGTATTGAAGTGAATTGAATACACCACACTGTATAGCTACAAACCAAAAATCTATGATGCATTAATTCAAACACACAACTGAAATACATACATGGTGTTGTATGAAATACATACATGGTGTTACGTCACCTGGGCTAATGCTCTCTGGTACTGAGATGGCATTCTCATTGGTGCTATGTGACTCTCTTGTGTCCAAGAGAGCCTGTTGTGATGGTACTCTAGCCCATTTCTACTATGGGCAGACCATAGACCATGCTATGTCATTAAAGTCATATTATGAGGCAACATAGCGCCTTTCGCAAACAGAAATATAGGCAAGCATTGCAATCTTGTGACTCTGACTCAGCGCTCCTCAAAGAGTGCGACTACTGTGGAAATAAGCCACATTCCACCCGCTATCAATATCCTGCAAGGGGAAAAATATGCAAATCATGTGGAAAATGTAACCACTTTGCCAAAGTGTGCCGCTTAAGCTCTAAACAAACATGCTGTAAACAAATATGACACTGACCCAGAAGAGCATGATGAAATATTTGTAGACTCTGTGACCCAAAAAAAAGTACAGAGCAAGACTTTGCCAGTTCTGAAGTTGGTCCAAAACAAATTGGAAATTGGAAGATAGACACTGGATCCTCAGCTAATTCCCCTTATTGAATACAATAAGCTGAAAACCTAATGCACTCTGCGATTAGCAAATGTGACCTGAAATGCCAGCACGAAGACACTTAAATGTATCTGACATTTTACAACATTGACACGAGAGCAGCATAAATTTGGGTCTCATCAACTGGTGCTATCCATTGCAAGCAGTTCGAGTAATATACCAATCATGGAGAAATTTGCAGATGTCTTCAAAGGAATTGGTTTATTCCCTGGTGAGTGTACCATACACTTAATCCACAGTCAAACCCAGTTGTGCATGGAGAGTCAGGGTGTCATCATAAAAGTTATAAAGCCTACCAACTGGGTTAACTCTATGATTATTTCTGAAAAGCCACGTACAGGCAAATTATGGATATGGCTAGATTCGAGAGATCTCAATAAAGCAATCAAACGATCTTATCCTTTACCTACTCTTGCAGATATCACACTCAAACTAGTAGGTGCTCAGTACCTTTGTATTAAGATTACTGAAGAATCCTCCAAACTCACTACTTTCAACAAAGTCTTCAGGCGACACGTGTTCAAACATCTTCCTTTTGGGACAATATGAGCCCAAGATGAATTCCAGTGGAAAATAGATGAAACATATGAAGGTTTAAATGGAATAACAGCCATAGTCAATAACATTTTCATCCACGGGTAAATCGAGGCAGAGCTTGATCAAAACTTTGTAGCTGTGTTACAGCATTCCAGAGAAAAGGGTGTGAAGCTTAACCCAGAAAAAAATAATAATTTGAGCCACAGAAGTCAGTTACTTTGGGCCTCTAATCTGTTACAAAAATAAATAGAAAAGTTTCTATCTACAGTGCCACCCACTAGTATTTGCACCTTTAGTAAATATGAGCAAGGAAAGGTGTCAAAAATTTTCAATATTTTTTGATAGATTTTTTTGACAAACAAATACCAGATTTGGGTGTGGCACACACAGAGAGGCAGCCTGGTGGAAAAGTAAATCATGACCATGGTTGAATAGGGTGGTGACTCTTTAATGTCTTGGGGCTGTTTTTCTGCCAGAGGACCTGGACATTTTGTTAGGAAACATGGCATCATGGACTCTATCAAATGTCAACTGATATTAAATAGCTGACTATCTGTCTGCCTCTGCCAGATAGTTTAAATGGGCCATGGTTTGTTCTTCCAGGATGACAATGATCCAAAACATACATCAAAATCAACACAAAAATGGTTTAATGATCACAAAATTATGTTTCTGCCATGGCAATGCCAGTCCCTTGACTTGAACTTCATAGAAAACCTGTGGTGTGAACTGTAGAGGAGGGTAGACCAGCCTCAACCTTGAAATTTGAAGGATCCAGAGAAAGTCTGTGTGGAGGAATGGTCTCAGATGCCTTACCGTGTATTCTCCAAACTCATCAGGTATTATAGGGGAAGACTCAGAGCTGTAATATTAGCAAAGAGAGGTAGCATAACGTATTGACTACAAGGGTGCCAAACATTGGGCCACACATATATTTCACAAAGTTTAATTTTTTTTTGGGGGGGGGTAAACCTGTTTTGGGTTTGCAATTGTGTGATATCCATGAGAGCATTTTTGTGTATTTTTAAACAAAGGATAAAAAGTTTAAACAATAAAGACAATTTTCACAACCTTATTATTTTGCAAGTACCAAGTGCCAATATTAGTAGATCTATCTATCTATCTTGAAAAAAACAATTCTTGAAAATACATTATTCTAACCTTTAAACCAAAAGAGCACAACCTCCCCTCACACCCCCTCCAGTATAGCTAGATAGATCATGTGTGGTAGGCAATCCTACAGAAATCAAGATTTTGGTGATGATGTTAGTAGGTAGGGTGTTCAACGAGACCACTGTAATGAATACCATCAAAAGGTCCTCACCCTATGTAATCACTCCATCTTCATCTCATGTCCATAAGTTATTTTAAAACTTATAATTAACTTAATTGCTATTTGTATAATACAAAATAATAGATCTTATGAAATATTATCCGTTCCAAACAATGAAGTAATCAAGGTTAAGCACAGAAAATACAAAAATATAAATATTTCCCATTTTGCAGCACAATTGGATATTATGGTGGATGGCATTGTATACACACTGTTACACTCCCAAGCGACAAGGTTAGGGCAGTACTAACAATAAACATCTCCCCTTATACCCTGTCTTATACTATCTCAATAAACTTACCTTACCACTAACCCTAACATTAACTGTAATCTTTCCTCCAAGATTAACACACCAATCCTTGCCTAAAAATATCATGTATTATAGAATATAAAATATTGTGAAATATTGATATGAGTACAGTACCATCTCTGAGTTCTGCAAACATTTATTATATATAATATATATTATATTATATTTATATGTAATATATATTAATAAATGAACCCAGAGAGTATTTTCCAAAATACAGACATAGGGCAGAACCATGAGCATATATAACTGGTGACAAAACCTTCATGGTTAATGGTTATTTTGTGGACTAGATCATATGATAGAGTTGGCGCTTTCTTCCATTGTTTTTCCTTACTGGAATATTTTTACTTACCTTACATATTTCCTGCCATGGTATTGATGATTTCTTCCTCTTGCACATTTAAATTTTTTCATGTTTATTTTTTCTTTCTCACTTCCCCTTACTTAGGTTTGTAAAAAGGGATGTCTTGGCTATTTTACCAATGCTGATCTTGTGTATCTTTATAGTGCACAGCCAATTTAAATAAAACATTTTATTTATAGTTTTTGTTTCTATGCTTTTTTGGAAAGGTATAACATTTTGATGATTATTATTTTAGACTTGTTTATTTATTGATATTCTTATTAAGATTAAAAAGGTTTGCAAAGTGTTCAAAATAGCTACCTTATCAGCTAGCTTCATTGTGCAAACACTCGTTTATCATTTAATTATGGGTTATGTGTACTGGTGCATGTCTAATTTAGATCTATAAATTTACCATTCTGTCTTTTATCTTTTTGCATGTATTTTTAGTTTTTTAATAACTTGTGTTTTGTAGAAATTACAATATGTTGTGTGCATGTTGATAAACTAAAGCCATGAATGTGTGTTTAAATGCTTAATTAAATACATTAATAATTTTACGGAACGGTTGTCTTGAGGAAGACCCTGAGGGGTCGAAACGTCGATCGTATTATGTAAACCTTCTTTTTAATAAATACTGCATTTTTTGATTATACAAGTCCTTAGAGTGCATCTCTTATTTTTTGCATATATTTCTCAACGTGGGACTGCACCAAGGCATCAAAAATTTTGAATTGGAGAAAGGGTGAGTGCCAAGCATTTTTGTTTTTATATATATATATATATATATATATACACACACACACACATACACATATATATATATATATTTATTGTGACATGACATGTCATATCTTAGTGTAGCATTGTTTTACATTCGTAGCAGTCGTTAAGATTCAGACCAATGAATGGTTATATGAATTGCTGAATTGCAGACTCCAGAGTGCTGTATAGAGATTTTGCCACTTTTGTATTCTTATAATTCTATATTTCTGTAATATTTCAGATGAAATACTGAACTTACAAAATAATGGTCCCGTACATTTCCCATTAACATTATAATAATAATTATTATTATTATTGGTATTTATATAGAGCCAACTAATTCTGCAACGCTTTACAATATTGTAAAAAAGGGGAAATTTAACAATAAATGAGACAATTACAAAATGTTACAGGAACAATAGATTAATTAGGACCTTGCTCAAACAAGCTTACATTCTAGAGTAGTGGTTTCCAAACCAGTCCTCAAGGCATGCCTACCAGTCCAGGATTTAGGGAGCAAGGCTCTAATAATAGATGGGAAGTCTAGTAAAGATTAAAGAGATATTAGGTTAGGGAGTAGAATTAATTTGGAGTGGGATAGAGTAGTCTGAAAGAGTAGGGTACTCAGTCCCTGCCTACCCATAATCTATTTTAATGAATGCTAATAGGAGCTCATGGATTTGTATCTGTAAAGCAAAAAAGTCAATTAATGTGATTTAGGATTCATCTGAGGGTCTTGCAGTCATGAATACCAGATTTTATGGAAATTTTTAATGAGGTTGTGGACCAAGGCTGAAAATCTATCCATCTCCACAGCATCTCTCACCCTGCGTAAAATCATGTCTACTATGGGTGTTGTGGGATTTATCCAGTGTTCTGCTATTGCTCTTCTAGTTGCTAGTGCTACATCTGACATTAATTTATATTGAGTTCTAGTAAGTCACCTATAGGGTTTAGTTGAAAGCCATATTCAGGGGTTCATGGGGATGTCAATCTGTAGGAGCCTGAACATTCTTTTGTGATACTTATAGTCATAGCTGTGCAATATTTGGGCATTCACACTATAGGTGAATGTATGTGTCTCTCTGTCCAGACTGTTTCCAAGACCTGAGTCTGTGCATTTCATTCAGAACAATATAATGGGGTGAGAAAAAAAACAGAACAAAGTTTTATAGCTGTAGCTTCCCATATCCATTCCCAGTTTGATGGATCTGTTGGTGGTCCTAGGTCCATCTCCCAAGCTGACACATAAGAAAATACTCCTGTAAGAAGGATGGACACTAAAAAGATAGAGAACAGAGATTGGTTGTTTTTGTTTTTTTTTACTGGATTTTGTATGCATGCCCTTATAAAGGCGGTGAAGCTGGGGTGCTGTTTAACTAGACTGGGAACTTGCAAATGGTAAATACTGTAAATGCCTAAAATAATCACATTTATTAAAATTTGTTTCTTGTAGGAGATCTTTGAATGGGGTGATTTGCTGATTTGGAAAGAACTGAAAGTATCTCATAAGATCATTGTCCTAAAATTGTGCAAAATCACACAGAGTCATTCCTGGGTTAAAATCTCTATTAAGCAGTATTGGGATGAGAGGGGACTGATAATCGGTTAAAGGAAATAAATATATATATATATATATATATATATTTGTGCTCGGAATTTAAATACGTGATGGATAGTAACTGTGAGCAAAGTTGGTTGTGGTGTGCCGAAACCAACGTACGAGTGGGCCTGTAAATAAAAGAGGGCCCACCAAGGATAATGTAGTTAAAACAGGGTGTAGGTGGGTGGGGACAATCAGCTGAGCGGCAGCGGTGAGTAGGGGCTGGGAGCTTAAGTAGGGGACTTACTCCTCCCACAAATTCAGGCCTAATGGCCTTTCTACTTGTGCTCGGAATTTAAATACGTGATGGATAGTAACTGTGAGCAAAGTTGGTTGTGGTGTGCCGAAACCAACGTACGAGTGGGCCTGTAAATAAAAGAGGGCAAAAAGATAAATTCGAGAAAATACACACTTTATTGCATTTTACAAGACCAAGTTTCTGAAAGCTTGGCGAAGCTCTTTCTCTGGTTGCGGAATATATGCGTTATATATGGAGGATTTCCATCGCCCGAGCCTTTTGATGATGTGGACCGGTGCGTTTGTGCTTGAGGCTGCTGAGGCGGCTCCTATGCGGAAGGAGTGCCCGGAGAATGCAGCCGGATTGTGTCCGAGCTTAGATAACAGGGTTCTGACATGTGACATCAATTTTGCCGTGGTAAGCGGGTGCCCTTGTAATGTTAAGAGCGGAGAGTCTGGCAGGTGAGTGCGAAAAGTTGACCGTAGTTGGTCGAGAACTTTCACCGGACACCAGGCATTATCAGTAGGGAAGAGAGGAATTATTGTAGGATGTATTGACCGGTTGGTTTTAGTGGTAGGGATAGAAAGGAGGTAGTGATCCTCTACCTTGGTGAGGTGTGAAGTTTTAAGGCATCGTGCGATATCTCCTTGACAAATCACTGTGAACTCTCTAGGTCTGAGAAAACCGTAGAAAGCGAGATATATGGCAGATTTTATCACCGTATTGGTGTAGCTATCAAATGGGGCTGTGTCAAGGAGATTGCTAAGAGACCTGAAGATAGGCCCGTCTATGGGTAATCTAGTGCTTGCGAGTGGTGGTGAAACCTTTGATATACCTTTCAAGACCTTTTTTATGGGGTATGAAGACAAAAAGGGGGTGCTGTTAGGAAAATTGGTGAGGCTGTGGTGCTGAACCCCGGTGAGGTAAAGTTTAATGGTGTTGTGTGACAGATTAAGGTGTAGGTGGCAGAAAGAGGCAAAAGACACCATGGTTTGGATAGAAAAGTCACCTTGTAGCCCGAATTCTGCAGTGAATTTGTTAAATATGTTAAGTGCCCTATTGTAAGTGATAGCAGTGTTGGGTGATAATGCTTGGTGAGTGAGTGATCTAGCGTGAAGCAAGAGTGTGCTTAATCCAATATTAGTTCGTGAAACCGTGGTGTCCTGGATGGCTGATGGTGAGCTGCTGGGAGTGCCTGAGAAAATGCCTGGAATCGAGAACGAGAAAGAGCGTCAGCGGCGGTGTTGTGAATACCCGGGATGTGAGAACATACTAAGTGAAACTGATTGGATGCTGCCAGCCAGGTCAACTTGCGAATCAGCCGCATGATGGTCAGGGATGATGAGCGCCCTTTGTTAATAATATCGCAAGCTGCCGAGTTATCTGAGTAGCATTTTACTGCCTTGCCGGACCAGAGATGACCCCAGGTGTGTGCGGCCGCCACAATGGGGTAAATTTCAAATAGGGTTGAGGTCTCCCTGAATCCAGGCAAGGCATCCGTCTCAGTGGGCCAGTGGCCCCTAAACCAGTGGTTCCCGAAAATGGCTGCGAAACCGGTGTTGGCTGCTGCGTCCGTGTGGATGATGGGTGAAGAGGTGGAGAGAGGGGGGAAAAACATGGAGATACCATTCCAGTCTTTCAAAAACTTCCCCCACATAGCCAAGTCAGCCTTGGCGTGGGGGTCCAAAGAAACTGTGCCGGAGTCCGGGACTCCATGGAGCAGGCAAAGAAGTCTGGAAATAAAAGACCTTCCCTGCGGAATGATGCGCATGGCGAAGTTCAGAGATCCAAGAAGGGACTGAAGTTCTCTCCTGGTGCAAACGTCATTCCGCAGGAACGTGTCTATCTCCCCTCTCAATCGTGAAAGTTTGTCGTGTGGAAGGCTAGCTCTGAGTTTGACAGAATCGAGCTCTATGCCTAAAAAGGTCAACTTTGTTGTGGGTCCTATAGTTTTGGCTGGGGACAAAGGGACTCCAAGTGTGGAAAAAAGTGCGGTAGTACTATTGATTGCTGTGGGTGTTGATGACCCTGGCTCTATCAGTAGAAAGTCATCTAGATAGTGAATAACGGAGTGACACCTGATGACGTTCAGAAGCAGCCAGCATAGTGACTCTGCGAAAATGTCGAAAAGTTTGGGGCTGCTTCGGGAACCAAAAGTGAGTCGTGTTGAGAAGTAATAATACCCTCGCCATTTAACACCGTGTAAGTGCCAGAGTGAGGGGTGTATGGGCAGTAATTTAAAGGCGTTAGTGATGTCTGTTTTGCTGAGCCAGGGTCGATTACTAGATGTCATGATGGACTGTATGGCGTCGTCGATGGTGACGTACTGCAGAGAGAATTCGTCTGCTGGAATGAGTGCGTTTATGCTTGGAACAAAAGAGGAGTGCGGTGCCGATAAATCGATAATGAGACATTTTTTATTAGAATATTTGTGAATAGCAATACCAATAGGGTTAGTGCGCCAGGAGGAAAACGGTGAAGAGGTGAAAGGACCGATCATGAAACCGTTTGTGGTTTCTGCGGAAATGAGAGTGTCTACAGCGACTGGGTCTAAACGTGCAGACTGGAGATTAGGACATTCTAGTGTACCTGGGGGAATGGCTATTATGCCTGTGTGAAACCCTTGTGAGAAACCTGTGGTGAGAAAATCCACTAAGTGCCTGCTGGGGTGACACCTTAGATAAAAAACCAGGTTGTCGATATTTATGTCGGTTAGTCATTTGTTTGGTGACAACCTGGCTGGACACATGGTCTTGGTATGTGCCCTGAAACATATGGAGCAGATGTGCAATAATCTACAGGCGCTGAAACTGCAGGAGCCTGCGTTGAAATTATTGCACACCTGTGCTTTACCTAAAAAGGAGATGGGCCTACCCAGCTTATCCCGGAGACCACCCGCTGGCTTGTGAGGGGTGAAAGAGGAGTGAGGTGTGAACGTGGGGTGAGGGGTGAGAGTGGAGGTGGTGGGATCTGGTTCGACGGGACATAAGTCCGCCATGTGGGATGTGGAATTACAGATGGCACAAGCCGGGGGCCTGAGTCCAGCGAAGTGGCGACAGAAAAGTTCAGTGTCCATCTGACCCCAGTTCATTCTAATGTTGAACTGCTTGAGATGGGTCGCCGCCTTCGCTGAGACTGACTTGTGGTAGTCATAGAAGGAAGAGCCCCCGTACTTGATGCCTAGATCCACTACCTTGTGGAGATAGAGATCTAGCTCTTCTCTCCTATGGGGATACACCGTGCAAATGACGTCGCGGTATATCCCAAAAGCTATCACAAACTGTGGGATAGACAATTTTTTATTAAGCCTGGGATCCCTCGTTTTAAGCACAACAGAAATGTCACCATAATTGTATGCCTTGTTCTCGAGTACATCCTGAGAGGCTATGAGTAAAGACACCAGACACACATCCTTCCCGTCAAGGATATCTTTCCTGATAGAATCTGGGACGGAGTGTGCTGGTGACTCGAAAGGTGTGATGGCTGTGCCAGGTGCTGGAGGGGGGAGTATAGAGGGACATGAAGGTATGGCAGGTACAGCCGTGGTAGAGACTGGGACTACGGTGTTAGTACCTGAGGAGGAGATGGCGCTCTCCACCTTAGACAGCCTGCTATTGAGGGCCTGTAGATTGGCCAAGATATCTGCCAGGGTATCCTGGGTGGCCGTGCTGTTACTTGGTGGTTGTCCTTGAGAGCTAGTTCCCGGCCGAGGCTCGGGGACTTGGTGGGTAAGCAGCCTGTAAAGTTCTGCCTTTCTAGCTGTGGCCGGAAAGGGGATTCCCCTGAGCCTAAGCTCGGCTGTGATTTTGGGAATAGTCCATGCTCTCAAGGACGTGGGGGTTGAAAGAGTGAGTGATTCGCCTGGAGACACGGGTCTGATTGGCGTGAATGGTGCTTCTTCTGTCAGTTCTTCGGTTGGAATTGGTTCTTGGGACATTCTAAAAAGGAATGATTATGTGAAAGATATATTAGAAGGGGAGTGAGGTAAGAAGGGGGGGGTATGGGGAGTGGTGTGTCTTGAAGAACTGGACTTTAATGCTAGATGCCGAGGCGAAAAACTTAACTGTTGAATGACTGGATAGGTGAGGCCCTGCTAATGCCAAGTGGCGATGAGAGGCTCTACCTATGATTTGGCTTATGACGTAGGTGCCACAGACGTGGTGGCGGGATGTTGGCCTCTCGGTGACGATAAGAGAAATCAAAACGTGTGGCCGTGACAGGTGAGGCCCTAACTAGAGCCCTGTAGTAAGGCATGCGAGGCTTATAACTATGATTTGGGCGTGGGGCCGTACCTCCGTGTGAGGTGGGGTGGGGGTGGTAGGCCTCGCGGGATCAGATTTCCTGATAGGGTGGGCTAAGGCATTAGCCTGTGCCGTATAGCCAGTTCGATAGTATGCTAAAGGGTAAAGTTAGAGGACTGGAATGGTGTGTGGATACTAACCTTGACTGGTCGCAAATGGTATCTGGAGCCTCCTGGTAAGTGTAGAGAGTCTTGTCTTAAATGTTGTCTTTGAGGAAGAATCCTGGGGGTTTAAGACAGATGTTGATGTGTTTATACGTATCGTGATGTCGTATGAATAGTATAGGGAGAAGGTTTGTAAGGGGCACGACGTGAGATCCTGCATTGAGGGATCTGGGAGGTTTAGGTGTAGGAATGGGATGATTTTGGATATGAGTGAGAAGGCAGAATGAGGCCTTGGGGTAGCGAATGGACGTACTTGAGTAAGGATGTAAGTACCTGAAGGTATGGCTGAGTACCGTGTCAGGTTTTTGGTGTCTTCTTGAGCCTGGTGGCCGTATGACCGAAAGTCTGTGTAGACAAGTAGTAAAGAGATAACGTATCCTGGGCGTAAGCCTGAGGGAAGGTAGTAATGGAGTTGAGACCGCGTGAGGTCTAGTATTGAAAAGAGAGTGAACTATACCTTTGTTTAAAGTACAGAGATTGTTTAATCGTGGCAGGTTAACTGCGTAGAAACGGTGGAAGCTTAGATTAATACAAGGATCTAAGGGTTTAACCAAGACAAATTCCATAGTTAGCAATAGATGTGAAGATAATTGATAAAACCTGATAACTCAAGGTGATAAAAAACCATACCTGTTCCTGTAATAAAAGGACCTTGAAATAACAACTTTTAATGCAGAAAAGCAAGAGACCGATGCAATCTGTAAAAGCCAAAAGATGTGACAGCGTGATTTATGTGCAAGGAATAGTACGGATTATGTGTAAAGGGTATAACTTGTAAATAGTGTTTAAAAAGACTTATCTGAGTGTTATTAGGAAAGAATGGTATAGCTTGAATTTAGACACGTATGAAGTTATGAATCGTGGTGAACATTATGTTTATTACAGAAAAATACTTTAAAGGTTTAACAAGGTAGAAAAACACAGGGCTGGTAGTTAACCATGTAATGTAACCGCAAACTCATATGAAGGAATAAATAATAGTAGGACTGTGATTAGAACTTATGCAAGCTTAGCTTAAAAGAATAGAAATAACCGAATGTAAATTAGTAAGATGGTGTACGTGAATTTGACCATACGAATAGGTTGGTGCTGAAATAACCGAACGGAAAAGTGAATACAGATAATAATGAGCTTAAACATGAAATATTTATTCGGTTGTTTCCGTACGAAAAAGCATAAAATGATAGCGAAATGAGCCGAACGTTCGTGCGTTTTTTTGGCGCGAATGGAGATATTAACGAAAGCGTGTATTCGTGAAAATGCGAAAGAGGGAGCCTACCCCTACGTTTTTAGGCCCGAACGGCGGGGAAATAGCGAACGCTAATTCCCACGCCTTGCTTACGTGAACGCGCCGGTCTCGTGACCGGAAGTCGGGTACCTCGACCGGAGGGAAACGGAGTGGAAGGACCTCGGACGGACGGAGGATTGCACAGGGCGTCTGGCTGCTGGAAACAGGTACAGTTCTGGCGGGAAGCTGGACCGGAAGTGCTGGTTGCTAAGGACAATCAGCTGAGCGGCAGCGGTGAGTAGGGGCTGGGAGCTTAAGTAGGGGACTTACTCCTCCCACAAATTCAGGCCTAATGGCCTTTCTACATATATATATATTATTTTGTCCCACAGCCATATAGAGGTGGTTAATGTGGGTGTGGTGTGGGAGGACTATACGTCTTGCTTGTTTAAGGAGCCCTGTATATAATGTTCTAGGATTACCCATCACTTCACTCCTACTGGGGCATGTACACCCAACACACCTGCTTGGTTGGGGATATATATTGTCACCCTTTTGATTATTTTTTATTTTGAACTAGTGAAACTTGTCTGTGATTGTAAAGTTTTGAAGTCTGGAATTGAAGTAGGTATAGGGAAAGTACAAGAACTGAGGAAGCAAATTATCTTAACTGATGACAGTCTACCCACCGAAAGATGGATAGTCCCTGCCAGGTTCTAAGTCCTGTGTGTCTGTACCTAGCATGGAGGTGTAGTTTAGTAAAAATGTTTTGTTGAGATCTGCTGTTAGATTTATTCCCAGGTATACTTGATTTGTTGACTTGGATAATCACCTTGCAAGTTGGATAGCTCCTGGGCAATAGAATCTGGTCAACTCTTTGGGCTTGCAGGTTCAAATTCTGGCAGGGTTGACGAAGTTCTTCATCCTTCCAAGGTAGTTAAAATGAGTGCCATTAAATTGGGTAATAGTACTTGGCAGCCAGAGTAATCTGAATGTACCTTTCCTTGTTAAATACTTTGTTTTCATATAGATTGATTTCTATAGCTTATTTTTATACTTTATGTCATTACTTTTGTTATAAGTTACAATATGGCAAAAATGGCTTAAAATAGTTCTTGAGTCAGTCTTCATATTGCTGGTAAATTCCCAAAGCCAAAAAGCTATTTTGGTCATTTGAAATAGTCTTAGATTTGTAGTTGGAAAAAGTGAATTTTCTATGGTTTGAATTGAATCTGATATTTTTTATTTGTTGTCTACGAACACAACCTTTCTGAGAAAAAAAAAACTGTCATACAGAAACATCATAAATTCTCCACTGCTTTTCTAGTTTTTGCCTTTTATCCTTCAGTCACAGATCAGTAGATGCACAGCATGGCAATTACAAGCACGACTAAAGATGCCTTTGGCAGGTCATTACACTTCAATTCCAATCCATAAACACCACCATATCGCTTTGTATTAATCATTTCTAATGATGAGTGTTTTCTTCCTTTGTACGGCAAAGCTGTAGGAAAGATACACACACATTATTTCAGTCACGAACACTCTCTCAAGGAGTTTCAAATTCATATTATTTCTGAAGGAGATGTAACAGTTACAGTTAGTCTAGTAGTGTTAAATGTAGTCTTCGTTGTAACAGGATATTTAAAGTGGCTTTTTCACATTCGGGGGTCTTTGCATATTTTGCAAAGACCCCACAATGGTGACATTGCCTCTTGGTGTTCGATGGCCAGGAGATGCGGTGGAGGGTAAATTTACTTACCTGTTCCTTTCCCCTGCAGATGTGGCTATCTTCTTTTTTTGGTTCCTGTTACTTCATCTGCCCGGAGCCCATGTCAGTGCTGTAATCTTTAGCATGCATGAGCATACAGCGCTAATTTCTGCAGAGGATCCCACAAGAATGTAGGATCCTACATAGCTCATATGTGGCAACACGTGACAAAACTTAACAGAAGTTGCTGTCAGCGAACAGATTAGAAGTGAGAAAGAGAAGAGGAACAGATTAAAGCAAGGTATTTTTAGGGTGGCAGAGCGGCTTTAAGTTGAGAATCACACAGAGCATGAGTCCGTATTATTCAATCACATGGCAAATATTTAGGGGTAAATGTATCAAATTGCTCTATTCTAAAACACAGATTAAAGTACTAAAAGTGGAGCAGTCACCATGGAAGCCAGTGGAGCAAATCCATCAGTGACTAAACTCCTTTCACGTTTTTGCAACACTTGCTAGAACTGAACACTGATAAATCTCCTTCATAGAGTTTCCTTTAGACTTTCTGACAGTGTTGCCAGTGATTGAGAGGAACTTGACTCCCAATAAGCAAATCATAAAAGAGTTGATACCCTCAAATGTTAATGGAGCCAACATTCTAGGATTGGGAAATGTATTTTACTAGAGACAGGTTTGAGCCACTGGATCAGGATAGCTCTCTAGATTTAAAGAAAGGCATACCAGATATGGATAAAAGGCTGTTGCAAGACTTGTAAAAAAAAATAAAATAAATGGATGTAAAAACAGTATAGTATGGTTGGTTAAATTGGCTAATTGGTTAAATTAGAAATTAAATTATTCACCTGGATCTACCTGGCTCATTTCTTCTGTACTCACTGTAAATATATGCCAATATGCAGAACATAGTGCAAAATAGTAGTGATTGATTTTGCTGCAAAACACATAAGAATAGTTGGTGTATAAAAACAGATTTAAAAAAAAAAACACCCTACATAGTCCTGATAGTTACATACATATAATGAGGTTTATTCAGCATACTCTGAATTCTTGCAAATTAATATCCAGAGGATATAATTTTGGAATAAAATAGCAAAGTTGTGACTACAGCTGAATTGAAGAATTCTTCTAAGAATTTTTTTTGTATTTATTTGAAAAAATTTTTTATTCCATCCTTTATGTCTATTCCTCCCAATTTTTAGCACCTCCCTTAAAATTTCAGAAATACTACTGTACATGATGCCCTGACTCCCCAAAACCCTTGTTTTCCCCCTACACTTGTGTGACAAATTCTGTAATTTCCCTTGCACCAGTTATTTTTCCTGTATTCAGTAGTTTCAGCTACCAAACTGAAGCCGACCAAAAAAGACAAGATTCATGCCACCTGGCAGGGACCCTTCCGAGTAGTGGAGCGCATAAACGATGATCCTTTCATGTGAACATGTTAAAACCCTACTTCGAGAAGACAGAGGACGTGGCCGCTGTATGCGCCCCCTCTTTTGAGGATAGCGAGAACCTTCCCTTACCTGATCTGTCTCCGGGTAGAGTAGAGCAGGTCAGCCTGGGGGAAAAATTGAGCCCACTAGAAAAGGCAGAGGCCGCCCAGCTGCTCCAGGGATACAGTGAAATGTTCTCTGCCCTACCGGAGTACACCTCCGCAGTTCACTGAATAGACACCCAGGGAGAAGCCCCACTATGGCAGCAGCCTTACCATATCCCTGAAGCAGTTAGGGAGAACATGCTGAAGGAGATTCAAGACATGTTAAAAAAAAAAAAAAAGGGTCATAGAGCCGTCTAAGAGCCCCTGGGTTTCTCCCATAGTGCTGGTACCTAAGCAAGATGGTATTACTCACTTCTGTATGGACTACCAGAAACTTAATGACAGGAGAGTCACAGATGCCAGCGGCCATCCTTAAGTCGGCATTTGTCGCCCCGTTCGGGCTATGACAGTTTAAGGTTATGTCATTCAGGATGAATAATGCTCGGCTATCTTTTAGCGGATGACCAACAGTCTCTTGGAGGGATTTCAGGAATTTGCATGTGCATATTTAGATGACATAGCTACCTACAGCTGCTAATGGGATGACCACCTTTGACACTTATCTATGGTACTTGAGAGAATTCAGGCAGCGGGGCTCACTTTAAAGCCAGACAAGTGCCATGTCAGTATGGCCAAAGTACAGTATCTCTGCCATAGAGTAGGTTCAGGCCATCATTGGCCCAAACCCGTCAAAGTAGAGGCAATTGCCAACTGGCCCCAACCTTGTATTAAGACTCAGGTACTAGCGTTTCTAGGGACCCCGGGCTACTACCACAAAGTTTGTCCCCGAGTATAGCGCCCTCACCAAGCCCCTCACTGAGCTAACCAAAAAGTCCCACCCCAGAAAGGTAGTGTGGTCCCCGGAGTGCAAGGTTGCCTTCCAGAGTTTGAAGTCAGCGCTACGTGAGGCACCTGTGTTAGCCACCCCAAACCATACTAAAAGATGTCTCACCCACACAGATGCCTCCATGTTTGGGCTGGAAGCTGTGTTAAGCTAAGTGGGGGACAATGGAATGGAACATCTGGTGGCATATCTCAGCACAAAGCTTTTACCACGAGAAGTCAGAATGCATGGCTCTTGTATGGGCAATAAAGAAAATGCAGCCCTATCTCTATGGTCATCCCTTCACTTTAATGACAGGTCACAAGCCCCTCATCTGGTTGAACAGGGTAACTGGAGATAACCCTCACCTTCTTTGCTGGAGCCTGGCCCTTCAACCCTACAATTTCACAATGCAGTACAGGCCAGGCAAACAGAATTACAATGCGGATGGATTGTCCCGGCAAATAGAATTGGAGCCTTAAATCTTATCTCCCGGACATCTCCAAGCCAACCTGTCTGGGTCTAGGCGGGTATGCCACACAATGGAACTGGGGGGGGAGCAATGTGACAAACCCTGTAATTTCCCTTGCCTCAGTTATTTTTCCTGCATTCGGTAGTTTGTTCTGCCAAACACCGACCACCCCCTGGCTCATTTAACTTCAAAGTAACCACAAAATGAAGTGCTCTCCCTGGGCATATAACCGAACAACACGTGTGCTGGAAAATAGTGGCCATCTTGTCTCCTGAAAGCAGGCAGCGGTACTTGGTAGTTGAGTGTCTGGAACTCTAAGTCGGACACTTGACCCTACGAAAAAACGTTAACTTTGTACGAACGCCTGCTTCTAGTCCCGACAAGAAAGGAGAGCGCTATTCGGTGAAAAGGTACGCACGAACTAGAGGAACAATCGCTACTTATGAGCCATAGGAACCGTTCGGTATTTTGTTCATTTTGGGACTCCTGAAAGGGACCGAACACTACTACTTTTCTCATGAACTTTTTCGGGCAGAAGCCACAGGTGCCTTCAGTCAAAACTTTACCTCGGTGGCAATTCGGCTTTTTATTCGTGGCATCTGAGAGCTATTTGGACACTTTGGGCACTCAATTTCAGGTTATCCAGGGATATAGGATTTGTGGGGGTCCCTGTTAATATTACGTATGTTTTGGGGTGTTTTATGTTTTATTCTCTGTAACTCTAGTGCCAGGGAGATAATTAGTTTAAGCAAAGTACACTCAATTATCTCCCAGACACAGAGACTCCTGGATATGTTTTACTATACTTTTGTTGGAGATGCCATGCTGGGGGCCTGTTTGTAGAGTGGGCATAATAAAGTATTCCATTTGTATCCTTCATCAAGTCTTGACTGATATTTGAATATGCAAACAATGAAGCGCTTAATTTTTTTCCACAACCTGCTTGGATTTCGGAAGAGTACGAATTAACGTACTATGCGAACGGGCTATAATCACCTTATAGGAGTTTGAGAGAGTGCGAACGAATGTACTATATGAAGTACACTTGTCTTAAGTGTCACCTATTGCAGAGGATCACGGTCCTAAAGGGAAAAATAAAGTCCTTATAAGACTGGCGAATCGAAAAAAGTGAAAACATGGGGAAATAGATTAATAAGACTAAAACCTGCAAACAGTGCTGTTTTAAAATACCTTCTAGGTTTGTTCACATATGATTGGTTCACCAGGTTTAATATAATTATGTTTAACATTTCGAAAGAGCCACTTCCATTAATGGACCATTCAAAACAAATTTTGTTATAAAAGTGTTCTGCTCCTACTTTCTCTCATCAGAAATGCATAAAAAGTAATTTCAAAGCCATATAAGCCATATTGACATTTGCTTTTAATTTCCTGTATTTATTACCATCAACCCTATAAAACATTAAGGAATTTTCCAGGTAAAAGTTAATACTAGATAGCGAAAAAAGTGAAAAGTGCTCTCTATCCAATAAAGCAGCCATTCACCAAAAAGTAGTTCCTTTTACCTTGTGAACAATAGAACAAAACAAGCTAGTAGATTAGGTGGACAGCGCTAAGAATTATTATAATAAAATCATACATACACAGGTAGCAGCAGATTTCGCAATTATTTGTCTTACTCTTAAAAAAAAGGAAATAAAAGTACAATGATAGTGTTATGAATAATATGGTGATAAAGATATATTCCAAAGGGGCACTCACGTTTTCCAGAGCTTAAAAAGCTCTATTTTAGGAGCCTGGATGGAACAATCCCCGTCTAAGGATTTCTTTTTGCTGGTATCAGATTTCCAATGTAGTGCGGTTCATCATATGAAAAAAATAAGGATCTATACCAATGGTACAGTACGTATGTAAAAGTAGGATAAGTAAATAATATTTGACCTACTTACATTTGCTAGAGCAATGACCTGCTCTAGTGTATGGAGCTTTAGGTGGAACAATCCCCACCTAGGGATATATGTAGATCCGGAACAGCAGAGTGATGGTGAGAGTATAAGGAGCTCAAGAGTGACTGGGTATTAAAACAGAATCTTTATTAATAAACAGAATGAATAAAACTATTTAAAAGTGAACTATAAAGTAAAAAGAACTATAGATAAAACCAGTGCTTGTAGGCAATCCTTAATCTCCACTTGACATGTTTCGCTTACAGCTTTCTTAAAAGTGAATGCCTGCTGTTCAGGTCAGTTGATGTTTAAATAGTCTCTTAATTTCTCTATTCAGTTCTGGTGTGTATAGTCTGTAATTCTGGTTCCAGGTCATTTGTTACATCACTTCCGGTTTGGTGGATATCTCCATGATGATATGACCAGGAAGTCATAGTAGCACCATTTTGGATAAGGGCAAAAGTCCAGTAAACTAAGTGATAGTAGAGACATTTTGGATAAGGGCAAAAGTCCAGTAAACTAAGTGATAGTTGCGCCATTTTATATAAGGGCAAAAGTCCAGTAAACCAAGTCTGTACTTCTGGTTTTGGGTCATTCATTACATAATGTCCGGTTTGGTGGGTATCTCCATAATGGTGTATACAGGTGATGGTAACGTCATTTTGGATAATGGCAAAAGTCCAGTAAGAAAAAGAGGGGTTAATATAAAAGTAAATTAAAACAAACAAATCAAGGTGTAATCTTGCATATTTTCTGCATACATAATTATAGAGATTATAAAAATGCTGAATAGGGATCGTCGTATATCACATGTATTCACACAGTGATCTCTTCTAAATAGTACTAATAGACATCTGGAACCAGTCTGGATGTATATAATAGAAATCCAAAGTTTTAAGATAATATATGTATAAAAGTAACCAGTCAAAGGAAATTTGGTTAAAAAAAGGGGAAAAATTATATACACAAATGAATTATAAAAAAACATATTTAAAAAAATCTAAATTCTATATTGTTCCAGATGATAGTACAATTTTACAATCCAAACATTTTATGATTGATTTGTGAAGATATTGTGCATAACTTTAAAGAGTATATTATAAAAAATGTATTAGATCGAATTCTATATTGAGACCACTTGGGTGGAGGGTGTCTTGGCGGTGGACCCATTCCATTTCTAGTTTACTCATATTTTTAATATTGTCACCTCCTCTCCAATGAGGCTTATATTTGGAGATTCCTATGAATTTTTATTGACTAGGGTCTTTATTGTGCAGTATAAAGTGGGCGGAAACAGAGTGGCTCATGAGTCCTTTTTCTATATTTCAGCAATGTTCGCTTATTCTCACTTTTAGTGGTCTAATTGTCCTGCCAACATATTGTAGTCTGCAAGGACACTCTAACAAATATATTACATTGGTACTGTACATGTTATTACATCATATATGCTAAAAAACCCTGTGAACCCTTTGGAATGAAAAGGATTTATGCACAAATTGGTCATAAAATGTGATCTGATCATCATCTAAGTCACAACAATAGACAATCACAGTCTGCTTAAACTAATAACACACAAAGAATGAAATGTTACCATGTTTTTATTGAACACACCATGTAAACATTCACAGTGCAGGTGGAAAAAGTATGTGAACCCCTAGAGTAATGACATCTCCAAGAGCTAATTGGAGTGAGATGTCAGCCAACTGGAGTCCAATCAATGAGATTGGAGATGTTGGTTACAGCTGCCCTATAAAACACACACACCAGTTCTGGGTTTGCTTTTCACAAGAAGCATTGCCTGATATGAATGATGCCTCGCACAAAAGAGCTCTCAGAAGACCTACGATTAAGAATTGTTGACTTGCATAAAGCTGGAAAGGGTTATAAAAGTATCTCCAAAAGCCTTGCTGTTCATCAGTCCACGGTAAGACAAATTGTCTATAAATGGAGAAAGTTCAGCACTGCTGCTACTCTCCCTAGGAGTGGCCGTCCTGTAAAGATGACTGCAAGAGCACAGCGCAGACTGCTCAATGAGGTGAAGAAGAATCCTAGAGTGTCAGCTAAAGACTTACAAAAGTCACTGGCAAATGCTAACATCCCTGTTAGCGAATCTACAATATGTAAAACACTAAACAAGAATGGATTTCATGGGAGGATACCACAGAGGAAGCCACTGCTGTCCAAACAAAACATTGCTGCACGTTTACAGTTTGCACAAGAGCTCCTGGATGTTCCACAGTAGTATTGTCAAAATATTCTGTGGACAGATGAAACCAAAGTTGAGTTGTTTGGAAGAAACACACAACACTATGTGTGGCGAAAAAAAGGCACAGCACACCAACATCAAAACCTCATCCCAACTGTGAAGTATGGTGGTGGGTGCATCATGGTTTTGGGCTGCTTTGCTGCGTCAGGACAGATTGGACTGGACGGATTGCTATCATTGAAAGGAAAAATGAATTCCCAAGTTTATCAAGACCTTTTGCAGGAGAACTTAAGGCCATCTGTCTACCAGCGGAAGCTCAACAGAAGATGGGTGTTGCAACAGGACAATGACCCAAAGCATAGAAGTAAATCAACAATAGAATGGCTTAAACAGAAGAAAATACGCCTTGTGAAGTGGCCCAGTCAGAGTCATGACCTCAACCCGATTGAGATGCTGTGGCATGACCTTAAGAAAGCGATTCACACCAGACATCCCAAGAATATTGCTGAACTGAAACAGTTCTGTAAAGAGGAATGGTCAAGAATTACTCCTGACCGTTGTGCACGTCTGATCTGCAACTACAGGAAACGTTTGGTTGAAGTTATTGCTGCCAAAGGAGGTTCAACCAGTTATTAAATCCAAGGGTTCACATACTTTTTCCACCTGCACTGTGAATGTTTACATGGTGTGTTCAATACAAAACATGGCAACATTTCATTCTTTGTGTGTTATTAGTTTAAGCAGACTGTGATTGTCTATTGTTGTGACTTAGATGATGATCAGATCACATTTTATGACCAATTTTTGCAGAAATCCATATCATTTCAAAGGGTTCACATACTTTTTCTTGCAAATGTAGTTTACTTTTAAATAGTTTTATTCATTCTGTTTATTAATAAAGATTCTGTTTTAATACCCAGTCACTCTTGAGCTCCTTATACTCTCACCATCACTCTGCTGTTCTGGATCTACATATATCCCTAGGCAGGGATTGTTCTACCTAAAGCTCCATACACTAGAGCAAATGTAAAAGCTCTAGCAAATGTAAGTAGGTCAAATATTATTTACTAGTTTTACATACGTACTGTACCACTGGTATACATCCTTATTTTTTTCATATGATAAACCGCACTACCTTGGGAATCTGATACCAGCAAAAAGAAATCCTTAGAAGGGGATTGTTCCGTCCAGGCTCCTAAAACAGAGCTTTTTAAGCTCTGGAAAACATGAGTGCCCATTTGGAATATATCTTTATCATCATATTATTCATAACATACTGCACTATCATTGTACTTTTATTTCCTTTTTTTAAAATAGTAAGACACATAATTGCGAAATCTGCTGCTACCTGTGTATGTATGATTTTATTATAATAATTCTTAGCGCTGTCCACCTAATCTACTAGCTTGTAAAAGTTAAAACTTATTTGAATGTGTTCAGGAATTCAGTTTCATATAAACATCATTCTGCTCTTACATAATAATTTATTAATTAGGATAACAACCCAAACATATTAGTTATTTAGGAGATACTTGTATTTAAAATGCAAGTTGGCTGATTTATATTTTTAATATATTTATTTACAATATTTTCACACAATGTAGATTTGGCAGCCCTCCCAGATTGCCCTGAATTCTCTGGGGATTAAAAATTAATGTCATTAAAGGAAGCGTTTTACAGAGAAAAAAGAAGGGCACAAAAAAGAAAATCTGAATAAGAATAAGCTTTTACTGCTTGTATAATATATGGATGTATTAATAATAAAAATGTTATTGTATATCCGGTTAATAAGTGTGAACCAGAAATATCCTATTGTGTATAGAAAAAGAAAGAAGGGATCACGTTAACAAAACATCAACTTATTAGGCATAGTAGCTGCTCTAGTGCTATTCACCCTTTATATTATATTGCATAATCTGTCTGTATATTTAATATATTTAAATAGATCATTTTTTAAAGCACCGTTCTGCATGGAGATGTCATCACACCATACATTAATATAATGTATGTTGTGACTGACATTGTGGGAACATCTAATCATGGGGAAAATCCAGGATACTTGAATGTATGTCATAGTCCATACAAAAGTTATAGGAATTACATTGCGTTTTGCAGCGGTCAGCGTTGATTCTGTTCTTCTACTGTTAATAAGCTTGGAAAAGAGAGAGTGCACAGAGACTGAAACACAATTTCATTCTTTTGCTATTTTCTATCTTTAAATAGCCTGAATTCATTAAGTTTTTTTTTTTTTTTATCAATTTATTAGTCAGTGCCAACAATCTCGAAAACAAACAGTTTTATAAAATGTTGTACTCGGTTGAAAGTTCAGACCCAGAACTGATGATAGATTTTTCTGAAAGTGGTAGCAGTAACAATGTTTCAAGTGAACTACAGAACCCAGAACTACAGAACAGTACATCAATCGTGATAAGTATCAACATTGGTATGAGACATCATCATAAGCTTGAAAATTGAGAGATTCATGATACTTGATACACAAAGTTACAGTAATCTCAACACTTCGGGTAGTGAAACATATACGTCATCTTAATAACAGTGTGTGAAATAAATAATAAAATACAAATACAAATTTGTTAGATACTATATCTCCAGGTGTCCCACAGATCCAACACGATCTGGAAAGTGTTAGAGGCAGAAAATACGAACTTAAGGCGCATGCAGGAGTAGTGTGGCTAGGGCTGAACAAACAAATTTAACTTTAATAATTTTATTATTTAACTCATAAATGACATAGAATTGGGATGTTATACTACTCCAACTACTTCAATTTGCTAAAGTTGTTTTGGTGCTTATAGTGTACCTATTGTAACCACAGCCGGTTCCCCTATTTACCACTATAATGTCTTAAAGCATAGAATTTACAGGGCTAACCATACAGATATCTTATCCATAATATTATATAGTTAGTAAGAGTTCCTATATTTAAAATATATAAATAATTGAGAATACAATATAAAATAGGGATTGTCTTGGAAGCAATAAAGTTTTGACTTTTTAAATATTTTATTAAATAAAAATATAATTATAGACAAATAAAACCTTAATAATCCATTACAATAATTTATAGCAGTGTTTATAAGTGTATGCTTGCAATATCAGTAAACTAGAATAACATACCTACCTGAACATGTCAACATCTATCAGTCATGATTAAATGGAGCGGTATCTCTGTCTCCAAAAGCTCTTCTTTGTCCTTATATTAATAAGTACACATATTTATCCCTTAGATGTTCAGTTAGGTCATTTTAGGCCCTACCTTAACTTGGCAAAAATACAAGGCCATAACTTGGTCATTTCCCATGGGAACATGTTATCTATCTTTAGATTAAAACGGAAGGGTGCACATGACATGGGAAATTCCCTGACTTGGGGGAATTACACTAACCTAGGACAAGATGGCGCCCTAAAGTCTGAACACCATATTCACTGAATATGCGTAAAAGGTCATTAATTAAAGAAACATTGTATGAAAAACAATATGTTCCATTTCTAACAACTTGTCAGTTTGCAAAATCTCTTAAAGACAAAATACACAGTTTAAGAAATACAACTTTTAATTCTAAAACTTGTAATGAAACCTACTCTTTGCTCATATCAACTGGTGATCTGGAAAAAAATATAAACCCTAAAAAGTCAGATTGCAATTGCAAGATCTATTACATAAATCTTGTTTTTGGAGTCCAACATTATCAGAATCAATTTTGACATATTTTTGGAAATGACAGGCTGAGAGTGCCTTAAAGCTGATTGCCGAGCATTCTCTGCCTTTCATTGCCATCCATGTTGAGAAACATTGATAAGGATTATGTGCATGTATAAAAAGTGAGGACAATCTTTGGGTGTCAGAATTTAGCAGGAGAGACCAGTTATTTTCAATCAACTAGACTGTACTATGGTGGTTATTGCATATACACTTTTATTTTATATTCTGCATCTTGGTAAAAAAATAAATAATTATAATTAAATATAATTATACAATTATAACAGAGAGCTCATCTTGCATTGTGTTTTATCTGGGAAAAATTAGAAAATAAACATATGCAAGCTGTATAGGGCGATAGCCATTCTAAATTGTTATTATACCTTAAGCTTTCATTACTACTCAATTAGAATTTTTATTAAGGTATATTCTCTATTATGAGTCCTGCTGGAGCTGATTTATTGCCAGGAATAAGTACTAAAAAATTACTACTGAAATGTTGTATACTCTCAGTATGACTCATTTTATTGAATGCGTTTCTGCAAGCTTTATACATTAAATGACTGGACTGCACAATACAGTCATCTTATTTCAAAGTCATTTAACAATCCTCCCAGTGGTGTACTTTCTTTGTTATTTTTTGAATGAAGACATTCTTTGGAAACTGATAATTCTTTTACAAAATAATTGTTGTGTATTTCATAAATTGATTAAAAATGATAAGCAATAAACAACAGTTGATGGATTTCTTTTTTTTTCAATTCTTTTTTATTGAAAATGTATTTTTTAATCATTTTATCATACATATGACAAAATGGTGAAATTTACATACAAGACAAAGACAAGTGTGACAATAACAAACATATAATTTACATTATTACAACTGTTCCAATCTTAATATCAGGTAATTCCCAAGCTAAACAGCTAAGGTTATCTTAATAAAAAGATAATTTATATCTTATAGAACTGTTGTCTAAATAAAAATAAATATAAATATGGGCTAAGGTCAGTCTAAACATCATGGAAAGAGAAATAACACCGTAGTGAGATTTTCTATCGAAGTCTATCGAAATCTAAGGAAAGAAAAAATACAAAGAGATAATTCATTTATTTCCAAAGTTCAAATCCAATTAATGTATTGGTCTTGTTTATTTACAAAAAGTATAGAGGAGACTATTTGGAGTTGAAATAGAACTTGATTAACAAGCTGACTCCTCAAGAAAGGAAGATGCGACTTCCATTGTCTTGCTATTATTATCTTTACTGCCAAGAAGCAGTGGTTTACAAGGCATTTAGAAGAAGTGGAAGAAAGTTTACAGTTTAAATGTAACAGTGCTGTATCTGGGCCTTTTTTAATTGTAATATTAAATAAACGTTTAAGTATTTCAAAGGACCACTCCCAAAGATTTTTAACTAAACTACAATGCCACCATATATGAACAAGTGTTCCCTCTGGATAACCACAATGCCAGCAGTGAGGAATTTGACCTGGATACATCTTACTTAATTTATATGGAGTCAGATACCATTTATACATAACCTTATATTGACATTCAAGTAAATTCTGACAATGAATATATTTACGGGTATCTTTAAGAGACATACACCATTCCTGCTCAGTTATGTCAATATTTAGGATATTTTTCCATTTATCAAGTATCTTTAAGGGTTGTTGATCAAGGATGGATAGCAAGTTAGTCGCTTTTGAAAGAATTTTATTAACCTTAGTATATCTAAAGATGGTTTGAATAAGAATATCAATTTTTGGTGACGTATTTAATAAGAACTTATTTAAGAAATTTTTAATTCTTAAATAAGAGAAAAGTTCTTTGTTAGGGAGAAGGAGTTTGGCTTGAATATCAGCAAAAGGTAAAATTTGGTCGTCATGGAGGATATCCCCAATCGTCCATTGAAATGTAAACCAATTATTTAAAGAAATATCCTCGATATTATCTTCTAAAATGATCAAATGAGATGACTTAATTATTTTATTGGAGATTTTTTGTTGTTTTTTTATCATCTCCCAAGCATTAATAATTTGTGACAAGATTAATGATTTACTACATAGAAATTCTATCATTTTTTTGTTGTTTTTAAGCCATAAATATATTTCCAATCTATCTTTTCCAACTGCCTCGGATTCAATTAGGTACCATGTGTCTGTTTTAAACGATTCAGCCTGGAGTTTATATATGTGACCAATAATGTTGGCGTACTAACAATTTCTGATATTTGGGTAGTTTATACCTCCGTTTTGGGGTTTCCTAGAGCAGTGTTTCCCAACCCAGTCCTCAAAGCACACCTACCAGTCCAGGTTTTAGGGATTACAGGGTGTGTCTAAGGTGTTTTTACAAAGAAGAAAAAAAACACCTTAGACACAACTGGGTAATCCCTAAATCCTGGACTGGTAGGTGTGCCTTGAGGACTGGGTTGGGAAACACTGTCCTAGAGAGAACTTTAGAACTTATTCTAGGCCTAGTCGTTTTCCAAATAAATTTTTGAAAACTAGATTGTATCATGGTTAACCAGATATCTGGAATTTGAAGAGGAATCATCCTAAATAGATACAACCATTTGTGCATAATATAAGCGTTAATTATGTTAATCCTGCCGATCCAAGAGGATTCGGTCAGGCGCCATTCTTTTAATTTTATATTTGTATATTTTAGGAGATTCAATACATTTATTTCCATAATATCGTTAACTTGAGATGAAATTATCACGCCCAGATAGTTAAAAACATTATTAGACCATACAAAATCGTAATTATCTCGCAGATCTTTTAAACTGAGGATGTCGACATTAGTAGTTACAGCAATTGATTTAGATATATTAAGTTTATAATTAGATACCTTAGAGTAGCTTTTTATATCAGATAAAACTTGGGGAAGAGAGGATTCTGGAGAAGTAAGTGTTAATAATATATCATCGGCATAAAGTGATATTATTGCTTCTGAATTCTTCGTTAGAAAACCTCTGATATTCAAATTACTCCTAATATTAATAGCTAGGGGTTCTAAAGTTAAGATATAAAAAAGGGGGGATAGAGGACAACCCTGGCGTGTACCATTATATAGACTAAACCAATTTGATTGAATATTTACTCCTACAGTTCTAGCTGTTGGTTCGGAGTAAAGTGCCAAAATGGCGTCATGAATCCAACCTGTGAATCCAAAAGAAGTCAGCACCCTGTCAAGGAAGCCCCAACTGACCCTGTCAAAGGCCTTCTCAGCATCCAATGACAGGGTCAGCAGTGGAATCTCCCGACGGAGTGCACCATCCAAAATGTTCACTATTGCTGCATATATTTTCATATCTGTATTAATTAAAGAGATTGGTCTATAGTTTTTAACGTCTGTTGGATCTTTATTTGGTTTTAGTATTGGCAGGATATTGGCTTGTAGCAACTCCTTTGGCGTTTTAGCTGTTTTGGCCATTTCATTAAAAAGAGCCGTTAAAGGGTCAGTTATCTCTTTTTTCATTACTTTATAAAAGAGATTAGTAAATCCATCCGGTCCGGGAGTCTTATTTAATTCAAGTCTATCGATCTCTCTTTCCACCTCGTTTATCGTAAACTCATAATTGAGTTGGGCTAACTCTTGATTGTTGATTTTTGGAATAACGGTATTATCCAAATATTCTTTAATATCTTGACTATCTGATGATGTATCCAGATCATATAATTTACTGTAAAATTCATTAAATAGTTGCCCGATTTTTTCTGGGGAAGAGTATGTAATTTGATCCTCAACCAATTTATTAATCCTATTATTTGAATTTTGCTTTTTTAATCTTTTAGTTACATTTTTATTTGCTTTATTACTTTGATGGTAAGTATTTAATCTCAATTTATTAATTGTTCTTCTAATCTTTTCTTCTGTCTTTAAATTAATTTGTTTTTGTAATTCTAAAAGTACTGATCTTAGTTGAGCGGTTGGGAGCTCTTTATTCATTTTGGACAGATTAAAATATTGAATATTTAAATCTGTTAAGTCTCTATTTATCATAGTTTTAGATTGTTTTTCTATTTTAATAAGATAACCTCTGATAACCACTTTATATGAAGACCATAAAGTGGAATCTGAAATATCAGGAGTGGAATTTTCAAGCCAAAAAAACCTTGAAAGTTTAATTATAGTATCTTGATTTATCTTAGATTTGAAAAGAGAGTCGTCCATTCTCCAGGAGTCCACAGATCTCTGCAAGACCCTACCTATTTCTAATATTACAAAACTGTGGTCAGACCAAGTATTATCTTTGATTTGAATTGTATTAATTTCTTTCAATGTATTAGCTTTTACTAAACATAAATCTATTCGTGAATACGAGTTGTGTACTTTAGACAGATGCGTATAGTCCCGTAAATCTGAATGTGTTACCCGCCAAACATCATACAGACCATGCATGGCACATAAATTAGACAGAATTTTAGATTGTTTATATAGCTGGCTTCCGGACTTTAATTGAATGTGGGGTTTTTTATCCATTATTGGATCAAAAACACAGTTAAAATCGCCTGCTATCAGCAAAGTGCCTATTGTTTTATTTTCTAATCTATTCATGATTTTTGAAAACAAGGCAGTTGGATTAATATTTGGTAAATATATGTTAACCAATGTGTAAGTTAAAGTTTCTATTTTGCAGATGATTATAAGAAATCTGCCACCGGGGTCACTATCTATTAATTTTACGTCAGGATTTAAGTTAGAATCAAATATGATTGCCACTCCAGATTTTTTGTTATTTAGGAGAGATGCATGATATATATGTTTATATTTATGCCCCACCCATTTTAGCGACTCAGATCGCAACCAGTGCGTTTCTTGGAGGAAAGCTATTTGTATTTGGTTAGAAACCAAGGAATCGTAAAGCATTTGCTTTTTCCACCGTGAATTTAGACCTTGTACATTTATAGACATAATTTTCAGCATTAGCTTTCAGGAATTTGATAACTACTAGCTCGATAGTACCAAATGATTTGAAACACAAAAATGATATTATTCGGACTGACCATAGCCCAATTAGTGCGACAATACAAATAACAACACAAACCACAACATAAAAACCTCTGATGAAACATCAACGTTTCACCAACATTTAAAAGTATAAATCCCAAGGCTAATAGCCATGGGTTCACTTGATCTTCCAATTTAGAAGATTAAGAGATATCTGTGAAAACATCACAGAAAGAGGGGATTAAGATCAAGCATCCGAAGGCTTAGTTGGAAGTATGTATTTAAAATAGAGGTAAGAGGCGGAGAGGGAGAAGAATAGCTTCAGGTTAGTGAACATCCGCAACCTTTTCAACATTTTGTTATACCAGAAAGCGTAAAAAAAAAAAAAAAAAAATATTATATATCTTTTTCCCCTTGTGTGCCTAATTAGGCTTCTTTCTATTTTCACCTTTTTATCTCTCCCGCCCTTCCCTTTCATTTCTGTCTTACTTTACTAATCCTTACATTACTTGTGTTTCCTTTAAGTATATATATAAGTAAACAAAAATAAATAAACAGGTATATTAATTAAAAAACTGTGCATGTGGAATTATCACCTTTTAAATCTTATTAATTTTATATTAACAATATTAACAATACCCCCAACCGTACTTAATTTTCCTGTTTATGCCTCAAGGCGTACCTATTACATAATAATCTTCTTGTGAAAGGTATTCAAAAGGACGTTATTTTACATTAAACGTTGAAATATACACTTATAAATTTAATTCTCTCTGACCTCTTAGTCTACCTAATTCCTCCTAAACCTTGAAAGTCTCTATTAGAGATTAATTTAGTGATTTATTCTGTAGCCATGTCTTTAGCTTATCTGGTTGATCAAAGGTCTCTATTTTTCCATCCATTTGGATAATCATCTTTGTAGGATAGCTCCATCTGAATCTGATGTTGTGTTGCTTTAGAATATTAATTTCGGGTGAAAACATTCTTCTCTTATTTCTAGTATTGTAGAATAGGTCTGGAAGTGCTATGATATTTGCATATGGACCATCTTTTATAAGTTTCTCTCTGTTAGCTTTTAATACTTGTTCTTTAAATTCAAACGAGTGAAAGCAGGTAATTATATCTCTTGGGCTATCAGATGCTATATTTGATGGTTTGTGCAATCTGTGACATCTATCGATTTTCTCATTGTGGCCATCCAGTTTTAAACCTAGGACTTTAAAGTAGTCGTGTAACATATGTTGCAAATTTTCTTGCTTATTGGAATCATTGAAATTACGAAACCTGAGGTTTTTCCTACGGGATCTATCTTCAAGATCTTCTATTTTGTTTTCAAGATTGTAGATTTTTGATGTCAGTGTATTTACTTCTTCGTTCAATGATACTATTTGAAAGTCAGCGTTCCTCAGTCGATCTTCCATAACTTGAAATTTTTCAGTTAATTTAAAGATTTCGCTTTTTATTTCATGTCGTATTTCTGTGGAATTTTTTTAAATTTCTTTCTTTATTTCTTCTAAAATAGATTGTAGACTTTCATTCAAAACTTTAGTGGTAATTTCTTCCTTTTCTTTGTTATCTTTATTTATATCCATAGTAGATGGCTTTTGATTTGTTAAAGATGATCGCGGTTTAATCCCTTTTGAATCTTTAGATTGGGGAGAAAAAAATATGTCTAAGTTTTTTTCTTGATATATTTCTCCTTTATCTCCTTTATCTCGATTTGATGCAAGTTTAGGTTCTTGAACTGTTTTTTTGGGAGCCATCAGCTTCCTTCTATATTACACTCCTTCTACTTTGTCTTTACTCGCTTTCCTTTTTATTTTTATTTTTTTATTAATTATTATTTACAATGTCTTTTTTATTTATTTTTCTTTTCTTTTCCTTCCGTTTATTTCCATTTATTTCCTCCCCTTTTTTTTTTATATAGAAAAAATATATATTTTCCTTATGAAAATATGTATAGTAGATTAATATATAAGGTAAACACAATTCTGTGAATTTTTATAAGCTCTGTAAATCAAAAATTGGATGAGAAAGGAAAGGAAACAATAAAGAAAAGTTTCTTATCTTTTAGATGGAGTTTCTTATCTTTTAGATGGAGTTTCAGCCTTGAGCTTGAGTGTTGGGAGTTGTAGTTCCAGCATACGTCTAACCATCAGCTGTTCCAGCGGATAGTCTTATTGGTGACCTGTAGAATTGTTGACTGCAAAGGATTTCGGAAAATATGTATATTGTTTTCAGAAGGGTGCAAATAAAGCACCAAAAACTTAGAGCAGTATTTTCGGAGGATAACAATATTACACGCTGTTGCAGCACGCTGTTGCAGCACACCGGAAAAACTCAGGTTTTACCGCGAATCTGCAAGTTGCTTTGATAATTTAGTGATTCAGCTTAGATTCAACTTATAAATAAATAAATCCATATTGGAAGAGACTTTAGAAGAGGCTTGGTAAATCCAGGAAGCATCCGACGGCTTATCGGTCTATCGGCACATCAGCATGTCGGCGTCTCACAGCGCTTACAGCTCTCACAGCCCTCAGACCGCCATCACAATCCCCTCCTCTCGACGCACGGCTACGTTCTGCGTCCGCCCCACGTCCACATCATGTCCCTCGGAAGCCAGTTGATGGATTTCTTAAAACAACTGGTTATTGAATGTGTTAAACAGAAAGTTATTTATTTAATTTTTATTTTGTCCTTAAAAATACTGAGGTAGAAAGTATAGCAAAAATGTATTAACATAATTGTTCTATAGTGAGATAATTAGAATTTTGTGTTTTAACTCAAGAAATGTCCAAATGGGGGTTTATGCACACTGCTCCTCTATACGTACCAATCTCATGCACTTTTATTAAAGGGAAACTAGTGATCGACTGATAGTGGCAGCTGATGCTCTCAGCGGATTACTGAAGTCTAGTAATTCATAGGTTGAAATGTTGCTTTGCTTTCCTGATCCAATAAATCTGCCTATGGCTTTAATTCTGTAAGTGCCTGAAGATTTTTTCTTGTTTTATCATACGTGGTTTGCATTTGGTGGTTCTGCTTCATCGCATCAAGTTTTAAGTGGAGTTGAGTGTGGTTCCTTTTCTTCTGGATTACTGAAGTCCAAGCTGAGGCTTCCGCATTGAAGCTGGGGGCCGATGCAGAGAAATAGAGACAAGCACCATTTGATCCAAATGAACCATTCATTTTACCCCTTAAGGTAAGATGGCCCCTAGTGCTTCAAGTCACCATAAAAATGAAATTGGGATGAAGTTGTTATGGTGCCAGGAGTGTTTCTTGGACTCAAAAAGCACAGTGTGCATTTAAACTTCCAACATCTGACATAGTTACACAGTAATCTAGGTTAAAAAAGACAGGACAAAAAATAAATAAAAAGTTAGGGGGGCAGGGCCTGGGCATCACGGCTGCTGGCTGCACATGGAGTGATCTCCCAGCTTTACTCACATACTCCAACTATTTTAATGCAAGCCAGATCACCACAAATGACTTACCTAGCTACATACCATGTCTGGCACCTTGGGGGGAAACTCATGAGACTTTGTGCGACTTACCAACTTGAATTTCCCATGGAGTTCCCACTGCAGCCTACCATTGCTGCGGGACGGGTGAAACGACCAATCACCCGCTCTGCGTGACGCTGCGGTGTGCCACTTACCCCATTCCCCCCCCTATGGACCGGTGGGGGATATCCCGGTCCACTTTTTAGTAGATTGCACAAACTCACTGGCTGAGCGAGGGAATATCAAAACAGCTGCAGAGGATTCCGGGGACTCCCCTAAGATGGCAGACGCCACCTGTGTTCCCGGCGCCTCAGAGGACAAACAGGATTGGTTGTCCAGGCTGGATAGAATTTTCAGCGAATTCTGGCGTAAGCTCGAGGAAAGACTGCATAAAAAAAAGCCCAGACACAACCATCTGCCTACTCACCTCACAAGCGGATACCTACCTTGCAGCACAAGTCCACAGCAGCGGCAACAATGCAGGCCTCAACATGGCGGCGGCGCAAGACGCACAGAAACATAGCAGCAAGCAGGAGGATGCCATTACAATCTAGCACAAGAAATAACCAGAACTTGGTAGCAGCAGATCACTGGACTTTTAATGAAGCAAAAGAACAGCCAACCTATATGCCCATATCACAATGCGGGGCAGCACCGTCTCAAAGCTGGGAGGAAGCACAAGGAGATGAACAGGGGGCACAGGTAACCCCTCCGCACACAAGCACCCACCAAGCCATAACCTCTCGCAAGCAGAGCCCATCTAAGCTGCGGCCGAGCAGGGGAACTTGCCCTCGACATAGCCCAAGAAGGCAGAAAACCCCTAGTCACCGGCGGAGGCAACCATCCTGGGGCTTCTGTCACATCCCGTCAGGTAGGGACTTGGACTCTGTCGCGAGCCCCCAGGACTTTATAAGCCTTCCCCTGCCCTGCAGAGCTCAGTCTGCGCAGAGCACTCCATGGGTGAAAATTGATTTATTTATTTTTGCGCTAGTTTTTTTTATTTATTTTTTTAAAGTGCATCGGTTATTATGGATTTTTATTTGGCCTTTTTTGGGACTGAAAAAAGAAGATTTTAGAAAAAAGAAGACATCAAATGGTAAGTTTTTTTTTTACAGGTATTTAGACAAGGGTCCGCCCTCATTATTTTTAGGAAAAGGGGGGATTGTAGGGGTAATTTTTTGGGGTGACGGGGGTGACTAGGGGTTTGGGAACACCTAGTCACCTGGGGGAGGTACATTTTTATTTAGGGCCCTCACATGCCGCTCAGGGGTGGGGGCTGGGGTGGAGGACAGTAGGTCCCCCCCAAATTCTTATTTATGGCCCCCAACCACCACTCAGGGTGAGGGCCGGGGGGAGGACAGTAGGTCCCCCCGCCCTCATTGTTATTTAGGGCCCCCACTCACCACTGGCTGCTCACTGTTTACTAGACACGTCCCTACTCGCGGTATAGTGAGTAGGGGCTGAATTTACTAATACTAAGTAATCTTTACTTAGTATTACAGACAACAGATACAGGGTGCGCTAAATAAAATGAAAGAGTCTCTATAGGTATAATGTAGATCTTGGGTGACTGTTCTTCTATTCTTGCTTTGGAATCTCCGTAGTCAGATATGGAATACGAAAGCAGAGAGGGGGGGGAACCGAATAGTGCAAAACCGTAATGCTGGGAGGATCACGAACAACACAGACGTGGAGAAATGCCAACTTACAATTTTTAGAGCTACGTCCAGCTCTAGGTAAAACAGCATACAGTGGTATTTAATACTCCCCACATGTAGGATATTACTGGGCAAATTGGAGGTGACTCCACACGATTCTTTACACCTTCTCAGACAAACGACAGCATATAAAATATATAAAAGAAGGAAAATCCAATGGTGCAATAACTAAGGTAATATTGCAACGACAGACAACACTGAGGTCCTAAGAGTGCCAACTTACAATTTTTAGAGCTATGACCAGCTCTGAGTAAAACAGCATACAGTGGTATTTAAACTCCCCACGTGTAGGATATTCCTCTAATGATGCTTGCAGTGCCGGACTTATGAAAATAAAATCACAAGAGAGGGCCCATAGTGTTTTCCATATATAAAATAACAGAAAAATAAAAAGAAACATACTTACAGTGTTCAGAGCAGGCACACTGCTCTATGAACCAGGCGTAGGTGGAATAATCCCCACCTGGGATTTCTTTTGAAGTACTGGGTCTTGTTAAAAAAGGTTCTATTTAAATTTTTAGATCAAATTATGTTTATACATTATCATTTATTTAAAAGCAACACTGTCAGTAAAATTGTACGTCTATAAATCATTCCGAGCTAAAATTCCCAGTAGAACCCCTTTGTCATTGAGTCTCTTTCAAGATATGTTTCACTCCAGTATTGAAAAGATTTCTGTATACCATAAAATATAATTTTCAGTATTAAGGTATTTGTAGCAGAGTTCCGATATCTAGCATAGGTATCTCCGCTGGGCAGTCCTCGTAGCTAGGAGAAACAGTAGAACAATCCAAGACACCTTTCCCCCCTGTAACTGGACGAAACAGTTCTGGGAGTCAACTGAGCTTATTTGGTCACACATAGCTTTTTATGCACTGACCCCTACATGGGGTCTCCCACACAAAATAACAGGGTTTTTCCTCCCAAGATCCTAAGTGCCTGAGAGATAATTGTGTGAGAAAAATCTATAACTTAATTATCTCTCAGGTACAGAAAAATCTACAATAAACAATCCAAAAATCCATTTTAATATTTCAGAACCCCATGAAAACCCCACTTCACTGAATAGCTTGGATCTGAGCGCACACTTTGACAAAATATCACTCAGATCCCTTCGGTGGTTCGGAACTGCCATTCGAGTGAAGTTTTGACCGGTTGGCCACAAGGTGATGCCCCAAAACAGTTCCAGAGAAAATAAGGCAATGACCAGTAATCTTTCGGGGCTTCTCGCACGAACACAGACAATGCTCCCCCTGGCTGTTAGCATACAAATGTTCCCCCTGTTCGGTAGTCTATGTCTCCTGAACATAGCGGTTTGGGAAGTTGGATGGGCAGCGGTATCAGTTTACCGGGTGTTCACAGGCTTGTGCAGCCGAAAACAGTTCCATGCCGCTGACAACCATGTACTGCTGCCCAAGTTCGAGAGGCAAAATGGTACCCATATGTTTGCACACGTGCATTCGGTTATACGAACGGCGGCCACACAGAGAGAACACTTTCCTTAACAAGCAATCTGAGGTTAACAGCGAGGGGTGGGCAGTTGTTAAAAGGTGCGAATACAGGGACCACACAGATGGGGGTTCGGTAAATGAACAGGGGGGGGGGTACGGACAGCCGAACAAAGGGAATAAAAAGTATATAACAACCGTCCATTCCGCTACAGTATTGATTTATCTACGGAATGCAAAAAGATTTAATCTTTATACATAAATGTATATATTTTTTTAAACGATGACTTCCTTTGATTGTTGTACTTGTACTTCTGACCAGCACAATGTGTCATTCAGTACCATATTTTCCTTGTTATAGCCATTACATATATTGACTGAACTCGTTCTTCTGCATTTCTTATTGTTCTTACTTACTATAGTGTTATCTTTTCTTTTCTCTCTCTTCGTTACATTACTGTTTAACTCACATCCAAATGTGTTATATTAATTTAGCAAATGGCTAATTTATTCTGTTCTTTTAGTAGAGGTGGTGCTTATATTTAACCCCTTAGTAACAAGACCGTTTTTCAATTTTCTTACCGTTAAGGACCAATGCTGTTTTTACTTTTCTGCGGTGTTTGTGTTTAGCTGTAATTTCCCTTTTACTTATTTACTTTACCCACACATTATATACCATTATTGTCATCATATCATATAATTTACTATAAAAATAATTATAAAATATGATGAAATTTTAACAAAAACACACATTTTCTAACTTTGACCCCCAAAATCTGTTATGCATCTACAACCGCCAAAAAAAACACCTATACTAAATAGTTTCTAAATTTTGTCCTGAGTTTAGAAATACCCAATGTTAACATGTTCTTAGCTTTTTGTATTTTTGCAAGTTATAGGGCTATAAGTACAAGTAGGACATTGCTGTTTCAAAATATATATTTAAAAAATTTATCAATAGTGACATTCTAACACTTTTATCTGTCATAAATCTCTCAATCACACCTCACATGTACATATTTTTTTTTTTTTAAAGTAGACATGCCAGGGTATTCAATATGGGGTATGTCCAGTCTTTTTTTAGTAGCCCTTAGTCACAAACACTAGCCAAAGTTAGAATTTATATTTGTTTGTGTGTTAAAAATGCAAAAAACAACTATCAACGCTAACTTATGCCAATGTTTGCGACTAAGTGGCTACTGAAAAAAGACTGAACATACCCCATTTGCAATGCCTTGGCTTTCTTCTTCTGCAAATGCTATGCCATCATGGGGGTAATTCTCATTCCTGGGCTACCATACGCTCTCAAAGGCAACATAACCAATCTGGCAAATTTCAATGTGAAAAAACAGAAAATCAAACCTTATATTTGACCCTATAACTTTAAGAAACATCATAAAACATGTACATGGGGCTACTGTTATACTCGAGAGACTTCGCTGAACACAAATATTAGCGTTTCAAAACAGTAAAACGTATCACAACAATATAATCAGTGAAATATCATCGCTGTGATATGTTTTACTGTTTTGAAAAACTCATATTTGTGTTCAGCAAAGTCTCCCAAATATAACAATACCCCCCATGTACAGGTTTTATGGTGATTTGAAAAATTTACAGGATCAAAATTAAGATTTGCCAATTTCTGTTTTTGCGAATTGCTATTTGCCAGATTAGCTATGTTGCCTTTGAGACGGAATGGCAGCCCATAAATGAAAATTAACCCCACCATGGTGTACCATTTGAAAAGGTAGACAACCCAGGGTTTTCAAAATGGGGTAAGTCCAGTCTTTTGTAATAGCCACTTAGTCACAAACTCTTGCCAAAATTAGCGTTCATATTTGTTTTTTTATGTATTTTGTGATAAAACTAATAAAAATGTATTTAAAAAAAAATAAAATATTTGCTTTTTGCTCCTTAACTGGTGACTTCATCGTCGTGATAAGTTTTATTGTTTAAAACACTCATATTTGTGTTCAGCGAAGTCTCCCGAGTATAATAATACCTCCATGTAAAGGTTTATGGTGTTTTGGAAAGTTATGGGGTTAAATATAGGGCTTGCCAATTAAATTCTCTGGACTGTCTGCCTGGCTTGTCAGGCAGGTCCCTCAAATTATAATTAATAAAATCAAATAATGATTTAGTTAATAGTCAAATATATATGTAGAATGTGTGTGTGTGTATATGCGTATGTGTGTGTATATATATATAAACCTATACATATACATACACACATACATATCTATATATATATATATATATATATATATATATATATATATAGGTTATGGTGGGGAAAAATTGTGATTGAAAACCCCTTCCACCTGAAGTTTGTGGATAGTTAATACAATGTTAAACAAAAATCTGCACACCAGTCAAGCCATACGACTTGCTTTTCCCACAGAAATCCCAAATCTGCAGTGATGTTACAACCGCAAAGGATTCTGGGTGGGCATATGCAAATTAGTTTAACAAAGAATCACATTTTTGCCTCATTCCATTTTAAACATACCAAGACTTTAAAATGAGTCTTGGTATGAATTATATTGTTTTTAATATAGATGTTTAAGTCTAAATATGTAATATGTGCGTCACTTATTTCTGAAGCTAGAATTATCCCTTCTTGGTTGGTATTTAAGAAGGAGATGAATTCCCTAGGTTCCTTTCCATATGAAGAGGAGGTCATCTATGTACCTTGAGTTTCTCTATATATTTATCCCACTTCTTTTTTGCTTCCCTAACTGTATGGTTTGGTTGGAGGTGTTTATTGGCCATAGTTTCGTATTCCCAGTTGGTGGAGATTTGGTTTAATAAGGCTTTTTTAGTTGGCGGATGGGGTTGTTTCCAACTTCTAGCTATCAGTGGGGCCGCTGCAATGAGAGCTTGGAATATTAGTTGCCTCTTTGTTTTGTGCCATCGATCTAGGTGCATGAAGAGGAGGCCTTGTTCTGGTGTCAAGTGGTACGGTTCGCCCAGCACGTCAGTTATTACTACCTCTACCATTTCCGAAAATGGGGTCATGACCGGACAGGGCCACCATATATGGTACATTGTCCCCCTTTCCCCGCAGGGATAATTTGGATTGCAATATCGGGAACGGTAGTATTTTCCCTCCCTCACACAGCTGCCCCAGGCGTGTGCATCCTCCTGCTATCCATGGGGTAGGATCTAAGGTTGGGATGCTTGCCAGCAGGCTCACCATTGGCATATTGCCAGTGTTCGGTCCACACCTACCCATCGATGCCCTGACCATGTCCCATGTCTTTAACATCACTGCTGTCGTGGTAACATGTCTTTGCATTTTGGGCATAGCGTGTGTGGCATCCAGTATAAGTCCTTGTTTGCATGCCCATTGTGATTCTATATATACCCATTGGGGGGGTTCTTTCACCGAGTTGGATGTCGCAATGGCCGCCAGGATTGTGGCGCCATAGTATGTTTTTACGTTGGGCATTCCCAATCCCCCCTCTTTCTCTTGTTGTAGTAATTTGGTGGCCACTCTTATCCTGCGATTTGCCCATACAAACCGGACCAGGAGCTTCTGTATCGCTGCCAAGTATTTCCCCGGCACCCGAATGGGGATTGTGCGTAAGAGGTACTGGAGTTTGGGGTATAGGGTCATTTTGAAGGCTGCCAGCCTGCCTAGCCATGAGAGGTACTTGCCCTGCCATGATTGTATTGTATCAGTAATCGTCTTGGTAAGGTTGATGAAATTGAGTTTGAATAAGTGCGGTAGGTGTGGGGGTATGTGGACATCCAGGAAGTTGATGCTATCTCTCTGCCAGTCAAACGAAAAAGTGTCACTGAGGTGTTTTAGGTGATCCCGCCTGATCCCTATGCCTATGGCCTGTGATTTGGTGACGTTTAGTTTGTAATATGAGTTGAGGCCGGATTCTTTGATGTTGTCCATTAGGTTAGGAAGTGAGATTTGGGGTTGGGTCAAAGTCAGCAATATGTCATCTGCAAATAGATTAATTTTGAATTCCCTCCCTCCTATGGTTACCCCATGTATGGCCTTGTTTGCTCTGATTATCTCCGCTAGCAGTTCCAACGCTAACACGGATAGCAAGGGGGACAGCGGGCACCCCTGCCTCATTCCGTTTGTTATGGGGAAGGATTCTGATGTGAATCCCGCTGTTATCACCTGTGCGCATGGTTTGTTATATAAGGCCCCGACCGCCGAGCGGAAGGCCTCCGGCATCCCAAATTTATGGAGAACCGCCTCCAGGAACCTCCAACCCAGTCGGTTGAAGGCCTTTTCTGCGACAAGCGAGAGTGTCACGCATTCTACGTGTTGACTTTGGACACTGTGGATGATGTCTATGACCTTTCTTGTGTTGTCCCCTCCCTGGCGTCCCTTCACAAACCCCACCTGGTCGTTTTTGATTATGAGTGGGAGTATGTCTCCCAGTCTGGTGGCAAATATTTTTGCAAAGAGTTTCGTGTCCGTATTCAGCAACGAAATCGGGCGAAAATGTTGTGGGTAGGTGGGCGGCTTGCCGGGTTTTGGTAGTGTGATTATGTGTGCTCTCAGTGCCTCCAGGGGCAATTCTCGCCTGTGTATCGCCTCATTGAACGCATTTGTGACGTGTGGGGCCAGGGCTTGTTGGAATTGTTTATAATAGCAGTTGGCAAAGCCGTCTGGGCCCGGGGCTTTCTCTGCTGGCAGTGAGGCTATAGCCTTCAACACCTCCGTTTCGGCGACAGGGGCCGATAGACAGGTCTGTTGGGTGGGTGTGGGTGTGGGTAAGTTGATTTTATCTAGGAACCTGGTTATGTTGGGTTTTTGAGGCTGGGGTGTGTGTTTGTCATTGCGGAGGTTGTATAGCGATTCATAGTAGTTAGCAAATACGTTGCTTATGTCTTTAGGCACCACTATCTTATGTCCAAAGGGAGATATCATGTAGGCTATTTTCTGGGCTGCTTGTTGTGTCTTAATTCTCTGTGCCAATAGTTTGCCTGCTTTATTACCCTGTGTGTAGTTTTTTGCTTTGAGTCTTTTCAGGTGATAACCCACTTGGTCTAATGACAGTTGGTGTATGTGCTTCGTTAGTTGTATGATGTGGTCCCTTAGCTCCGTTGTGGGTGCGATTTGGTTCTGTGTCGTAGCCCATTGGAGATCCCTTGGGTAGGTTAATAGTTGGCTTTCTTTTTTAAGAAAGATGCTCTCTTTATTAATAATCCCCGTATGATGGATTTATGTGCCTGCCACAGGGTATTGCGTGATACATCTGTGTTGTCATTATCTTGAATGTATTGTGCTATTTCCGTGAAAGTTTTGTCCCGCAGGAGCGTCGTGTTTAAATGCCACGGGCTCCTGTGGGTGGGATCATATAAGTTTTTGAGCATCAGTTCGACCAGGGCGTGGTCAGACCACGTGGTTTGTCTTATGTCACATTGAGTTACTTGGGTCATGCCCGAACCTGAAATGAGGAACCCATCAATACGGGAGTATGTGTTGTGTACTTGGGAGAAGTATGTGTACCCCCTCTCCCCTACATGGGTGGCCCTCCATAGATCGTATAGGTAATGGCTGTGGATAAGTTTCCTTAGTGCTTTACTTTGTTTTTTAAGTGGAGTGGTTCTCGCTTTGGTCGTGGCCAGGGTCGTATCTATTGCGGGGTCGAATACGTGATTAAAGTCCCAACATATTATCATGGTGCCTTGCTGAATGGAGTGTAGTTTTTGTATGATTTTGTGGAGAAAGTTGCGTTGGTTTGTGTTCGGGGCGTATATGTTCGCTATTGTGTAGGGTATGTCATTGAACGTGCCTATTATGATAACATATCTGCCTTCCGGGTCAATGTGGTGCGCGTGGGGGAGGAAAGCCACATTTTTGCTAATTAGTATCAAGGTGCCTTTAGTTTTGTTGGTGGCAGTGGCGTGAAATTGGAGAGGGTAGTCCCGCTGCAGAATGGCTGGGTGGGTTCTATGGCTTTATTTTTGGTTTCTTTGTATAGGAGGTGTCTTTTCACTGGGATGTTGAGTCCTCAAACATTGTATGAGTATAAGTTCACGGTGGAAGGTGGTCCTGGTATTGTGTGTATTTTCTTGTAGGGTATCTATGGTCGGGGGGTCCCTTCTGTCCCAGTTCTGTCAAACCCAGGAGCCGTCCCCATGTTACCTGTTGTCGTACTAACACTCTTACTGGTTTGGTGGAGGATTGTCTGAAGTCCCTTACTCGGTGTGGACTCGGCTGATGTCCGTCAAAGTATACTCTATGAATAGCAGACATAAAAATTACAAACATATATACAGTATTAAAACCAAAGAATACGAACTGTAAAAACGATTTTGCCGGGTATCCGGCTCTGCACCTACAAGTGGTGCTGTGGGGGTGGAAGCTAACGGCTTCCGTCCTGACCAACGGTGCTGCGGCCGCAGCCTTTGCCTTTATTCCTCTACGTGGTGTGACCCAATGTTTTGATGGCCCTTAGAGGCCCGTGACTTATCCAGTCCGGAGTCACGTGTTAGCTGCTCAGGTCTAGTGTGTGGTGACAGGTTCGCCCTATGCAGGAGAGAAAAATCCAAGCCTTGTGTGGGCTCTATCATTTTTGAGAATACATGCAGGAGTAGGAAAGGTCTTGTATACATATATAACAAAAATGTTTTTGTTGTTGTTGTTTTTTTTTTTTTTGTATTGTTTTGCACGTTGGTGTGCATTAGCGAGACCCCAGGAGGGGGGGGGGGCGAAGAGCTACCTATACACCAGAACTGTATGCTGACTGTATTTTCTATGGACCACCGCCTTTGCACTGCTTCACTTCCCCATCTCTCCCGTCCGCCACCCCCAACCCCGAGCACTCTGTCTCTGACATATATGCTAGCCATCCTAAAACCATTTTTAACATGTGCTACACAATTTTTAAGTTAACTGACATTACTCATACAGGCCTGATCTAGCTGGTTGAATTTAAAACTTCTCGAGCTGGCAGTCACATTGCCTCAGTGCTTAGGTTTAGGCATGTCAGTGCTTAGGTTTTCTCCATGATGGAGGGAGTCTCTGAGTCCCCTGTGCTCCTGTCGGTAGGTCAATGCCCCAGCTGCGAAGGGTCTTTGCTCCGTCGTCTGGGGTTTGGAGGGTGATTGTCTTCCCATTCCTTTGTACCATCAGCTTCACCGGGTAGCCCCATCTGTATGGCAAGTATTGTTGGTGGAGGTGCGTGGTGATGTTGGAGAATTCCTTCTGTCGTTTGAGCGTATATGCCGAGATGTACGCATATATGGAGATGGCTTGGTATGTCATTGGCATATCCTCCTTGTTGCGTGTTCTGTTTGCCCTCATTATTTCCTCCTTTATGTGGAAATAATGTATGCGGGTCAGTACATCCCTAGGTGTCTCCGCTGGCAGGAAGGCAGGTTTTGGAACTCTATGTGCCCTGTCCATAAGGAGCTTGTCGTGGGGCACGTCTGGGGCGAGGGTCTTGAACAGTCCTGTGAGGTATATTTTCAGCAATGCCTCTGATACGGAGGTTGTTACATCTACCTCTGTCCTCCATATCTGCTAATTTTCCCTCCTGTGCCTCTAGTCTGTCTTTAAAGCTGTCTAGCATCGTTGCCATGTTGTTATGGGCCTCTGCTTGTGCCGCCATTTTATCTTCGACTGCGGATGTTCTGTCACCCAATTCTCTGATATCAGAGCGAAGGCTTTCTAATGAGTTCCGGAATGCCAGCTGTAGTTTGTCTGGAGGATCCCTTGTGTGACCGGTAGCTCAGCAGCCAAACATGATCAAACATGGAGTAGTACAAACAAAAATAAAAGAAATCTATGAATTACACATAAATCCATCAACAACAGATATTGCTTAAATTAAATAGTCTCTGAGAAAACTGCCAACCACTGAGCTACAACATCATTGGGTCACAGTGACCACTCATTTGCCTTGAGTCAAAAATATTATAAAAGAAGGAAAAGTGTCCAGCAATTCTATAAGAATACCATCTGCAGAGAAATTTAAATATGAAAGCATTTCAGGCTAAAAGAGAAATAGAAAATAACAATGCACTACAAAGATGCAGTGCATTCTGCTGCAAAGAACTACCAGAGCTCTTTAGAAGTATCAAAGGAAAATTATGTCTTGCCACTGGATTGTTATGTGAAGAAAAAAAAAAGAAAGAAAGAAAACAAAAGTCATTGTTACGCTTCTGTCTCTAGACCCTCATAAATTGCACAGAAAACTGGGATGGTTGCCTTCCAGTGTTTTACAAAAGCACCCATAAGACTGTAAACAAAAATATATTGTTGGTTCATGAAGATCATCAAAATACCTCACTTTAAGAAACCGCCTGCCTGGCATTGTTCGAAAGCAATTGATGTGAATATCTTCAGGATTAAATAGCGGTTAAAAATAAAATAATGTTCAATGGTCTTAGTACATCAGATCTTTATTCCATTGTAGATATTTTTAGTGAAACAGATGTTTTTTTTCTGGCTATTTGTATTAGTAAACAAATAATGTTTCTGTGATTTAAAAGAACATCAAATAAGACCGTAAACATTAAATTCAGTAATGAAAAATACATTTATGATTGGTTGAATTTCAAGATGCACACCATGGTAGAGTTTACGCCTTACTTAAATTATGTTTTTAAAACATTATGTAGTATATTCATTTAAATATACAATAAAGTAAAAATATGAAAATTTCAAAGATACTAATATTTAGCTTGTCTGTATTTTTAAATGATAGAGCTGAGCATATCCCATAAATTTATGAGCATCCATAGTTATATAGTTCTGTATTGGCAGCAATTTCTATCATGAAAACAAGTACACACCTCAGTGAGATAACAGAAGCCCCAATGCCATTTTCAGGAACAGATCTATCAATGTTGTGGTGGATATGCCTGGCCATGGCAAAGGCTCCATTATAGATATCTATAAAGGTGATGGGGACATACCATAAAAAAATGCTTTTATAAGCATGGCAGGCATAGCGTTCCTCTGTGACATACTTGACTGAAGAAATGGACCTGAAGCTGTAGTAATATCTTCCCTTATAATAAAGTACAGAGAGAGAAGAGCTTATTGCATTATAATGTATGTGAAGTGCAGGAAATGTCATGTTCATGGATTTACTGGCATCACTGGGGGCCACTTACCAGATGGTGACAGGGCCGGTGCAAGGATTTCTGCCACCCTAGGCAAAGATCCATTTTTCCACCACTTAGTTTCACTCACTGACAGACACACACACACTGACACATATACATACACTCACTCACTGACACACACACACACACACACACACAGAAACTCACTGACAGACATACATGCAATAACTAACAGACACACACACACACACACACACAAACACACAAACACCCACTGACAGACACACACACACTCACTCACTCACAGACATACACTCACTCAATGACAGACAGACACACACATTCAGAGACAGACATATAATTACTCACTGACAGACAGACAGACACACACACACTTACTGACAGATATACACTTAAACACACACACTCACTGACAGACATACACTCACTCACTGATACATACACACTCACACTGACACTCACTGACAGACATACACTCACTCAATGACAGACAGACACACACATTCACTGACAGACATATAATTACTCACTGACAGACATATAATTACTCACTGACAGACACCCACACACAGACACTTACTGACAGACACACACTCACACACACACACACACACTGACAGACAGATATATACTCACTCACTGACAGACACACACACACACACACACACACTGACAGACATACACTCACTGACAGAAACACACACACACAGACACTCACTGACATACATACATTCACTGACACACACACACACACACAGACACTTACTGACAGATACACACACTCACTGACAAGCATATACTCACTGACAGACACACACACACACACAGACACTCACTGACAGACATACACTCACTCACTGGCAGACACACACAGTGACACTCACTGACAGACATACAGTCACTGACAGACACACACTCACTGACAGACACTCACTGACAGACACACACAGGCAGACACTCACTCAGACAGACATTCAAACACTCACCTCCCTGGTGTCCAGTGTGGAGCAGCTTCTCACTCCTCCCGCCTGCTGTTTAGTATGCCAGGGATGGAATGACATCATATTCCGGCTCCCGGCATCACAGAGGGCATGCGAGGGAGGAGTGAGAGGCTGCAAGAAGAGCCTCCCTCACCGCCTTCCTGCTCTGTCCCCTCTCCTCCGGGCACCAGCATTTGATGACACCTGTCATCAAGGTAAGAAGGTGCCTGCTCTGCCATCCTGTGACAGGGCTCTTCTGGGTGCCCCCACCTTCAGGCGCCTGGAGGAGCAGCCCGGCACTGAGGGGGGGCGGCGGCTCTAGAGCCGCTTGCCCAGCCCTGCGGCCCAAGACAGGAGGATCCCACCAGGAAATATCTAGGCAAATATCCCTAGGCAAATGCATAGTTCGCCTAACGGTGGTGCCGGCCCTGGATGGTGATATCATTCTTGTGGGTGACTCCAACAGGGTCAGCATTACCTGACGGTAACACAGGCAGTCGTCTTAGCTTATCCTGCTAGGTGAATTTGCAAATATGCCCTGGCCAGGCAGCCATGCAGAGGGTGCTGTGTTCTCTCATGGGCCAGTGAATGAAATTAAAGACCTCCCTGACTGGCTCACTCATAGTGAGCCAGGAAATCGTCTGGCACAGAAGTGTTCATCAGGCACAGACCTTGCCTTTCTGACAAGCTCTTTCACTGTCACTGATGGTGACCACCATGGTAATCAATGGCAATGCTCTGGTATTATCAGAGTCAGAACTAGCAAAAAGAACAAGTGCAGACAGAAGAGAGAAAAGTTGGATTACCAAAGATTCCATTTGGTCTGGTACAATAGGAGGAATTTGGGGGAGGGTGACACCATGAGTCATTGCACTGGGTGACACCAACACTTGTATTGCCTCTTTTTTAATAAAATCCATTGACAAATAAACAGGTGTTTTAATTTAAATGTAATCTTGTGTCCCTTGAATCCATGATAAAGCTCAACAAGAACAACAATTTCTAATAGACATGCTTATACAGCATGGTATGTAAATAGTCTCAGTTAAAACTGAACTACATGAGTAACAAGAGGTGGATCTGCAAGGATAGTTAGTGGATAGATAGAAGAAAACAATAAGTTGATGTTAAAATGTCCACCACAAAAGATACCCTTATTTTAGAAAAACTTATAAAATAATCTAAAAACAAAAAATCCAAGAAAAACACAGTAAAACAAATTCACATACTATGTGACAAAATAGCTGTATTTGATGCACTCTTGTACGTGCTTGGTAAGCATTAGATATATATTTGTGTCACAGAAGTAGACACAGAGTAGACCAGTCTTTGTTTTATTGACAATAACTTAAGGTGTTGAGAGAGAATAAAACATGTTGTTTCTATATAATGAGGCCATAGTTTTATGTAAAATAATTAATGCTTAATTAAATAGAAATAAAACTACACCACTTTCTGAGATATTTTTGGGATTGTGTCTAATCTTTTCAACTCTATCTCAATACAGGTTTATTTTTTTTACAGTTTCCTTTGTGTCTCTTTGCAGTCTCATCTTTGTTTTGTTTTTTTAACTAAATCTTGAAAAAAAAACTTGGATAATGGAGAGTGATGGGGTAAAACAGTTTTAGTTAGCAACTTTTTTTTATTTCTATTTCTGGACCTCTATACTTTCATACGGAACCTGTTTCGATTATGTTACATTGACTGTTTAATGTCTATGTTTTGTGTGTTTTGTTTTTTTAATGACTTTGACCATGGCAATGTTTCTTTCGGAGTTTGCTTATGTAATCCCGGCACTTACTGTGCTCTCTTTAATTTATTTAAAAAGCAATAAAATATATTTAACCCCTTCAGGACGGAATCAATAGTACACGTTCTGATCAAAACAAAACGTAAACAAAAACTGGAATTTGCGCTATATGTCTGTTCAACCATAATTTACCGCTGTCACATTAAGTGCACCTACACTTATTATATATCATTTTGTTCAGGAGAACCATGGCTTTAATTTATCATTAACTATTCATATATGGAACATAGTTTATTATGAATAAAATTTTAAAAAATGTGAGAAAATAAGATTATTTTTTTTTAATTTGTATTTCCGTCTGACATTTTAGCTGTGAATGTCATAATACTGTTAGGTTTTACTGCAAAAAAATGCACATATTTGTAGTCAGCGATGTCTCACGAGTACAACAGTACCCCCTATTAAAAGGTTTTTGGTGTTTTGGAAAGTTACAGGGTCAAATATAGAAATTTGCCAGATTAGTAATTTTACCTTTGAGACGGTGTGGTAGCCCTGGAATGAGAATTACCCCCATAATGGCATACCATTTGAAAAAGTAGACAACCCAAGGTATTGAAAGTCTTTTTTAATAGCCACTTAGTCACAAACACTGGCCAAAGTTAGTGTTCATATTTTGTTTTTGTGTGAAAAAAGCAAACAACTAATATTTGGCCAGTGTTTGTGACTAAGTGGCTACTAAGAAAGACTGGACATACCCCACTTGCAATACCTTGGGTTGTCTACTTTTGCAAATGGTATGCCATCATAATTCTTATTCCTGGGCTACCATACGCTCTCAAAGGCAACATAACCAATCTGGCAAATTTCAATGTCAAAAAAATGAAATGCAAGCCTTATATGTGACTCTCTAACTTTCCAAAACACCATAAAACCTGTATATGGGGGGTACTGTTATTCTCGTGAGACTTCACTAAAAACAAATATTAGTGTTTTAAAACAGTAAAACATATTAGAACAATAATATAGTCCATAAAAGTTCAGTTAATTTGTAAAAAATGCAAAAAACTTCACTTTTATTTTAAATATCATCGTTGTAATACAATTTATAATTTTGAAACACTAATATTTGAGTTCAGCGAAATCTCCCGATTAAAACAGTACCCCCTATGTACAGGTTTTATGGTGTCTTGGAGAGTTACAGGGTCAAATATAGTGCTTGCAAATTAAATTCTCTGCACTTTCTCCCTGTGTTGTCAGGCATGTCAATCAAATTTTAATTAATCAAATCACATAATTATGTTAAAAGATTACTTAAATACACATGCAGAATTTTAATATGTATGCATTTATATGTATTTAAATTCTACGTGTATACTAATGTAATCTTTTATGTAATTATATGTATTATATATATATATTTGCGGTTATTTGTATTTTATATATAGATAGATATATATAGAATGTCATTCTAAGTGTATTTTGTTACCTATATATATATATTAATAACAAAATACAATTAGAATGAAATTACATATGAATATATAATTTATATTAAATTTTGTTTCAATATTTTATTTATTTTATTATTTTATTTATTATTGTAATTATAGGTGTGTGTGTGTGTGTGTGTGTATATATATATATATATATATATATATATATGTATGTATGTATGTGTATATATCTATTATATATATAATATACATATATATATATATGTATGTGTATATATCTATTATATATATAATATACATATTATATATATGTAACATCATTCTAAGTGTATTTTAATACTAATATATGTACTTATATTAATATTAAAATACACTTTGTATGACGTTACATATATTAGATAGAATTAGTGAGACAGCATGGAACGGCGTTAAGGGGTTAAATTTTTTTTTTTTTTTTGAAATTAATAAAAACACTAACAAAAAGAAATTATTCTAAAATGCTATGTAAACTATGCCAGAGAAAATAATTTTCATGAGTACCAAACATCCAATAGATATGCAATGAACTGGCAACACCAGGATTTTATAGATAAGACTACGTTATATACACACAGAAAAATAAGCAATTATTTTGCAGGCATAGGAAGTTGTCAACCCACTAATTCTCTCATGGGACAGGTGTCAGATTTTCAATAAAGTGTAAAATCTTATTGAATGGGCCAAATAAAATATAAACTTAAAATACCTATTTAAACCAATATAAAAAAAAATGGATTTAATTATTAAACATCAATTTGTACCAAGTCACACCGATTCATGTCTCATTAGAGATGTTTACACTTTGTCTGATACCAGCAAAGTATATTGTATGTGCAGAATCCATATAAAGGGTTAAATGTGAAAGGGTTTATAAAATACCCCTTCCTGTCTCATTGGAGATTCTTGGCTGATATCAGCAAATCTAATAGCTAGTGTAGGACTCACCTTTGTAGGGCTTGCCTTGACGTGGCAGGTGAGCTTATATTTAAATGGCCATTGGAGTAAAACTAAAGAGCCTCCATTTGTTTAAATGTACATAGGGATTTAGGCCAGAGCGCAGGTAACGTTCTCTTTGTTTTTACTATGTATTTTAAGCTGTTGGATACTAATCTACTGCTGCTGTAAGCGCGGTGCTTTATCCTTGTGTTTGTATTTTATCTTATACTCTAACATATCATCTCCTTCACTATAATTATTATATTTTACTAGCGTCTAGACATCTTTGGTTTAATTTATTTATATATTTGGGAGTCCAGGCCAACTCATTGGTTTTGCACCCCTTCCTGTCACAGGTGCCTCATTCAGGGGCCCTATTTAGCCTTGACCTGCAGAGAGTGACAGTAAGGAAGAATTTCCCAAGTAAGTGGATTAATCTCATAAGAGCAGGCGTTAGGCTGCTAGGATATTTTTCCTAGGTGAGCTGTTTCTAAATCAATCTATTACAATCTGTGAGACTTGAAATCACTGTTTAGTGAATGATCAAGTGCTCTGGGTTGTGTATTTTGTACACAATCACCTGCACTCACCTGAACATGCAGAAATGGGGTGCTGCTGGGGGCCAATTTATACAATACACAAGATCCAGCGCACTCACTTATCCATTAAACAGCAACTTCAATGTTATCAGATTTGTATCAGTTTAATCTAGGCAAAAATAATGGGGGTTTAGTTACTTGGTGCCTGTTTAATGTCTTCATATCTTACCCTCCTGTAGTCTTCTCCATAAGCAATAAAGTATCAAATGTTTCTATGGTTGTAGAATTGAAATAGAAGAAGAGAGCAACGCCAAGCAAGCCTCAATGCTTGAAAAAGGTAAACCTTTACTTATTTAATTTTTATCATAAATGGGGTGAGGGAACTATAAAGAGCTAGGGACAGGGACACTATTGCATTACAGGTTTGTATTCCTAGCGCTATAGTGTTCCTTTAAAGGAATAGAGCTACAGTGTTAAAACCACCATTTAGGTGGCCCCTCAGCAGGTAAGAAAACGTACCTTATTTCCAGCATCGCAGGGGTTTGACAGCACTGGCCCTACCCCCCGATCCTCCTCCTTGGCTGACTTCAGAATTGCTGAGGAGTATCCACTGGAAGTGTCCATAGGGAGCAATGTAAACACTGCCTTTTCTCTGAAAAGGCAATGTTGACAGCAAAAAGGCTGCATGGACAGTCTATACTCAACAGAACAACTACATTAAGCTGTTAAACTTTTGTTTTACTTTAAAACATTGACACTGTGAAATCACTTAAATCTCCTTTATAAATGTAGCACTGCAGGTACCTTCATCACTGCTGTATTTGTGATGCATTTTTAAAAAAAAAAAAATATGTTGGCTTTATTTTACAACATAAGCTTTTTATTTGTCAATTGCTCTTGTTCTTAAACTTTTTTAAAAATAAATATTTGCCCTTTTGTTCCTAGATTCAGTAGTTCATTCTGCATACAGACAAGGTAATCACTTGTACAATTTCTTGTATAACAATTACAAAATACATTTCCCTGCTAATCATCGAAGTATCAAAAGGGGGGGGAAAAAAGACTATTCAGATGATTGGGCTTAAGCACAAACCACTAAAAAAATGAATCATTCAACAGTTACAAAAAAATCCTCGTTTATATTATAACAGCACAATGTAGTAAATAATAACGATGAACAAATAAAATAATGATAGCCTTTGATCAAAGTCCCCAAGAGAAGTTTCATCTCCTTTAGACAATCCAAATCCAAATAATCAATCTGTTCACGTTTTGGTGGGAAGTATTCAAACTGAAAAGACTATAACTAGAGTTAGTAATTAGGCATTGATGTCATTTGAGCTCATTTTATGACAAAATTATTTGTATTATATTGATGTTTGATTGAAGATTGAGGTCATTAAGTGAAAACCATTTAAATGAGGGCTTCTGAAAAGAAAGATCTCTAGCAGGTCTAATTACAGTTCAAATGAAACATGGTATTATTCACTACATAAACATAATAGTAGAGTAAAGAAACAAAACATGGCAGAGAAAAAAGTTTGATGTAATGTAGGGTTTAAAGTTTCCGATCCTATGCTATCAGGCAGATTAAAGGTTACTAGCAGCTGCAAGTCCAAAAGGTTTATAGCACACTCACCACTGGTGAATATCTACTTGCCAGGGATGAATTTGCCAATTGCCACTTGCCAATTGCCATTGTGCACTGGAAATTTTGAGCTCTGCTGTCAGCAATACAAAAATAGAGGATAGTGAGTAGGCGCTTCACAGAACAGAAGTATGATGAATATAATACAGTGGTTGATAAAGCAGTCTTTCCCAGACACTAAATAAGAGTAAATATAGAAAAAAAATGTATATCAAAACCACATAAAAAGGAATAGTCCCAAAAACAAGTGAAGTGGTAGAAAACAACCATAAAGTACAACCTGAATGTTGAAGGATGGCAGAATATTATCTACAAAATATAAATGCATAACATAACATAGTGTATACTGTATAATACAAATGTATATTAAATAAGAGGTGGACAACCACTCACATTTAACAGAGCCGTACCAGGCTCTGTATAGCAGGCTCAAGGGTGCCAATTCAGGCTAACGAAATTCCAAATAATAAATGGAAAAATTCCGTGGTAAAAAATGTATATATTTATTTGAGAATAAAATAATTAACAAACTCCTGGTTATAAGGGAGTGTAACCCAATAGCAAGTAATATAAAAAGAGGTATCCACTTACCCAAGCTGAAATAACCAAAGGAGTGATATAAAAGAAGAATAAAAATTACAATCAAATGGTAAATAGCAGCAAACGCGTTTCGGCTTGGTAGCCTTCTTCCAGTGCTGTTCCTCAAGTCCTCATGGCTTGTTTAAATGCGCCCGGCATTTCAGATCACCTGTGCGCAGTTTTCTTCCGCGTACGTCACTTCCGGTATTTTCGAACGACGTCACTCCCGGTTTTGTCAGTTGGAACGCATGGTGGAACGCATATAGCGTTCCATCATTTCCGGTATCGGAAAGGGTTTATATTTCAAGAAAAGCTCGTAATAAAAAGAGAAAAATATATAAATACAAAGTATCCAACAAATATAGAGCCAAAAAAAGATACAGAAGATGTCTAACTTTCCATATACATCTGACACTTATATTTAACATGCATCTGTATGAAACAAAATACATATGGATAAGAGGGGATATAAGAGCTGGCAAGCAATAGGGCAAAGGCAAAAGAGAAAAAATATATAAAAGAAAAAAATATAATAAATATATAAAATATATATAAAATATGAAAATATTTAATATAAAAAATGAGAACTCAAAATCTAAATTTAATCCATTAGGAAATAAACAGTCTACATCAAAAATCCATTTGCTCTCTATTTTTGCCAACTCCTTTACATTATTTTCACCCCTCCAATTGCTCCAATTGCTCCAATCCGCTGTCAGCAATGACTAGTGATTGGTAGGACAGAAAGTATGAACATCTACAAAACATCATTTTTTTTTTTAACATAAAAGAGCTTGGTTCTTCCAATGTCAAGTTGAAAATGTTGACGTAAAGAGACACTAAAGGACTCAAAACAACTTTAGCTTATTGAAGCAGTATTGATGTATATATCATGCCCGTGTAGTCTCACTGCTCAATTCTGTAGGAGTCGAATCACTTGCTTATGCAGCACTAGTCTCACCTGCCTTGGCTGTGACAGAAGCATGCATTTTCAGTCAGATGTTAACTTGCTTTAGAAGTTTTTACCTTCTGCTGAACTGTAAATTGAACTTTATTCACACATAGTAGGCTCCGACAGAGTCTAAGATGCTTTTTAAATTTGAAATCAAACAGAATGTGCAATACAAGAACCTAAAATATCTAGGTTGTTTTTTAGGAAGTGTTTAAGAAGAAACATATAAAAACATAGAATGTGATGGAAGATAAGAACCATTCGGCCCATCTAGTCTGCCCAATTTTCAAAATACTTTAATTAGTCCCTGGCCTTATCTTATAGTCAGGATAGCCTTATGCCTATCCCACGCATGCTTAAACTCCCTCACAGTGTTAACCTCTACCACTTCAGCTGAAAGGCTATTCCATGCTTCCACTACACTCTCTGTAAAGTAATACTTCCTGAAATTATTTTTAAACCTTTGCCCCACTAATTTAAGACTATGTCCTCTTGTTGTGGTAGTTTTTCTTCTTTTAAATATAGTCTTCTCCTTGACTGTGTTGAATTCCTTTAGGTATTTAAATATTTTTTTCATATCCCCCTGTCTCGTGTTACCTCCAAACTATTCATGTTGAGATCCTTTAACCTTTCCTGGTAAGTTTTTCCTGCAATCCATGAACCAGTTTAGTCGCCCTTCTCTGAACTCTCTCCAAAGTATCAATATCCTCAGTGGAAGTGACTAGGGGCTGTTATCATAGGTTTTATGGTGTTTTGGAAAGTTACAGGGTAAAGTATAGAGCTCGCAAATTAAATTCTGTGGACTTTCTGTCTGGGTTGTCAGGCAGTTCACTCAAATTTTAATTAATTAAAATCATAAAATCATATCATTATGGAAAAAAGATAACATACAAAGACACATAGAATATATATAATATATACACACACACACACACACATTTATTTGTAGTTGCATACAATAATCCAAGTTATAGTGGTGGGTGGGCTGAACCAGACAGTCTCAGCCCAGAGGAAGAGGAGTCTGTGTATTATTTATAGGCCGGATAACTCCTCCCACAACTACAGGCTTCGCCTAATGGCTCAGACTTCTCATTTGTAGTTGTATACAATAAGCCGAGTTATAGTAATGGTGGTGTAAGGCGGTTGTGGTGTGCCGGAACCGACGTTCGGGTTGGCCTGTAAAAGAGGGCAAAGAGTTTAACAGTTTAACACTGAATACTTGTGGACATTACATAACCAATACTTAAATGCATGTCTCAATTCCCTCTAAGGCTGAGAAATATATATGGCATATGCAGATGACTCTACTGTCCCAGCCATTAGATGATATGTACTGGGATATTACTAGAGGTAGTAGGAGCAGCGCATATTCTTTTAGAATGACCTGAAAAATTTTAACTGTTGTATTCAAGTAACTTTAAGATGTTTTGAGCTAGTTAAAGTTTGAGGTGGAAAGAAATATGTGAATGCCTTCATGGAATCGAATGAGTATTGTTTGTGGGAGTGAGTTTATTGAAAATGGCCAGAGCTCAGCGCATGAACAACTGGCATTGGCAGAGAGTGTTGCATGTGCCAGCGATTAAATACTTGAATGTAGGGTTTTGGTCACCGTGGGGAGAGTTTGGAAGAATACGAAAAATTGTGATCGAGTCACCTAATCTGTTGCTATGTTGTGACAGCCTGGTATGGGTATGTGAACAAAGTAGAGTTTTTGTGATGCTGCCAGCCAGATCTCTTCAAAATCAACCTTATTGTTAGTGAGGGGGACTGACCAACAATAATTCTGATGCTGTTGATTTACTAAAAGAGGATAGGTTCCGTGTCACTATGGGAAATGTGTCACAGACCCAGTTAACTATGAAATTGGCTGCAATCCAGTGAAGGCAGCTGTATTAGTCCAGAAATGAGGGATAATGGTTAACATGGTTTCCCTGTTCTGGTTGGATAGAAAGTTTTTAGCGACATGAACAGGACTGCTCAAGCATTTGTCCAATGTAACAGCGCTATTGTTGACAGGTGAACCTTGGAGCAAGTTGAGTGGATGAGAAATGAATGAGGTCCCTTGTGTAAGGTGTATGGTAAAGTTCAGCAGACTGGAGATCCATATGGGAAACAGGCATCGTTGCCCAGAAATGATTTTCCCATTCTCTGCTGGACTTTGTCTGCAGGGAGGCTGACCTGCAATGAAATCAAGTCTAATATATTTCCAGAAATTAAAATTGGTGTAGGGGCAAAAGGTTGATTGAGACATCCGATCTCCAAAGAATGTCCAAGATTTAAAATACACATCTGCTTCAGGGTATGCCATGTGGTTCCATAATAGTTACACTCATGTAGATAATGCACTACTGAGGGACAGTACTGATGTACAAGACGAGCCTAGAGATTATGCAACTATATTGAATAGCATGGGCATCTCTCCTCTCCAAACGTAAGACAGGTGGCAAAGTAGAATGCTCAGTTTGCTAAATATCGTGCAAATGCAACTGGGGCCGATGCACTGGGAACAATTTGAAGATAAGGAATATTGCATTTACCTAGTGAGGCTGCTAATGTGGCCCTTAAGATAAGCCGAATACCATGGCCTAATGCTGGGAACTTTAAAGAATGAGGAGCAAATAATAAAATTGAGCAGATATTGTGATTCCCATTGATTAGGCTAATATGGTAAGTGCACCCGCGAATAAAAGGGTTGTCAAAAGTGCCCCAGCAAGAAACGAATACTTGATTCTGCCACTAATAGTAATTAAGTTGAATGAGTCTTAACTAATAGATTGCTGGTTAGGACAAACCCTATACCTGATATAAGTAATTATAAACTCAACTAGAGGAGAAGTGTGAGTATTGAGGGAGATGGCTCTTAGTGACAAAAGGTGAGAACAAATGTGGAACAATCTTAGATTATACAATCTGTGTTCCCTAGCTTTGTACTATTGACAAGTCTAGTAGCTATGTCCTTCCCAAGGACAGGGGAACTTACTCTACAGAAAATAACCTTAGACGAGGAAACGTGCTGGATAGCAACTGGTGGTGTAACACTGAGGGGATAGAAGTAAGGAGCATGATGTAGGGTACTACATGGGATGGTAAGACGTCCAAAGCCAGGAAATTCTAAACGTCACTAGTGTCAACAATTGTTCATTAGGATGAAAGGAAGGGAGCCATCATGGCCTGCATCCCTGTCATGTTGTCTGTGTTTCCAGTTTTTGTGCTGACACAAGGTAGGGGAGCCTGGAGTCTATACAGCACAGTTTTCCAAGCCAAAGAAGGGAATGGCACGCCTTTATGTCAGAGCTCAGCAGTAAAAGTGGAATGGTACAAGATCGCCAGGAACTGGGGCGGGGTAACCTGGGTTATGGTTGACATGTATGGACTAGGTGGGGTGGAGGGTTTTGCTGGGGAGCCTGGATTGAAATATTTTACTACTTCTGAGTTGTGCAACATCTATATGTAGAGCAAATGTGACAGTCATGTAGTTAAATAGTATAACAACTAGCAGCTTGCATAGTGTCAAATGACGAAAAATAAGCTAAATGAGGGAAAGGTGAGGCCCTACTAAGTGCCAAGTGACTGAGAGACTCTAGCTATGAATTGGCAGAGGGACTGAGGCCACCGAACGATGTGGCAGGAATGTTGGCCTCTCAGTGACAAGTAAGAGATCCAAATGAGTGGCTGTGACATGTGAGGCCCTATCTAAAACCTAGAGAGGTAGGAGCAAGGCTCTAGTTGTTAGGCCGATCGATGAATACCTCAGCATGAGGATGGGTGTAGGTTTTGCATGACTGAATCACAAATATACAAAAATATGGCCCACACCAATACTCTTAACAGCCAGTTGATCTATCATTAAGGAATGTAGGGAATAGAAATGTAATGAATTGATAGAAAGTATGTTGGAACGTACGTATCTTGTCCAACTAGTGTGTGGTAGAGCTTGAGAAGGGAATATCATAGAGATGAACCTAACGACACAATGGGAACGTTAATGAAATATGTCCAGTATGGTAAGTGCTTATTGAGGTAAGGGTATAAAGTACCTGTGTTGTGGTTAAGGATTAAAACATGAACAACAGGATGATAAGTAGGGATAGTAGAAACCTAGCTAATATGGATATAAAAAAGATACCTAGTAGTGCTGTGTCTAATTACGAGTTCCCACTGTGCGTCCTTCCACAAGAAGGACCTGAGGTATGTATGAGAAAAATCAGAACATCTCTAGTTTACTAGCAGGAAGAAAAATATGTAACATCTAGTAAGTGTCTGTGACAGGAGTTGTGACTTATACAAGGCTTAGGTAAATCCATGACAGACGGAGGATGTCTGAATATGGTTAAATGTGTAATGAGAGGTTCTTGGCTCTCAGGGGTGCAGAGAGAGGTTTGTAAAGGAAGAAATTGCGTGGGCATAAAAAGGATGAGAAAAATAGTCAACCGTAGTATGACAGAGCTGTAGTTGACCCTTGTAAAGCTGGAAATGTTGTATGTAATTGCCCAAATGTGTGGCAGAAATTGTCATAGTGGATTGCCCACAGAGGGCCGTATATAATGTATGGAGTGAGGGCTGCGTGTAGAGGTATTGCAGTGGAAGGCCAATATTACCAAATGTAAGTCTCGAGCAGCCGGGTGTAATCATAGTAGGTTGACCACTGAGGGCCATATGAAGCATATCTTGTGGAAGGCCAAGTGAGGGTTAAATACAAACATATATGTGTGATGTCGTGCATCTCTCATGGGGACTTAATAATTTCACCTTTTTTATTTTTTTTGGCATGAAAGGTTGTGCTTTTTTAAAATTCTCTACATGTA